>CM051261.1:38950879-39505879 GCA_027921565.1 Artemia sinica | reverse complement strand
TTGGACGCTACAATCAGAATTCTTTGATTGGCATTTGCAAAAAAAAGGGGTAATGAATTTGTGAATTGGAGTGTTGGTTTGACATCACCAGGCACGTGCGAGGGAAATTTTTTGTTAGTGGGGGGTTTAAAAAGGTAAAAATGAGTGAACTACATTACTTTATAAGACGGATCGTGAAAATCCCAAGGTTTTGTGTACCAAGAATGGACCGGAAACAACTTCAACCATGCCCAGCCCCCCGCGATCAGAAATTAAATTATAAAAAAGTTTCTTCAGCTGAAAGTAAGGAGCAACATCAAAACTTAAACGGGCAGAAATAGAGGCTGTTTCCAAAGCTTTAGGATTCATTAACTTTAATGTTGCCAGTCAAAAGCTATGAGCTTGAGAAAATTGCCTGATTATCGAAAAATGGAGAAACACCCTCCAAAAGTCGACAGGAATGGGATTGTCTTGAGGGGGGAATTTTCCATGGAAGAGGGGGAGGGTATTTTTACGTGAAAACAACTTCAACCTTGCCCAGCCCCCCGCATTTTTAACATGAAATGGCTGAAAAGTGTTTGGGGGGGGGGGGGTATTAGTCTCTCATAGGCGTGTGTTGTCTGAAACCTATAAAAATAAACTATTTCCGTAAAATATGAGCTAATAAGGGTTTTGACAGTAAACTCTAGTTTTTTTTTGTAAGAAAATTATGAAAAATACAATTCTCTGGTACAGGTGTGAAACTTAAGTCTATTTTTGGATTGAAAAATAAAACTATATCCGTAAAATCTGAACTAATAATTCAATATTTTTTTTCATAAGAACAAACTTTTTTTTTAAACTTCAAAATTTTTCAACTTTATTTATTTTTTTTCTTTTTGTACATATCTTAAAATTTCAAAATATGCTTACGGTTCTAACAATTGTGCTCTATGATTGGTCAGAAACATGATGTGGCTTTCCCACTGGTATTCTATGACCGGTTATCGACACCACCTAGTCTATTGCATGTATTAAATCAGTATTTTTTATGCAGTGGAACGATAATCACATAAGTCATATCTTTAAAAAAAAAGTGAAGATGGAACATTTTAATAGAGTGTGTTCACATAACAAGGTTATTGTAGCATTGAATGCCGACAAGGAGAAGTATTTAAACTATGAAACAAGTACAAATAGTTGCACTATCGGAAACGTATGCGTGCGTTGTCATGAGAGTGAGAGTTTAGATTTCTTTGGAGCACCCAAGAATTCTATTATACAAATGCTGGATATGCGAAATTATCATTTCCAGAGATGATTACGCTCAAAGAGAATGCTAACATAAAAATAATTGTTGATGATAGAGGACAACTCCTTGCTACTGCTGCAGGTAACACATTACCTACGGATACATCCAATCATCAGCTTTCGGGTATTAGCATTCAACGGAAGGCTAATAAAAGAAAGGCCTACTCTGCTACTAATACTGTAAACCATATCTTGTTTACGTGCCAAAACTGTTACCTGTGTAAAAATAATGTGTTAATAGACAGTGAAATTGTCAGAAAAATAAAAATGGCATTGTCAGAAAATATCACAACGGAATATAAAGATGAAACGATGAAAAACAAAGCACCAGCAAACGTTACTGGCATTGATCAAACAGTCAATGAATCAAATAATACCAAAGACGAAAAATATATTGAGCCTGTCGATGACACACCAGTAAAAATTGTGTATGATTCAAAATGGAATAATGATTATTCTACTGATTACGAACTAAGAGAAGACAATAGCTATAGTATCAAGAGAGAACATAGTGAACCATTTTATGGAACAGATTCAAAAGTCCAAAGTTGTTCATGGATACTAATAATGTATAATAATATATATTTTTTGTATTAATATCCTACATGACATTATTTCATTAGAAATATATTATGCATTACATTGTTATGTGTTCATTATTTTTAGAGTAAGCTAGCATATCGAACGTTCGTTTTTCAAGCAGACTGTTTTTCGAGCCAAAAATAGACTAAAGTTTCAGATTTGAACCAGAGAATTGTATTTTCCATAATTTTTCTTACAAAAAACTAGAGTTTACGGCCAAAAACCCTTATTAGCTCAAATTTTATAGAAATAGTTTTATTTTGTGTGTGTGTGTAAGTTTTTATATGTGTGTGTAAGTTTTTGTGTGTGTGTAAATTTTTGTGTGTGTTTGTGTAAGTTTTTGTGTGTGTGTAAGTTTTTGTGTGTGTGTAAGTTTTTTGTGTATGTGTAAGTTTTTGTGTGCGTGTGTAAGTTTTTGTGTGAGTGTAAGTTTTTTTTGTGTGTAAGTTTTTTTGTGTGTGTGTGTAAGTTTTTGTGTGTGTGCAAGTTTTTTGTGTGTGTGTAAGTTTTTATATGTGTGTGTAAGTTTTAGTGTGTGTGTAAATTTGTTGTGTGTGTTTGTGTAAGTTTTTGTGTGTGTGTAAGTTTTTGTGTGAGTGTAAGTTTTTTTGTGTGTGTGTAAGTTTTTGTGTGCGTGTGTAAGTTTTTGTGTGTGTAAGTTTTTTTTTGTGTGTAAGTTTTTTTTGTGTGTGTGTGGAGTTTTTGTGTGTGTGTGTAAGTTTTTTGTGTGTGTGTATGTTTTTATGTGTGTGTGTGTGTAAGTTTTTGTGTGTGTGTGTAAATTTTTGTGTGTGTGTGTAAGTTTTTGTGTGTGTGTAAGTTTTTGTGTGTGTGTGTGTAAGTTTTTGTGTGTGTGTGTGTATGTGTAAGTTTTTATGTGTGTGTAGGTTTTTGTGTGTGTGTAAGTTTTTGTGTGTGTGTGTGTAAGATTGTGTGTGTGTGTGTGTGTAAGTTTATGTGTGTGTAATTTTTTTTGTGTGTGTGTAAGTTTTTGTGTGTGTTAAGCATACATAGTGAGAGAGAAATACAAAGACGACATAGATGATTAATAAAAAAGCTCTAATCAGGCATAATCCTTCTTTTGGCAAAAAATGCAATGTTTCGAATGAACCCTATTACGATATGGATCGATTCTATAACGACTCTTGTGTTTCAGGCGTCATTCTTAAGGAATTGGGGTAAAATTCAAACTTTAACGTAAAGAGCTAGGTGTTGAGGAGGGGACAATAGATATAGATGACAATACACATTTGGAAAATCAAATACAAATTCCACATTCTTGCACGGAAATACCAAAATCATAGGTTAGGTTAGGTTAGCTTACGTGCGCGCACGTAAGCTAACCTAACCTAACCTATGATTTTGGTATTTCCATGATTGTTATTTAATTTCTGTTCGTTTAAGTTTCATTATACTTTAATAACAAAATATTGTTTTTTTTTTAAGCTTGATTTTCATATTCAATCTAAGCATTACTCGCTTTAAGATCTATTTATTCATTTATATTATTACTTGTTGTATGTTTTTTGCTATGATTGTTTATTTAATTTCTGTTCGTTTTGGGTTTCATTTATTCTTTAATAGTAATTTCTGGTCATTTTGAGTTTGAATGTTAACAGGTAATTGTATCTCCTGAGATTAGGTTTAAAATGGCCTTTACTTTTCTTTGAAAAACTTATTTTTCGGAAAGTTTTTTTTTAATTAATTATGTAAAAGATCAAAAGTCTCACAGAATTTCCATCCATACAAACAATAATACTCCTTTGTTATGAAATCGAAATTCTTTTGTAGCAATATTAACCAGAAATTTTTACCAAAATTATTATTCATCGCCAATTTTTTTAAGTATATTTTAATTTTATCCAAATGTTAAATTGAAAATTTAAACGTAGGACGGTACTAATGCACGCACAATTATTGATTTACACATTTTAAAAGCAATTAACTAGGGATTTAAGATAAAGGTATCTAAAATTATATCTTGGTTAGGCCTGGGAAGAATTTAGAAAACAATTAGAAACCAAATACAAAACGAGCTTTTCAACTGAAAGCAAGAAACAGATTTGAAACCTATTTGAACAGATTATTCTTTATATGAAGGAGGCTGTCTCCTCCCTAGCTCCTTACTCTTTACTGTGAAGTTTGGCTTTTTTCACAATTTTTTCAGAAAATCTGCAATTGGAAAGATAATATTTTTCAAAGCACTAAAAATACTTTTGTTTAATGAGCAAGGTGTTGAGGAGGGGGCAGTCCCCATGCATACAGAGTAATTTATATTTGTTTTAAATTTTAATCTTGCTCCTTACTTTAGTTGAAAACCCTTTTCTATTTGTTTAATTACATTTCATAAAACTGTAACGTTTTATGAATGCAGTACTTTTGGTAACGCAGAAAAAAACGATCAATATTTCAATAATCCCTGTTTGGATTTTGATGGGTAATCAAACAGTTCGTGGTAATGAACTGTAAGTACGGAGCGAGCCGGCTCAATAGTAACTGAAACTACAAAAAAACTGGATTTTGATACCAATTGATATATCAAAAGAATTGGCTTATTATGCTGATTCAAAATATATAAGCTTCATTAAGTTAGTTTTACCCATCAAAAGCTACGAGCCTGAGAAACTTTGCCTGATTTTTTTTTTTAAGGGGAAAGACCCCCTCGAAGTCATACAATTTTAATAAAAATTGCACCATCAGATACAGTGTATCAAAAACCCTACTGTAGAGGTTTCAAGCTCCTATCTACAAAAATGTGGAATTTGTAGTTTTTGTCAGAAGAAAGATCATGGATGCGTGTTCATTTGTTTTTTTTTCCAGGGATGACCGTATCGACCCAGTGGGCCTAGACCGTCGAGAGGGGGCTCATTCTATTGGACAGGAAAGGTTCGAGTGCCCTTTTTAAGCAACCAAAATAATTGGAGGGCAATTAGGCCCCCTCCCACTCCACCTTTTTCCCAAAATCGTCCGATCCAAACTGTGATATAGCTTTTTTCTTTAGCATAGTTGAAAGGCCCAATAACTGTGTCTTTAGAGATAAAATGACCCCTTAGAGCCCTTGGGGAAAGGTTTTAAGTTATAAAATTTACCCATTGTTTTATTTGTTATTGGGAATATGCATGCCTTTTTCGGGTAGGGAGGGGAGGAAGAATTTTCTGCAGGGAGGACTTTAAAGAGAGAATTTTCTATGGAGAGGGAAGTTTCCAGGGGGTGAAGTTTTCAGGGGAAATTTTACACTTGGTGAATTTGCCGGAATTCCTATACGAAAGTAGTAATTAACCTTATACTTTGCTTGCGCCCCTGTACCAGACAGGTTTCTGGTGAGTATAATCTGGTTTGGTGAGTACAATCTGGTTTGGTGGGTATAATCTGGTTTGGTTCAAGTTTTTCTGACACAATTTATCGGATTTCTAATTCAGGGTATACATGTCTTTTTTAGGTTAAATCCGTGTCAGAAAAACCGGTGTGTCTTTTTTTAGCTGCCAATATATTCAATTATTTTTTGTATATATTCAGGTTTCAAATTAGGATTTTCAACAGTTTGACTTCAGCTTGTCTATTCATTTGTGTTAAATAAAAATCTTGAATCTGGAAAATGAAAAAATAAGTATTTAAACAAAATGTACGATGCTAATAATTAAAGAATAGTAGGCTACACTCAGAATTGTTTGCATGAGGGTTCAGTTAAAGACGTTCCCTTCGTTCCCCCATTTCTGAGGGGCAGGGGAGGCTAGGAGAGGGGGAGGGGGAGTCAATGTTGGAGGTATAACAAGTACCATTCATTGCGATCATAGCTCTATGTTGGCTCGTTTTAAATACTTCAGCTTGTCTATTCATTTGTGTTAAATAAAATTCTTGAATCTGGAAAATGAAAAAATAAGTATTTAAACAAAATGTACGATGCTGCTAATTAAAGAATAGTAGGCTACACTCAGAATTGTTTGCATGAGGGTTCAGTTAAAGACGTTCCCTTCGTTCCCCTATTTCTGAGGGGCAGGGGAGGGTAGGAGAGGGGGAGGGGCAGTCAATTTTGGTGGTATAACAAGTACCATTCATTATGATCATAGCTCTATGTTGGCTCGTTTTAAATACTTCAGCTTGTCTATTCATTTGTGTTAAATAAAAATCTTGAATCTGGAAAATGAAAAAATAAGTATTTAAACAAAATGTACGATGTTGCTAATTAAAGAATAGTAGGCTACACTCAGAATTGTTTGCATGAGGGTTCAGTTAAAGACGTTCCCTTCGTTCCCCCATTTCTGAGGGGCAGGGGAGGCTAGGAGAGGGGGAGGGGGAGTCAATTTTGGAGGTATAACAAGTACCATTCATTGCGATCATAGCTCTATGTTGGCTCGTTTTAAATACTTCAGCTTGTCTGTTCATTTGTGTTAAATAAAATCTTGAATCTGGAAAATGAAAAAATAAGTATTTAAACAAAATGTACGATGGTGCTAATTAAAGAATAGTAGGCTACACTCAGAATTGTTTGCATGAGGGTTCAGTTAAAGACGTTCCCTTCGTCCCCCCATTTCTGAGGGGCAGGTAGGGTAGGAGAGGGGGAGGGACAGTCAATTTTGGAGGTATAGCCAGTACCATTCATTACGATCATAGCTCTATGTTGGCTCGTTTTAAATACTTCAGCTTGTCTATTCATTTGTGTTAAATAAAAATCTTGAATCTGGAAAATGAAAAAATAAGTATTTAAACAAAATGTATGATGCTGCTAATTAAAGAATAGTAGGCTACACTCAGAATTGTTTGCATAAGGGTTCAGTTAAAGACGTTCCCTTCGTTCCCCATTTCTGAGGGGCAGGGGGGGGGGGGTAGGAGGGGGGAGGGGGAGTCAATTTTGGAGGTATAACAAGTACCATTCATTGCGATCATAGCTCTATGTTGGCTCGTTTTAAATAGTTCAGCTTGTTTATTCATTTGTATTAAATAAAAATCTTGAATCTGGAAAATGAAAAAATAAGTATTTAAACAAAATGTACGATGCTGCTAGTTAAAGAATAGTAGGCTACACTCAGAATTGTTTGCATGAGGTTTCAGTTAAAGACGTTCCCTTCGTTCCCCCATTTCTGAGGGGGAGGGGAGGGTAGGAGAGGGGGAGGGGGAGTCAATTTTGGAGGTATAACAAGTACCATTCATTGCGATCATAGCTCAATGTTGGCTCGTTTTAAATACTTCAGCTTGTCTATTCATTTGTGTTAAATAAAAATCTTGAATCTGGAAAATGAAAAAATAAGTATTTAAACAAAATGTACGATGCTGCTAATTAAAGAATAGTAGGCTACACTCAGAATTGTTTGCATGAGGGTTCAGTTAAAGACGTTCCCTTCGTTCCCCCGTTTCTGAGGGGAGGAGAGGGTAGGAGAGTGGGAGGGGGAGTCAATTTTGGAGGTATAACAAGTACCATTCATTGCGATCATAGCTCAATGTTGGCTCGTTTTAAATACTTCAGCTTGACTATTCATTTGTGTTAAATAAAAATCTTGAATCTGGAAAATGAAAAAATAAGTATTTAAACAAAATGTACGATGCTGCTAGTTAAAGAATAGTAGGCTACAGTCAGAATTGTTTGCATGAGGGTTCAGTTAAAGACGTTCCCTTCGTTCCTCCATTTCTGAGGGGGCAGGGGAGGGTAGGAGAGGGGAAGGGGGAGTCAATTTTGGAGGTATAACAAGTACCATTCATTACGATCATAGCTCTATGTTGGCTCGTTTTAAATACTTCAGCTTGTATATTCATTTGTGTTAAATAAAAATCTTCTTCTTTCATTGAAATGCAAGAGATGGATTATTTCAGTAGTGCTTTGTCGTGGTTTAGCTTGTCACAGTTACATTCTCTTGATCTTTCAAAGTTCACTTTGATTTTATTTCATTGATTCTTTTTGATTGCATGTCCGGGTTGATGTTTGCAAGTCCAAGTTGGGTTTTCAGACCTAGGTTTTTTAGATTTTCGTGTATGTTTGACTCCTGGGGTTTATTATTTGAGAAGTTAACTTTAGTATTTTGTGGTTTTACGTGCCTGAAATCATGAATTAGAATAGTTAATTTAGCTGTTTGGGTTTTCAGACCTAGTTTTTTTGTTGTTTTTTTAGATTTTCGTGGGCGTTAGGTTCCTGGGACTTATTATTTGAGAAGTTAACTTTAGTATTTCGTATTTGACGTGCCTACTTAGGTAATAATGGAACATTTAGTATTTTTTCTAATGTAAGTGTTTTTCTTAAGAAATTCCCACTTGAGGTTTTATGACTCCTCCCCACAATGAATTCAGATGGTTTTAGGACTCATCTCACTAGCCATAACTCCATTCAACCTTGATCGAAGGTATAAAAGTTTGATGAAGTATTTCTCTACTTAACAACTACATTAATAGTCTCCAAGATGATAGGACTGTATGACACCGAATTTATCGGATTAAAAAAATCATCTTGTGGTGTTATATTTGAATGTGCTTTTTTATTATTGTCTATGGATCTCGAAGAAATTGACTGTTATCATTGGATAGTGAACTATAATCTGTTTGAGTATGATAAAAGCTTGTGGAGTACTACATTACGTTATATAAATAGACTGGGATTCTATGATAGAGTGATTACACCACTTAATAATACTGGTCAGGAACTGAGAAATGTTCAGGAGGAAGTCAGTGAAATTTGCAGCTTTTTCGGGGTTGAAGCACTCTACGTAAAGGGTAATGTACCTACAGATAAAGTTTTAACTCAAAAGTGTGACCCTAGGATTCCACTTTTCAATCTAGAAGAGTTTAAGTGTCCTAAATTTGAAGGGGGTTATCACCGTCCTGCAGACGAGATTAGGTTCTTCGCGCAGTGGATACCTAAGGAAATACCTGATCGTGATAAATCCATAAGACATGGTTAAAAAAAACTATTCTATTTCATGGGATCATTGTTTCTGGATGTTTAAGTGTGAACTCTAAGTACTATTTTTATGTAAATATGTGGTGTTATATTTTTTTTTCTCAAAAAATATGTTAATACGTTTAGGCAATAAATATCTTTAAGCTTAACCCGTCTTTATTCTTTAGAATAGTTTTATTCATTTCATTAAATTATGAAGAAATTGTGAGTAAGTAACAATAGTTTTCTTGAATTCGCTTCCTGCAGACAATACAGATATTTAATTCAAGAAATCATAATAAAATCGCAAGTAAGTAATAAAGTCTTTATTGTTTTCACCTATTGGATACACAATACTGAAATTTCATTCAAGAAATTATGAAGGAAAATGTAAATAGGTAACACACTCATTCTTGAGGTCACCTCTTGTATACTTGTCCTATTGGATACACAATACTGAAATTTCATTCAAGAAATTATGAAGGAATTGTAAATAGGTAACACACTCATGTTACCTCATGGATACACAATACGGAAATTTCATTTAAGAAATTATGAAAAAATTGTAAGCAAGTAACAAACTCTTTCCTGAAGTCACCTCTTGGATACACAATGCAGAAACTTCATTTAAGAAACTATGAAATAATTGTAAGTAAGTAACAAATTCTTTCTTGAAGTCACCTCTTGGATACACAATACAGAAATTTCATTAAAGAAATTATGAAAAAATTGTAAGTAAGTAGCAAATTCTTTCTTGAATTCACCTGCTGGATAAACAAAAGACATTTCGTTCAAGAAATTATGACAAAATTCTAAGTAAGTAACAAACTCTTAATTGTTTTCACGACTTAGATATACGATGTAGAAATTTAATTCAAGAAATTATGAAGAAATTCTCAGTAAGTAACAATTTCTTTCTTGAAGTCAACTCTTGGATACACAATACGGAAATTTCATTCATGAAATTATGAAAATATTTGTAAGTAAGTAACAAACTCTTTTTGTTTTCACCTCTTGAATATACAGTACAGATACTTCATTCAAGAAATTATGAAAAAATCGCAAGTAAGTAACTTTTTTTTCTCTTTATCACAAACAATTTTCACTTAGCTACACGATGTAGAAATTTAATTCAAGAAATTATGAAAAAAATGTTTTCACGACTTAGATATACGATGTAGAAATTTAATTCAAGAAATTATGAAGAAATTCTCAGTAAGTAACAATTTCTTTCTTGAAGTCAACTCTTGGATACACAATACGGAAATTTCATTCAAGAAATTATGAAAATATTTGTAAGTAAGTAATAAACTCTTTTTGTTTTCACCTCTTGGATATACAGTACAGATACTTCATTCAAGAAATTATGAAAAAAATCGCAAGTAAGTAACTTTTTTTTCTCTTTATCACAAACAATTTTCACTTAGCTACACGATGTAGAAATTTAATTCAAGAAATTATGAAAAAATTCTCAGTAAGTAACAATTTCTTTCTTGAAGTCAACTCTTGGATACACAATACGGAAATTTCATTAAAGAATTTCATGACTTAGATACACGATGTAGAAATTTGATTCAAGAAATTATGAAAACATTCTCAGTAAGTAACAATTTCTTTCTTGAAGTCAACTCTTGAATACACAATACGGAAATTTCATTTAAGAAATTATGAAAAAATTGTAAGCAAGTAACAAACTCTTTCCTTAAGTCACCTCTTGGATACACAATGCAGAAACTTCATATAAGAAACTATGAAAAAATTGTAAGTAAGTAACAAATTCTTTCTTGAAGTCACCTCTTGGAGATACAATACAGAAATTTCATTAAAGAAATTATGAAAAAATTGTAAGTAAGTAGCAAATTCTTTCTTGAATTCACCTGCTGGATAAACAAAAAGACATTTCATTCAAGAAATTATGACAAAATTCTAAGTAAGTAACAAACTCTTAATTGTTTTCACGACTTAGATATACGATGTAGAAATTCAATTCAAGAAATTATGAAGAAATTCTCCGTAAGTAACAATTTCTTTCTTGAAGTCAACTCTTGGATACACAATACGGAAATTTCATTCAAGAAATTATGAAAATATTTGTAAGTAAGTAACAAACTCTTTTTTTTGATTTCACCTCTTCGATATACAGTACAGATACTTCATTCAAGAAATTATGAAAAAATCACAAGTAAGTAACTTTTTTTTTCTCTTTATCACAAACAATTTTCACTTAGCTACACGATGTAAAAATTTATTTCAAGAAATTATGAAAAAATTCTCAGTAAGTAACAATTTCTTTCTTGAAGTCAACTCTTGGATACACAATACGGAAATTTCATTCAAGAAATTATAAAAATATTTGTAAGTAAGTAACAAGCTCTTTATTGATTTCACCTCTTGAATATACAGTACAGATACTTCATTCAAGAAACGTGATTAAACATGTTTTGAAACTACATGCTATTTGCTTGCCTTTCCTTGGCACCTTTCCAAATGAGCGGGGATTCCCCCACCGGTTCCTACACATTGCAAAAAAGTGGGCAGTACGAAAACTCCACGTTTTCAACCAGACTGGTTTTTTAGCTAAATCTTTGGAAACAGCCCAGCCTCTATTTCTGACCGTTTAAGTTTTGATGTTAGTGTTGTCAGTCAAAAGCTATGACCTTGAGAAAAGAGCTTGAGAAAATTGCCTGATTATCGAAAAATGGGGGAGACATCCTCCAAAAGTCGACAGGAATGCCCCCCTCCAGCGCTTTCTCGGTTATGTTGAATAAAATATGCAAAGTCGACATAGCTTTATTTCATTTTTTTAAGGTTAATTTAGACAATTTTGTAGCTAAATCTTTGGAAACAACCCAACCTCTATTTCTGACCGTTTAAGTTTTGATGTTAGTGTTGTCAGTCAAAAGCTATGACCTTGAGAAAAGAGCTTGAGAAAATTGCCTGATTATCGAAAAATGGGGGAAACATCCTCCAAAAGTCGACAGGAATGCCCCCCTCCAGCGCTTTCTTGGTTATGTTGAATAAAATATGCAAAGTCCACATAGCTTTATTTCATTTTTTTTCAGGTTAATTTAGACGAGGTTACGTGCGCGCACGTAACATCGCCTAAGTTAACCTTAAAAAAATGAAATAAAGCCATGTGGACTTTGCATATTTTATTCAACATAACCGAGAAAGCGCTGGAGGGGGGCATTCCTGTCGACTTTTGGAGGATGTTTCCCCCATTTTTCGATAATCAGGCAATTTTCTCAAGATCTTTTCTCAAGGTCATAGCTTTTGACTGACAATACTAACATCAAAACTTAAACGGTCAGAAATAGAGGTTGGGTTATTTCCAAAGATTTAGCTAAAAAATCGTCTAAATTAACCTTAAAAAAAATGAAATAAAGCTATGTCGACTTTGCATATTTTATTCAACATAACCGAGAAAGTGCTGGAGGGGGGGCATTCCTGTCGACTTTTGGAGGATGTTTCCCCCATTTTTCGATAATCAGGCAATTTTCTCAAGCTCTTTTCTCAAGGTCATAGCTATTGACTGACAACACTAACATCAAAACTTAAACGGTCAGAAATAGAGGCTGGGCTGTTTCCAAAGATTTAGCTAAAAAACCAGTCTGGTTGAAAACGTGGAGTTTTCGTACTGCCCACTTTTTTGCAATGTGTAGGAACCGGTGGGGGAATCCCCGCTCATTTGGAAAGGTGCCAAGGAAAGGCAAGCAAATAGCATGTAGTTTCAAACGTGTTTAATCACGTTTCTTGAATGAAGTATCTGTACTGTATATTCAAGAGGTGAAATCAATAAAGAGTTTGTTACTTACTTACAAATATTTTCATAATTTCTTGAATGAAATTTCCGTATTGTGTATCCAAGAGTTGACTTCAAGAAAGAAATTGTTACTTACTGAGAATTTTTTCATAATTTCTTGAATTAAATTTTTACATCGTGTAGCTAAGTGAAAATTGTTTGTGATAAAGAGAAAAAAAAAGTTACTTACTTGCGATTTTTTCATAATTTCTTGAATGAAGTATCTGTACTGTATATCCAAGAGGTGAAATCAAGAAACGAGTTTGTTACTTACTTACAAATATTTTCATAATTTCTTGAATGAAATTTCCGTATTGTGTATCCAAGAGTTGACTTCAAGAAAGAAATTGTTACTTAGGGAGAATTTCTTCATAATTTCTTGAATTGAATTTCTACATCGTATATCTAAGTCGTGAAAACAATAAAGAGTTTGTTACTTACTTAGAATTTTGTCATAATTTCTTGAATGAAATGTCTTTTTGTTTATCCAGCAGGTGAATTCAAGAAAGAATTTGCTACTTACTTACAATTTTTTCATAATTTCTTTAATGAAATTTCTGTATTGTATCTCCAAGAGATGACTTCAAGAAAGAATTTGTTACTTACTTACAATTTTTTCATAGTTTCTTAAATGAAGTTTCTGCATTGTGTATCCAAGAGGTGACTTCAGGAAAGAGTTTGTTACTTGCTTACAATTTTTTCATAATTTCTTAAATGAAATTTCCGTATTGTGTATTCAAGAGTTGACTTCAAGAAAGAAATTGTTACTTACTGAGAATTTTTTCATAATTTCTTGAATCAAATTTCTACATCGTGTATCTAAGTCATGAAATTCTTGAATGAAATTTCTGTATTGTGTATCCAAGAGTTGACTTCAAGAAAGAAATTGTTACTTACTGAGAATTTTTTCATAATTTCTTGAATTAAATTTCTACATCGTGTAGCTAAGTGAAAATTGTTTGTGATAAAGAGAAAAAAAAAGTTACTTACTTGCGATTTTTTATAATTTCTTGAATGAAGTATCTGTACTGTATATCCAAGAGGTGAAAACAAAAAGAGTTTGTTACTTACTTACAAATATTTTCATAATTTCTTGAATGAAATTTCCGTATTGTGTATCCAAGAGTTGACTTCAAGAAAGAAATTGTTACTTACTGAGAATTTCTTCATAATTTCTTGAATTAAATTTCTACATCGTATATCTAAGTCGTGAAAACGAATTTTTTCATAATTTCTTGAATTAAATTTCTACATCGTGTAGCTAAGTGAAAATTGTTTGTGATAAAGAGAAAAAAAAAGTTACTTACTTATTTGCGATTTTTTCATAATTTCTTGAATGAAGTATCTGTACTGTATATCCAAGAGGTGAAAACAAAAAGAGTTTGTTACTTACTTACAAATATTTTCATAATTTCATGAATGAAATTTCCGTATTGTGTATCCAAGAGTTGACTTCAAGAAAGAAATTGTTACATACTGATAATTTCTTCATAATTTCTTGAATTAAATTTCTACATCGTATATCTAAGTCGTGAAAACAATTAAGAGTTTGTTACTTACTTAGAATTTTGTCATAATTTCTTGAACGAAATGTCTTTTTGTTTATCCAGCAGGTGAATTCAAGAAAGAATTTGCTACTTACTTACAATTTTTTCATAATTTCTTTAATGAAATTTCTGTATTGTGTATCCAAGAGGTGACTTCAAGAAAGAATTTGTTACTTACTTACAATTTTTTCATAGTTTCTTAAATGAAGTTTCTGCATTGTGTATCCAAGAGGTGACTTCAGGAAAGAGTTTGTTACTTGCTTACAATTTTTTCATAATTTCTTAAATGAAATTTCCGTATTGTGTATCCAAGAGTTGACTTCAAGAAAGAAATTGTTACTTACTGAGAATTTTTTCATAATTTCTTGAAATAAATTTCTACATCGTGTATCTAAGTCATGAAAACAATAAAGAGTTTGTTACTTACTTGGAATTTTGTCATAATTTCTTGAACGAAATGTCTTTTTTGTTTATCCAGCAGGTGAATTCAAGAAAGAATTTGCTACTTACTTACAATTTTTTCGTAATTTCGTTAATGAACTGTCTTTTTTATTTACCCAGGAGGCGAATTCAAGACAGAATTTGCTACTTAAGTACAATTTTTGATAATTTCTTAAATGAAATTTCTGCATTGTGTATCCATGAGGTAACATGAGTGTGTTACCTATTTACAATTCCTTCATAATTTCTTGAATGAAATTTCAGTATTGTGTATCCAATAGGACAAGTATACAAGAGGTGACCTCAAGAATGAGTGTGTTACCTATTTACAATTCCTTCATAATTTCTTGAATGAAATTTCAGTATTGTGTATCCAATAGGTGAAAACAATAAAGACTTTATTACTTACTTGCGATTTTATTATGATTTCTTGAATTAAATATCTGTATTGTGTGCAGGAAGCGAATTCAAGAAAGCTATTGTTACTTACTCACAATTTCTTCATAATTTAATGAAATGAATAAAACTATTCTAAAGAATAAAGACGGGTTAAGCTTAGAGATATTTATTGCCTAAACGTATGAACATATTTTTTGAGAAAAAAAAAATACAACACCACATATTTACATAAAAATAGTACTTAGAGTTCACACTTAAACATCCAGAAACGATGATCCCATGATATAGAATAGTTTTTTTTAACCATGTCTTATGGATTTATCACAATCAGGTATGTCCTTAGGTATCCACTGCGCGAAGAACCTAACCTCGTCTGCAGGACGGTGATAACCCCCTTCAAATTTAGGACACTTAAACTCTTCTAGATTGAAAAGTGGAACCCTAGGGTCACACTTTTGAATTAAAACTTTATCTGTAGGTACATTACCCTTTACGTAGAGTGCTTCAACCCCGAAAAAGCTGCAAATTTCACTGACTTCCTCCTGAACATTTCTCAGTTCCTGACCAGTATTATTAAGTGGTGTAATCACTCTATCATAGAATCCCAGTCTGTTTATATAACGTAATGTAGTACTCCACAAGCTTTTATCATACTCAAACAGATTATAGTTCACTATCCAATGATAACAGTCAATTTCTTCGAGATCCATAGACAATAATAAAAAAGCACATTCAAATATAACACCACAAGATGATTTTTTTCAAACTGATAAATTCGGTGTCATACAGTCCTATCATCTTGGAGGCTATTAATGTAGTTGTTAAGTAGAAAAATACTTCATTAAACTTTTATACCTTCGCTCAAGGTTGAATGGAGTTATGGCTAGTGAGATGAGTCCTAAAACCATCTGAATTCATTGTGGGGAGGAGTCATAAAACCTCAAGTGGGAATTTCTTAAGAAAAACACTTACATTAGAAAAAATACTAAATGTTCCATTATTACCTAAGTAGGCATGTCAAATACGAAATACTAAAGTTAACTTCTCAAATAATAAGTCCCAGGAACCTAACGCCCACGAAAATCTAAAAAAAAAAAATAGGTCTGAAAACCCAAACAGCTAAATTAACTATTCTAATTCATGATTTCAGGCACGTAAAACCACAAAATACTAAAGTTAACTTCTCAAATAATAAACCCCAGGAGTCAAACATACACGAAAATCTAAAAAACCTAGGTCTGAAAACCCAACTTGGACTTGCAAACATCAACCCGGACATGCAAACAAAAAGAATCAATGAAATAAAATCAAAGTGAACTTTGAAAGATCAAGAGAATGTAACTGTGACAAGCTAAACCACGACAAAGCACTACTGAAATAATCCAACTCTTGCATTTCAATGAAAGAAGAAGATTTTTATTTAACACAAATGAATAGACAAGCTGAAGTATTTAAAACGAGCCAACATAGAGCTATGATCGTAATGAATGGTACTTGTTATACCTCCAAAATTGACTCCCCCTTCCCCTCTCCTACCCTCCCCTGCCCCCTCAGAAATGGGGGAACGAAGGGAACGTCTTTAACTGAACCCTCATGCAAACAATTCTGATTGTAGCCTACTATTCTTTAATTAGCAGCATCGTACATTTTGTTTAAATACTTATTTTTTCATTTTCCAGATTCAAGATTTTTATTTAACACAAATGAATAGACAAGCTGAAGTATTTAAAACGAGCCAACATTGAGCTATGATCGCAATGAATGGTACTTGTTATACCTCCAAAATTGACTCCCCCTCCCACTCTCCTACCCTCCCCTCCCCCTCAGAAACGGGGGAACGAAGGGAACGTCTTTAACTGAACCCTCATGCAAACAATTCTGAGTGTAGCCTACTATTCTTTAATTAGCAGCATCGTACATTTTGTTTAAATACTTATTTTTTCATTTTCCAGATTCAAGATTTTTATTTAACACAAATGAATAGACAAGCTGAAGTATTTAAAACGAGCCAACATAGAGCTATGATCGTAATGAATGGTACTTGTTATACCTCCAAAATTGACTCCCCCTCCCCCTCTCCTACCCTCCCCTGCCCCCTCAGAAATGGGGGAACGAAGGGAACGTCTTTAACTGAACCCTCATGCAAACAATTCTGAGTGTAGCCTACTATTCTTTAACTAGCAGCATCGTACATTTTGTTTAAATACTTATTTTTTCATTTTCCAGATTCAAGATTTTTATTTAACACAAATGAATAGACAAGCTGAAGTATTTAAAACGAGCCAACATTGAGCTATGATCGCAATGAATGGTACTTGTTATACCTCCAAAATTGACTCCCCCTCCCACTCTCCTACCCTCCCCTCCCCCTCAGAAACGGGGGAACGAAGGGAACGTCTTTAACTGAACCCTCATGCAAACAATTCTGAGTGTAGCCTACTATTCTTTAATTAGCAGCATCGTACATTTTGTTTAAATACTTATTTTTTTCTTTTTCAGATTCAAGATTTTTATTTAACACAAATGAATAGACAAGCTGAAGTATTTAAAACGAGCCAACAAAGAGCTATGATCGCAATGAATGGTACTTGTTATACCTCCAAAATTGACTGTCCCTCCCCCTCTCCTACCCTCCCCTGCACCTCAGAAATGGGGGGACGAAGGGAACGTCTTAAACTGAACCCTCATGCAAACAATTCTGAGTGTAGCCTACTATTCTTTAATTAGCAGCATCGTACATTTTGTTTAAATACTTATTTTTTTCTTTTTCAGATTCAAGATTTTTATTTAACACAAATGAATAGACAAGCTGAAGTATTTAAAACTAACCAACATAGAGCTATGATCGCAATGAATGGTACTTGTTATACCTCCAAAATTGACTCCCCCTCCCCCTCTCCTAGCCTCCCCTGCCCCTCAGAAATGGGGGAACGAATGGAACGTCTTTAACTGAACCCTCATGCAAACAATTCTGAGTGTAGCCTACTATTCTTTAATTAGCAGCATCGTACATTTTGTTTAAATACTTATTTTTTCATTTTCCAGATTCAAGATTTTTATTTAACACAAATGAATAGACAAGCTGAAGTATTTAAAACGAGCCAACATAGAGCTATGATCGTAATGAATGGTACTTGTTATAGCTCCAAAATTGACTGCCCCTCCCCCTCTCCTACCCTCCCCTGCCCCTCAGAAATAGGGGAACGTCTTTAACTGAACCCTCATGCAAACAATTCTGAGTGTAGCCTACTATTCTTTAATTAGCACCCTCGTACATTTTGTTTAAATACTTATTTTTTCATTTTCCAGATTCATGATTTTTACTTAACACAAATGAATAGACAAGCTGAAGTATTTAAAACGAGCCAACATAGAGCTATGATCGCAATGAATGGTACTTGTTATACCTCCAAAATTGACTCCCCCTTCCCCTCTCCTAGCCTCGCCTGCCCCTCAGAAATGGGGGAACGAAGGGAACGTCTTTAACTGAACCCTCATGCAAACAATTCTGAGTGTAGCCTACTATTCTTTAATTAGCAGCATCGTACATTTTGTTTAAATACTTATTTTTTCATTTTCCAGATTCAAGATTTTTATTTAACACAAATGAATAGACAAGCTGAAGTCAAACTGTTGAAAATCCTAATTTGAAACCTGAATATATACAAAAAATAATTGAATATATTGGCAGCGAAAAAAAGACACACCGGTTTTTCTGACACGGATTTAACCTAAAAAAGACATGTATACCCTGAATTAGAAATCCGATAAATTGTGTCAGAAAAACTTGAACCAAACCAGATTATACCCACCAAACCAGATTGTACTCACCAGACCAGATTATACTCACCAGAAACCTGTCTGGTACAGGGGCGCAAGCAAAGTATAAGGTTGATTACTACTTAGGAAATTTCTTTACATGTTTTGCTTTTACTTTACCAGTTCAATTTTAGGCATGGAAATGTTAAGGGTAATCGTCCAAGAGGATATTTTTGTGGGGAGTGGGATTTTTTCGTGGGGGCTGAGCCAGTTATCCTGGCGTGATTAAAAAAAAACGATCAGAAATCAAATAAAAAAAACAAGTTTTTTCAACTGAAAGCAAGGAGCAACATTAAAACTTAAAAAGAAAAGAAATTATTATGTATATGAAGGGGTTACCCCTTCCTCAACCCCTCGTTCTTTACGCTAAAGTTTAAACTTTGTGTTAATTCCTTAAAAACAACTCCTGAAACACAAGGGTCGTTTAATTAGAACAATAAGTAACTTTTTTTTAACTGCCGAAAGATTGTAGCGTGAAGAGCGATGTATTAAGGAGGGGGGCAACCCCCTCACATACGTAATAATTTCTTTTCGTTTTAAGTTTTAATGTTTTTCCTTACTTTCAGTCAAAAAAAGTATTTTTTTTTTTTTTTTTTTTATTTAATGAAGCTTACAACCATTTTCCTAAGGGCAATGAGAAAAGTATGTCAATTAAGTAAAAGTATCTAAAAATCGAAAAAGTAATTAATTAAAAAATACACAAAACCAATGGCGGATCCAGGGGGGCGAGTCTAAAGTAGTGTAATCTACTTAATTAACGCAAGATTGGGTTAATTAACTTACTCCAAATTATCGCATCAACCTATTTTGTACCCCCTCCCCCCTGCCTTAAAAAAATCCTGGATCCGCCCCTGCACAAAACAATAGCCTATTTACAAAAATTAAGATATTAACCCCCAGCATTCAGTTCTGTTGAGTAATGCCGAAGCGTTGGACGGATATTTTTTGACAATATCGACAGTTTTGAACTTGCGTTATCAAACACCAAAATATTTAATGCCTTTAGACTCAATTGTTTGTAAAAGGTAACGCATAATCAAAGTAGTTTGTTGAAAGTAAAACATTAAAACTAAGATTAAGAAAATCAAATAAAATTTTTAATTTAATATTTTTAATCTAATTTTGAATACCAAAAACCAATATATTTGACATCTTTATACTTCATAACTGTAAAAAATTTAATCTTTTTCAAAATGACAATTGGATAAATACAATCACTGCTGGAAAATAGATAAATGATAATAAAACACAGGAAACCTATCCGTTCAGGGGGTAAAATACAAAAATTCGCAGCATTCCGTTCAGGGGAAACATTTCTGATTATAGTGGTTTCATATTTCAGCTCATGGGTACTTTGGCAATGCAAGCAAAAGTTGTTTTCCTTGTGTTTTCTTTAATTGTACGAACTTTCTTGTGTACTAATAACTGGACTAATTACCAATAAACAAATACATATTTAGGATTCTTTGATTTAGCTGATTCTTTGATTTAGCGTTGTCAAGAATTAGGCTCTTACACTTTCGTTATAGGGTCAAAATCTATTGGCAGGCAGTCAACGATGGGGCAACACACATTTTTCCATGGTTTTTCCATATTCTGCTTTTTTTCTTTTGGTTTCCTCATAATTACTTTGAAGTCCCAAATTTCCAGGGGGGAATGCCCCCCCTGCCCCCTGCTAGCGCCCATGTTGCCAGGTAAAACAAAAATATTTCATTAATAATAAAATTACTTACAAACAGATGTCTTGGATGTAAAAACATTCTCTTTCAATTAGTCATCTCCATTAAAATAATGAAAACAAAACAAACGAATGAAATGGAAACCGAACTACACCGAGCCGTAATGATTCACATACTATGGATTGACAAACTTCTGGAACCCAGACTTTGCAGACACGTTCCAAAAATGGAAATCGAAAGTGGTCTTATCATGGTATTCCGCCAATTCGTTCCTGATTCTAGTTAAACCATGGCTATAACATGGTGCCAGTAGAACAACAAAGAGATAACTAGAGCAAGAACTTAAAATTAATGTGCCAATTTTTGTAACTATTATCTATGAAAGCCCTTAGAAACTGCATTAAAAACATTTATGTCAAGAAAATAGAACGAAACTTGCCCCATCAATACAGATTAATATAGGAAATCCAAATCTTGTACTATGTATGTCATACTGAAAGTAAGGAAAATCAGTTACCCAACTTTCAAAATAGAGTTGTCATTTAGAATTTTTGAGAAAAAAGTGACGTGGGAGGGGGGCTAGTAGCTGTCCGATCTTTTTGGTCAGATAAAAGGGACACCAGAAATTTTAATTTCCGTTCAAATAAAAATTCTCCCGCTCCGTTCAAATAAGCCTGGTTCGATAAGGAAAAAAAAACCAACAAATTAACACGCATCCGTGATTTTTCTTCTGGCAAATAATACAAAATTCAACATCTTTGCAGGCAGGGGCTTGAAACCTCTACAGTAGGGTTCTCTGATACACCAAATCTAATGAATTGATTTTAATTAAAAATATTTTGACTTTTAGTTGGTGTTTCCTTTCTCTTCCAAAAATCAGGCAAATTATCACAGTGTCTTAGCCTTTTATGGGTAATACTAAGCTTAATGAATCTTAAATATTAGGAATCAACATAATAAGCCGATGATATATCGATTGATATCAACATTCCGTTTCTAGAGTTTCGATATTCAGCCTTGTTGTTCCATCCTTACATTTCGTTACCCCAAACTGGTTGATATGTTAGCATATAAATCAAAAACCTTGAAGAATAGAACGTTATCTGCGCTTATTAGGTGTTTCAATAACAAATAAGAGAATTTGGAGAAATATTGGGATTTCGATTAGATATTAGAATTAAAGATTAAAATCATTAAACAATTCCCAGAGTTAAACCCCCCCTCCCTTTACCCCAAACCGACTTCAATCATAAAACTGCAATCGATTTAATCATTTTAGTTATAGGCCTATTATAAATCCTGTTATAAAAAACACTAAGTCCTATTTTCTTTTTCAGTGATTTTTTTTTTATTTA
This sequence comes from Artemia sinica, assembly GCA_027921565.1. Lineage (NCBI taxonomy): Eukaryota > Metazoa > Arthropoda > Branchiopoda > Anostraca > Artemiidae > Artemia > Artemia sinica. The sequence continues at coordinate 39,484,124 of CM051261.1, read as the reverse complement.
GAAAATTATATTTAAGGTATACCTACCTTCTTATTTTTCAATGACTCCATTTCTTTTGTATTTGCAGATGTAGATGGTGTATTCATATCCACTATTCACTCCACTTTCAAAGGTTTTAACAGAAGAAAATCTAATTTAGAACTGATAATTACAGAGAAAAAAACCATAAATATGGAGACAAAAATTTGACCGGAACAAATTTTGTGAAATAGGAAGCATAGAACATTTTTGCACATTTGTGATTAACTACCTTCGCCTGTTATCTTGATGATAACGCCCTGGGGTCTATATCTGATATCGACATATGGCGGTAAATCAGAAGTTTCAAAAGTATATTTGCATAAATGCTAATCTGGAACATATTAGGAATTGCAATGAATCAATATTTTGTGTTTTTTATTAATTAGCTTCTTGTGTGATTTATTCAATTGAATAGTGAATCTAAACACTATATCATGAAAACTCACTAGATTTAGGAAAAATCACTAGTTTTAGAACAAAAATCACTATAAATCACTAGCAGGGAGAAAATAACTAGGCAACATAAAAATCAGTAGAAAAAGTGATAAATCACTAGGGGTGGGAGCCCTATCTTCAATACATACTACATTTATGATGTATTGAACATTCAGACCACTGTATGTAGATAATTAAATAAAAAAAACAAGTTTTTTAAACTGAAAGTAAGAAGCGACATTAAAACTTAAAACGAACAGAAATTATTCCGTATATGAAAGGGGCTGTCCCCTCCTCAACGCCTCGCTCTTTACGCTAAAGTTTTTTATTGTTTTAAAAAATAAAGTTGTGAGACAGAGTCAAACTTTAGCGTAAAGAGCGAGGCGTTGAGGAGGGGACAGCCCCTTTCATATACGGAATAATTTCTGTTCGTTTTAAGTTTTAATGTCGCTTCTTACTTTCAGTTTAAAAAACTTGTTTTTTTTATTTAATTTCTGATCGTTTTTTAGTTAATGCAGCTTTTATTTGCATAAAAATTTTACTTTTCTTTTGCTAAATGGATGTCTTTACAAATTAACTTACGTAACTAACTTCTATATTCGTATATTTTTCTTCTGGCAAAAAATACAAAGTTGCAGATTTTTGCAGATATGAGCTTGAAACCTATGTAATAGGGTTTTCTGATACGCTGAATCTGACGGTGTGATTTTCATTAAAATTCTTTCACTTGTAGGGGATGTTTCCCCCCTCTTTAAAAAATCGAGTAAATTTTCTCAGGCTCGTAGCCTTTGATGAGTAATACTAAACTTAATAAAATTTATATATTTAGGATCAGCATTATAAACACATTCTTTTGATACATTTATTGACATCAAAATTTCGTTTTTAAAAGTTTCGATTACTATTGAGCCGTATCGCTTGTTTTTTTATTGTTTTTTTTTATTACGTATATGTTATTACTTATATGAAGGGGTTCTCCCCTTAGTCAATACCACGCTCTTTACGTTAAAAGTTAAAAAAATTTTGATTCACAAACCCCTGAATCACAAAGGCCGTTTAATTAGAATAGATAGCTCTTTTGAAAGCACTAAAAAAAAAAAACTGTAGCGTAAAGAGCGAGGTATTGACTTGGGGGAGAACCCCCTCACATACGTTATAATTTCTGTTCGTTTTAAGTTCTAATATTCCTTCTTACATTTCAGTTGAAAAAACTTGTTTTTTTTATTTAACTTCTGATCGTTTCTTAAATAATGCTTGGAAATCCGGCGCCCCCTTCATAGAAATGTCCCTTACCCCAAAGAAACATCCTCCACGGAAATATTCTCTAGAGTAATCCCCTCCTCTAGCCCCCCCCCCCCTCCAGAAAAAATCCTTCCTGAAAATGGTTGTATACTTCCCAACAACCAATAAATAATGCTGGCAAGTCCTGCGCCCCCTTCATGGCAATTTCCCTTCCCCCATGAAAACTTCCTTCATGGAAAGATCCTTCCATATAGCCCCCGACCCTCTCCTTCCCCCACCTACCAGAAAAAATCTCCTCTGAAAAAGTCTGTATACTTCCCAATAACCAATACTATATGTTAACATTGAGTAAAGTTCATAACTTTCAGCCCTCCCCCTGGGGGCTTCGAGGGATTAAGTCATCCTAAAAGACATATTTATCATATTTTCGACCATGCTGAACAAAATGGCTATCTCAAAATTTTCATCGGGTGACTTTGGGAAAAAAATGAGCGTGGGAGGGGGCCTAGTTGCCCTCCATTTTTTTTGGTCACTTAAAAAGGGCACTAGAACTTTTAATTTCCTTTCCAATGAGCCCTCCCACGATATTCTAGGACCACTGGGTCGATACGATCACCCCTGGGGAAAAAAAAAAAAAAAAAAAACAAACAAACAAATAAACACGCATCCGTGATCTTTCTTCTGGCAAAAAATGGAAAATTCCACATTTTTGTAGATAGGAGCTTGAAACCTCTACAGTAGGGTTCTCTGATACGCTGAATATGATGGTGTGATTTTCATTAAGGTTCTATAACTTTTAGGGGGTCTTTCCCCCTTTTTTCGAAAATCAGCCAAATTTTCTCAGGCGCGTAACTTTTGATGGGTAGCACTAAACTTGATGAAAGTTATATATTTGAAATCAGCATTGAAATCTAATTCTTTTGATATATCTATTGGTATCAAAAACCCGTTTTCTAGAGTTTCGGTTACCATTGAGCCGGGTCGCTCCTTACTTACAGTTCGTTACCACGAACTGTTTGATATAGCAGTAAGATCACAGATGATGATTTTTGGCACTTCAAACTCGGCGCGTACAAACAGCTCCTCCCATTTACTCTGACGTTTGCGGTTTTTTTGGCGAACACGTGCATATTCCGAAGTAAAATTTAAGAACTGGGAAATCAAGAGACATACCTATCAAGGAAAATACAATAGCAAGTAATTACTTAAGTTTTAGTAGTTTAAATATTAGATTATCTCTTTATTTTGAACAAAGGGGCAAAATTTTTAAAACTTGTGTTTGATTATCTCCTTAATGAACTCCTCAGTACTACAAACAATAAAAATCAAACCAATATTAATAAACATATGTGAAAATAGGAAGCGACTATATTTAATTTAGCTGCAAGTTTGCATTCATGCCCACCACGTATTTTTCCTTTGAGAAAAAATTGATAAAACTTTGGAGCTGAAATATCGATTCGAAGCGCCAAATTTCACAATCAAATGTCATCGCGTTATGGCATTGTTCAAATAAAACTTATTTTTAGCTCGAATATCGTTGTAAATTCATTCTTTGTTTTTCTTTCCATTCTTAAACCAATGTTATATTTACCTTTTGCATACTACAGCCCACTTTATATACATTTATATAAACTTATATGCAGTGTTACAGCCATATCAATTATTCTCCTTCCTTTTTTAATCTTTAAAAAGAATTTCTGGTCGTTTTGAGTATGAGTTAATGTAGGCTTCTATTCCTACTGATCTTAAGTTTAATATGGCCTTTACTATATATATATATATATATATATATATATATATATATATATATATATATATATATATATATATATATATATATATATATATATATATATATATATATATATATATATATATAATATATATATATATATATATATATATATATATTATATATATATATATATATATATATATATATATATATATATATATATATATATATATATTATATATATATATATATATATATATATATATATATATATATATATATATATATATATATATATATATATATATATTATATATATATATATATATATATATATATATATATATATATATATATATATATATATATATATATATATATATATATATATTCGACATAACACCTTTAAATTAGGTGTTATGTGTTAGGTGTTACAAACAGCTCCTCTCATTTGTTCTGCCATCAGCGGTCCAATTACCCTGGAACTCATATTTTGGCAGAAACTTTCTCAAAATGCATTTGAAACCACTCGAGACTTCGAAACCTACTTGTAATTCTAAAAAACATCTAATAATAACATTGCACTACTAATTACCGATTTTCATATATGTATTGGAATAAATTAATTTAAAATAAGTTTCTTTAAAATTTAGTGTTAACATAATTTGCACCTTACATAAAAAATATAAATGTTTTTACTTTTATAACTTTAATAAATCAAATAATATTAACATTTTGATTACTAAATATCAGTATATGTGCATTGAACTGACAGATCATATTCATTTGTATTCTTTTTTCAGTAAAGTGCAAATTATGTGCTGGCCTTGGAAAGGTCTAGGGGTTTGAGGGGTTTTGGGTTTTGGAAAATAATAATACATTGTACCCACATCGAACTTTACTATAAAAATGTCAAGCCTTCCAATCACTTTCGACTTAAAAAGGGCACTAGCCCTTTCAATTTCCTATGGGGTTCCACTCCTGTTTCTTTTCTTTTCAGATAAATGACCTGGTTTTGTTCCGTAATTACTTTGCTTAGATTTGCCCATAGCATAATTTTAAATGACAATTTAAAAGTCTCGTTGCTAAGCTATAGTTATTTTGCAATAAGTAAGCTTTGAACTAAATTCTATTTTGGACTTCTTGGTTTGAGTCATTGAATAATAAAGCTAACAAAGTAGAATTGGTTTTGAATGGGGATTGAAAGGATTGGCTGGGCCAAGCGAAGGTCCACTCCTATGAGCAGTTGTGTACAGAATGTTATTTTTGAGTTAGTCTGCATTTAGACCCCGTTCGGGGAAGCATATTTTTTGGTTGTTATATATGACCGTTTGGAAGAATACAAGTAAGGTATTGTCTACAAACAGTGTACTAGTTTTCCCGGAACCCAGGCAGGGTAGAAATAGAGTTACGAGATACCGTCATTATTATATTGACAGGGGGGTTTGTTACCTCCAAGGAGAGAGTTTGAGATTTTCAGTGGTAACCCAAGACGGGTCCTCTTGGATTTAGAAAGTGGCCATTTGACCACTCGATCGCGTTATCATACCCTGGGACAGGGTATACTGTGAATAAGGCAGTACCAAACCCGAGATTTGCAGAACCGGTGTGGTAGACGCGGGCATCACATTATAATTTGGGGCCAGGGCTTTCCCCTCCAATAAGTGGTGACACCCGTATATTACCACGCCAATACTGGTGGCATTGTAGCTAGCAACCCTAACACTGGTGACAGCAAGAAAAGGATCTATTAACAGCATTAATAGTAAAAGAATTCTGCGCTTTCGAAGAGATAAATTAATTTAGCCAACAGAGCCTATTGTGATTACATAAAGAGAGAAAAAAATACGGAATCAATTAATAGAATTATGAAGGTCTATAAGGGGCTGTGCCTTGTTAGACAAATATAAAAAAATAACGTGAAATTAATGAGTTGAGTTTACAGTGGAGGAATCTCAGTATTGAAAAGTATTACAGGGTTTAAGGACAGATAAGAAAATGTTGAAAGTTGGGTTGTTATTTGAGTGAATTGGCGGACTTAGATATAATCTTCAGTGACGAAGGTTATAAGAGTATTGAGGACGGCAAATTAGGAGAATTTGTCAGTTTGTGTGTACATTAGACAAGGAAGGTGGGAGGCACCTGTCCTATTGAGTAATAGGCCCAGGAGGAGATTATATTTGGAGTACAAGTATCCAGGGAGGATACGTGATTTGTTTTACAGGATAGTTCCCCTGTTTGAGTTTAGTCCAGCTATTTCACTAGTGGAATATTCGCGCAGTTTTTCGGTTTGCTTTCTCGTCCAACCCCTGTTAATTTGTTTTTCGGATATATATTTCACTCACGTAGAATCGGCAAATTAAAACGAAACAATTTTTCACGAAAAGATAAAAAGAGACATTGGTCAAAGAATTTTCATTTAGACTGAAGAAGTATTTTGAAGTTAACAGAATTTTGAAATAATCTCGGACAGAGATAAGATTAACTCAAGACCAAGGAGGGCGAGTGAAGCCCATAGAAAAAGTAAGAAAATAGAAAGAAAGGCTAATAAGGAGGCCTTTGAGAGAAAATACCTAGAGTATATAAAAAATTATAGGATGAGATAGATCAAATTAAAAAAGATAGTCAAGCCAATTAAATACTTCATCAGGCCCGTATGGACAAAACTGAAAAAGATAGACAAGCCAATGAAATATATCATCAGGCTCGTATGGAAAAAATTGAAGCCCGTAAGGGAATGTCAGTGAGTGAGATATTATCAAACATTTATTATACATTAAATGCTAAAACGGAAAATCATGCTACTTCGTTGACAAGGCGGGGAGGTGGACCAGCCCATAAAACAAATTGGGAGGCTGTGCCACCCTGTCGGAAAAACGAAATACTTAATACGCGTGTTCAAAATGTTGATAATCCATAAAAATGGGATGTGGAAGTAAAAAGACCACAAAATATTGAAAATAGAACGCGCGAGAATGATTTTTCGGGAAAATTTCCAGAAAATGGAAAAGTTGAAAAAACTTTTAATGAATATGAGACACTAAGAAGTAAAGGCCAAAATGAAGCGCTGATTGTACCAGAGAATAAGGAGACGAAATTTATTGCACGCGCTTTTCCTCGTAGAGTTCGATAAATTTTAGTACAATATGAAAAACCAAATGTCGGAGTTCAGTTCCCATTTGATGACGAAATATTTGTTTCTGTGGTAAAAGTAAAGAAGACTAAAATAGAGAAAAAGTGGAACTACAATAAAGAAAGGCAGTCAAAGATGGAAACTGGAGTCCAATTCAGATCTCATGACGATTTATTTAATGCTACTACAAAAGAAAAGAACACTAAGAGGGAGAAAAGAGATATTAAACGGAGCAACAATGAAGAAATGCAGTCAAAGATGGTGGACACTGGAGTCCAATTCAAACTTAATGATGATTTATTTTGCGCGATGGAAAAAGTTGAGAAAAGTGAAAAAGAACAAATAAATGCAAAAAAGAGACAAACTTCGGAGATTCAGCCTGCAGTGGCGAAAAATAAAAAAATGTTGGATGGGCTGTGCCTTGATAACATAAATAAGAGGGGGGGACAAAGAGGTCCAAAACCCACTGGGAAAATTACGAAATTACAATAAGATGAAAAAACTTAGGAGGGAGGAGAAGTCCCATGACATATTAAGAGAAACTACAGATAAACATGACATAGAATTGACTTGTCAACAACGGGTTACGGAAAGATTGAAAGGTACTGAATTTTGAGTTGGATCGAAGAAATTTGGGAAGGAATCTGATATTGGTCTGACCAACTCAAAAGTGGGTTTGTTCCTTTATGAGGGGGAGGAATCCCTTGGGGAAGATCCCCTGCGGGAAGACGTGAAAGATGGCCCTTTTCCTCAATGCACAACTGGCGGACAAGTTGTGATCCCTTTACTGAAGCCTTGTCTTTCCAGTCTTCAATATTATTTTCATCCCTCATCGCCGAGCATTATTCATTCGATTATTTTAGGGGATGGGACCCAGAAAAAAGTGATTCATGGTTCGCTCAAAATTTTACTTCATTTCTCTGTACCCCTATCGTTGTCACTGGCCTTTGTATTTTCGGCCTTGGAATATTTGAAATTATACCAAGGGGCAATTTACAGCTTAATTGAGATGGGGGGTTGTTTCCACAGACGGAAATTAAGAGGCTAGTGCAGCCAATTTTTCATGATGCCTGGCATCATCGAATGTGCCAGAAACTGATTCTCTGCGCCTCTCAAATGTAAATTCGTGAGAGCAAGACCATTTGTATTTTGGATTGCGCTGCGCACAATCATTTCCTACGAATCTTGGGGACTTCAACTTTCAAAACCTAATGCGGATGCTATACGATCTAGACCATGGTCGTTCTAAGGAAGAGACGTGTTGATGACGACCGGTCCAGAGCCAAGCGGTGGAAGTGGTAGCACAGACACTGGTGGAAGAGAGAAGGCAAATGGATTTTGTAAAGTTGAACTTATGTGTTAATGTTTGTAAGGGTGGACCGAAGTAGCACGTGGGCGGTCATTTATCTTACGGGGGGAGGTGTCGGAGTTCCACCCCTGTTTCTTTTCTTTTCAGATAAATGACCTGGTTTTGTTCCGTAGTTACATTTGCTTAGATTTGCCTATAGTATAATTTTCAATGACAATTTAAAAGTGTCGTTGCTAGGCTATAGTTGTTTTGCAATAAGTAAGCTTTGAACTAAATTCTGTTTTGGACTTCCTGGTTTGAGTCATTGAATAATAAAGCTAAGAAAGTAGAATTGGTTTTGAATGGGGATTGGGAGGATGGGCTGGGCCAAGCGAAGGTCCACCCCTATGAACAATTGTGTACGGAATATTATTTTTGAGTTAGTCTGCATTTAGACCCCGTTCGGGGAAGCATATTTTTTGGTTGTTATATGTGACCGTTTGGAAGAATACAAGTAAGGTATTTTCTACAAACTGTGTACTAGTTTTCCCGGAACCCAGGCAGGGTAGAAATAGAGTTACAAGATACCGTCATTATTATATTGAAAGGGGGGTTTGTTACCTCCAAGGTGAGAGTTAGGGATTTTCAGTGGTAACCCAAGGCGGGCCCACTTGGCTTTCGAAAGTGGCCATTTGACCACTCGATCGCGTTATCGTACCCTGGGACAGGGTATACTGTGAATAGGGCAGTACCAAACCCGATATTTGAAGAACTGGTGTGGTAGACGCGGGCATCACATTATAATTTGGGGCCGGGGCTTTCCCCTCCAATAAGTGGTGACACTCGTATATTACCACGCCAATACTGGTGGCATTGTAGCTATCAACTATGACACTGGTGGCGTCGTGTTCTACCGGTATAATATTTGTCACTATCACCACGAACATTTTACTTTTATAACTTTAATAAATCAAATAATATTAACATTTTGATTACTAAATATCAGTAAATGTATATTGAACTGACAGATCATATTCATTTGTATTCTTTTTTCAGTAAAGTGGAAATTATGTTCTGGCCTTGGGAAGGCCTATGGGTTTTGAGCCCTACTTATGCTAATTTCTGCTCGTTTTGAGTTTGACTCGGTTATTTACTGTAATTTCTGTTCGTTTTGGGTTTTGGAAAATAATAATACATTGTACCCACATCGAACTTTACTATAAAAATGTCAAGCCTTCCAATCACTTTCGACTATTAAAAAGGGCACTAGCCCTTTCAATTTCCAATCGAATGAGCCCTTTTTGAAGTTTCTACGACAACGCTTTCTATAAAAAAAACTTATTTGCCCCAGGGCATAACTTACAACCCTTGCCCTGAGGGCTGTGGGGAGGGTGTCCTCCTCAAAGACCTAATTTTCAGAACTTTCAACTCCGTTGAACAAAATGGCTATCTTAAAATTTTGATAGGAAGTGTTTGGGAAAAGGTGGGCGTGAGAGAGGGGTTAGTTGCCCTCGACCATTATAAAGGGCACTAGTCCTTACAACCCTTGCCCCTAGGGCTGTGGGGAAACGTCCTCCTCAAAAACATAATTTCTAGGAGGAAATTAACTATGCTGAACAAAATGGCTATCTCAAAATTTTAATTGGATGTGTTTGGGGAAATGGTGGGCGTGGAAGGGGTGTTAGTTGCCTTCCAATCACTTTCGACTATTAAAAAGGGCACAAGCCACTCCAATTTCCAATCAAATGAGCCCTTTACGAAGTTTCTACGACAACTCCTTCGATACGAAGTGCCCTGGTATTAAACAAAATAAATAATAATACATTGTGGCAACATCGTTCTTTACTTAGGCAGCGCGATTGCGCTGCCTATGATTTTGAACAGCTGATTTTGACAAAATTAATGAAACTGTAAAATTGAACCATTGTTTGGTTATATCTAAGCATTGAGGAGGGGGGTGAGTTAGTTTAGCCGGATTTTTTGATTTTATGCCAGACTTTTCCAAATATCATGGTCACTTTTTTTGACATTATACCCCCCCTCCCCATCTGAGGTCCCATATATAGCTATATATACATTTCATCGTTGGGTCGAATCTTGTGACATTCTTTCTTGTTATTAATTAAAAAATATAAATGTTTTTACTTTCATAACTTTAATAAATCAAATAATATTAACATTTTGATTAATAAATATCAGTATATGTATATTAAACTGACAATTCGCATTCATTTGTATTTTTTCAGTAAAATGCAAATTATACTCTGGCCTTGGGAAGGCATAGGGGTTTTGAGCCCTACTCATGTTAATTTCTGCTCGTTTTTAGTTTGACTCGGTTATTTATTGTAGTTTCTGTTCGTTTTGGGTTTTATTTATTTATCGATGCTGATTTGAGATAGTTTCACGATTGGTAGATTATTTGGTTTTATTTTTGGCTCATTTTGGTTTGATAGATTTTTTAATTTGTTTGAAAAACCTATTTTGTGGAAAAAGTTTGTTTTAATTAGTTTCTGTTCGTTTTATATTGACATAGTCTTTTCAGAGAAAAAGAAAATAATACTTTAAATCTTTTCTTTTTTTAAGACTTTATAGTTTGGCCCGCTATTTGTATGCTGGACAAAATTTTCAGCAATTTTTAACAACATTCACCCTTTTAAAGTCTGAACACAAATAGTAGTGTTTAATTTAGTTTCATACCTCCTCTTAAAGACCTAATTTCCAAGATTTTCAAATACGTTGAACAAAATGTCTATCTAAAATTTTTATTGGATGTTTTTGGGGGAAAGGTGGGTGTGAGAGGGGATTTAGCCTTCCTCCAATCACTTTCGACTAATAAAAAGGGCACTAGCCCTATGAATTTCCAATCGAAAGCACCCTTTTTCAAGTTTCTACGACAAAGCTTTCAATAAAAACCTTATATACCGCCGGGGCGTAACTTATAACCTTTACCCTTAGTGCTATGAGGGAGAGGGGTTTTCACCCTCAAAGACCTAATTTCCAGAACTTATAACTAGGTTGAACAAAATGATTACCTCAAAATTTTGATTGGAAGCAGTAAGAGAGGTGCTGATCCTGAACGTGATTGCGTAATTTGTCTTACCTCTCGCCTGAGGCATGAATATACAGTGTAGTCTAACCGGTACATTGGCTTACCACAGGTCAGTCACCTATTACTACGAACGGCACTTGCCTTAGCAGACGGGTTTTTCTGAGGTAACAGCCATTTTTCTTTTTGGTGTCAAACAGAGAGAGAGAGCGGCGGTCACAGTAACTTGATTAGTAGTTGGATTCAGAAATAAGGAGTAATTTTCATTGTACTTCATATTAGTAAGAGAATTGAATTCAGAGAGAAAATAGTTTACTTGAGAGGATATTAGTAGAGGAAAAAAATGAGTGGTGCATTCACATTATTGGAGATTAATGATGGAACCGACAACAGCAGCAGCATCGATATACGAGTACCCAATGTAGCTGTGGAAATAACCGCTGGCTGTTATTTCTATAACAGCCAGCGGTTATGCCTTGAATGGGATAGTATGTATGCTAGATACGTGATATCATTAAGCAAGTTTAAGCAGGAGGAGCAACTATGTTTTGCTGGAAAAGTGAATATTCTCCATATAAATAAACTTCGGTCAGCATTAGATGTCCTATAGAAATATATTGATGAGAACAGAATGCATCAGTGAATATTATTATTGTAATTATGTTCAATAAAAATGTTTCTAAATCAATGGTATTTTTTTCTTTCTATAGTGGACTAGCGTATATTTTCTAGAGTACAAAAAGAAATTTTGGTTAGTCTGAAGTTGGTTGTGAGAGAGTTAGGACTCTAAAAAATGGATAGATTCGAGAAAGAGCGAATCATGAGGAATCTAGTTCTTATGGAAAAACGTTTGATTCTAGATGATGATTTTCTAGAGTTGTCTATTCAAAGGAAGATATTTTCTCGGGGAATGCTTGTTGATATAATGAAAACTGATTCTCCATCATTAGACTATTGTATGAAGCTTCTACATCGTGGTCCAAATGCATTTACCCAATTTATTGATATATTGATCACGACACGGCAAAATGATATTGTGGATATGCTTTTAAACATTAGTTTTGAAATTTAGGACTTTTTTCATGAGAAAGATGGTGCTCAAGGATGATTTACTCCTCTCTCTCTCTCTATCTCAGACAATTTTTGTTGTTGCTAGCTCAGTTTCATTGTGGTAGTGAGAGTCTCAACACATAACAAAATGTTCCATACATGTCCGTTATGTATGTACTCACTGGGCAGCTGGTCATCATCATGTCAGAATTGCACAATGATTAAGGAGTATGATGAAAAGTGTAGATTATGCAACCCGTGTAAATTGCATAGAGGATATGCTGTACAAATTAAAGGTTGTAATTCCTGTCTTGAAGAGGTGTGTGACTCTCATCCTAGAGGCCACCTATGCTCCAATTGTCATTATGATAAATGTAATCAGTGGGAGAATACATATCCCGGTATGATTGGAAAGAATCCTAACCGTGATTTTAGTTTATTGCTACGACATTGGTATCGTCGTGGTTTTAGATTGTTCTGGGAGGAGGAACCGGGTCAACGATTCAACTGTTGGAACAACAAAAGAATATGGTTTCTACGTCATCGTTGTGAAGACACTGGGTGTTATGATTATAAGCCCACTGATTTTTATTTGGCTGTGACGGAATGTGATTCGACACTTGAGGACACTGTTTGTGAAATTGCTTCAAATAAGCAAATTGAAACTTGTCAATTCTATAGAATGAATGAGAATAGTATCATTGACTATACAAAGAGATATGACAAGAGTGAAGTCACACTCTACTGTAGAAAATGTGACCCTGACATTGCAGTACATCAGGATCAGTACACTGTGAATTCAGATAATCTACCTGCACTAGTTGTTGTCGACATATACCTAGTAGTGGATGAAATCTAAAGAGTAGAAAAGTCGTTTTATCATGTATATAATTTTTTTTTTATTAATAAACAATTTCACATACATCTTTAGAACATTTGATTCTTAGGGCACTAAAATCAATATTAAATACACTTGTAAGTATATTCTCCACTAGAAAGTCGTTCAATTGAGGTAAGTCAACGTAGATGTTGAGAAACTGCTTGTAGGTGTAACCACGACATCTGAACATGAAAAAGAGTAGTGCATGAAAGCCACATGTCTTAGTCGTTAAATCCTCTACTCTTCGTTGATTTTGAATAATGGTTTTCCCCCTGCTTTCAATAAAGTTGCTGATGTATGGAGCGTAGAATTTATACGATATGCCAAGAGGATCAAAAAATTCAATATTCTTCGCTGTTTGAAAGATGTATAGCCAATGACCGGTCTTCAAAGTCGATGGACTGCTATTAACAATGATAAGGGTATTGTTAACACTTGGAATTTTTTCAATGAAGTCCGAAGGTATGCAATAGGACTTGTACTGGGACATGTATGGATCCATACTAAATACGTTGATTATTTGGTTTGTGTTCATGGTGCTAGGTCTAGTAGAACACTGCCGTCGGGCGTCATTTCCCAATAGGTTTCAAATTGACTCAGTGATATTAGCGTGATACTCTCAGTCAGAGCATTGGCAAATGTACACTCTAAACGTACATTCCCTGTTCGTACTATGCTCATATCCTGTGTGCCAGACAAGTCCAAAACAATAACCCCATGATTTTTTGAAAACATTGAATCGGTTATTCCATTTTCAAATAGTTGAGAGTCGTGATCTAGGGATTGCATGGTCAACTCGTACAGAGTTCTATAGGATTTTTTGTCAAATGATAGAGTGTACAGTGGAATACCATTCACTTTGCACACAAGGCTAGATAGACCGAAAAAATTAAAATCATGGGGGGATTCAGTCCAGGATCCAACGGCACTGCCACTCTTCACAAAGGCCAAAGCCAATTTTGATGGGATTTCTCCATTGATAAATGATGAATCACTATAGCTACGAGAGCCGGTGGCAATGTGACGTTGATTGGTGATCGTATGGGGAACAAGAAGTTTAATGTTGTTACCATTGGCTCTTAGCTTTTCCACTGCCAATGCAACAGAGCTCATAACTTGTTGTTTTCGGACGTGGAGAATTGCCGATGTGATAATGAAATTTGCATCGGGTGCTGCAGGAAGTGTTTTTCTCAAAATGAAATTCCATGGGGCCATCTGTAACTTTATGTCAATCTTGACATTGGGGGGTAGCCATTGGGATATATTGAATATCTCATGATTTAATTTTCCAACCAGATGATACTCTTGGGTCACTGCAGTAGTCAACTCACCGTCAGTATCAACACCTGATCGATATTCATAGCCCAATGATTGTCCTCTCAACTCCTTGTATGCCTTTGGCGTCATCATCATAAATTGTATGTAGCTTGCATAGTTTGATAAATTATTGCTAGTGCTCACCAATGTTCCATTAATGAATACATTAATTTGTATGAATAGGTTGTGTAGAATACAGTTCTCGTAGGAGAGACCATCGCCGGCATTTGGAGTTGTATTATCTGACTTTTTCTTCACCACAACATTTAAATCAATAAATGTTGATGACAAATCAATGAAGACTATATCATTGATTTGTCATCAACATTTATTGATTTAAATGTTGTGGTGAAGAAAAAGTCAGATAATACAACTCCAAATGCCGGCTGAGGACAAACAGTGTCCTCAAGTGTCGAATCACATTCCGTCACAGCCAAATAAAAATCAGTGGGCTTATAATCATAACACCCAGTGTCTTCACAACGATGACGTAGAAACCATATTCTTTTGTTGTTCCAACAGTTGAATCGTTGACCCGGTTCCTCCTCCCAGAACAATCTAAAACCACGACGATACCAATCTCGTAGCAATAAACTAAAATCACGGTTAGGATTCTTTCCAATCATACCGGGATATGTATTCTCCCACTGATTACATTTATCATAATGACAATTGGAGCATAGGTGGCCTCTAGGATGAGAGTCACACACCTCTTCAAGACAGGAATTACAACCTTTAATTTGTACAGCATATCCTCTATGCAATTTACACGGGTTGCATAATCTACACTTTTCATCATACTCCTCAATCATTGTGCAATTCTCACATGATGATGACCAGCTGCCCAGTGAGTACATACATAACGGACATGTTTGGAACATTTTGTTATGTGTTGACACTCTCACTACCACAATGAAACTGAGCTAGCAACAACAAAAATTGTCTGAGATAGAGAGAGAGAGAGGAGTAAATCATCCTTGAGCACCATCTTTCTCATGAAAAAAGTCCTAAATTTCAAAACTAATGTTTAAAAGCATATCCACAATATCATTTTGCCGTGTCGTGATCAATATATCAATAAATTGGGTAAATGCATTTGGACCACGATGTAGAAGCTTCATACAATAGTCTAATGATGGAGAATCAGTTTTCATTATATCAACAAGCATTCCCCGAGAAAATATCTTCCTTTGAATAGACAACTCTAGAAAATCATCATCTAGAATCAAACGTTTTTCCATAAGAACTAGATTCCTCATGATTCGCTCTTTCTCGAATCTATCCATTTTTTAGAGTCCTAACTCTCTCACAACCAACTTCAGACTAACCAGAATTTCTTTTTGTACTCTAGAAAATATACGCCAGTCTACTATAGAAAGAAAAAATACCCTTGATTTAGAAACATTTTTATTGAACATAATTACAATAATAAAATTCACTGATGCATTTTGTTCTCATCAATATATTTCGATAGGACATCTAATGCTGACCGAAGTTTATTTATATGGAGAATGTTCACTTTTCCAGCAAAACATAGTTGCTCCTCCTGCTTAAACTTGCTTAATGATATCACGTATCTAGCATAAATACTATCCCATTCAAGGCATAGTCTACAGCCAGCGGTTATTTCCACAGCTACATTGGGTACTCGTATATCGATGCTGCTGCTGCTGTCGGTTCCATCATTAATCTCCAATAATGTGAATGCACCACTCATTTTTTCCTCTACTAATATCCTCTCAAGTAAACTATTCTCTCTCTGAATTCAATTCTCTTACTAATATGAAGTACAATGAAAATTACTCCTTATATCTGAATCCAACTACTAATCAAGTTACTGTGACCGCCGCTCTCTCTCTCTGTTTGACACCAAAAAGAAAAATGGCTGTTACCAGAAAAACCCGTCTGCTAAGGCAAGTGCCGTTCGTAGTAAAAGGTGACTGACCCGTGGTAAGCCAATTTACCGGTTAGACCACACTGTATATTCATGCCTCAGGCGAGAGGTAAGACAAATTACGCAATCACGTTCAGGATCAGCACCTCTCTTACTACTATTGGATGTGTTTGGATAAATTGTGGGCTGGAGAGGGGGTTAGTTGCCCTCCAATCACTTTCGATTATTAAAAATGGCACTAGCCCTTTGAATTACCAATCGAATGAGCCCTTTTTCAAGTTTCTACGACAAAGCATTCAATGAAAACCTTATATGCCCCCAGGGCATAACTTATAACCCTTGCCCTGAAGACTGTGGGGAGAGTATCCTGCTCAAAGGTATAATTTCCGGAACTTTCAACTAAGTTGAACAAAATGGCTATCTCAAAATTTTGATTGGATGTGTTTGGGGAAATGGTGGGCGTGGAAGGGGTGTTAGTTGCCTTTCAATCACTTTCGACTATTAAAAAGGGCACTAGCCATTTCAATTTCCAATCGAATGAGCCCTTCTTGAAGTTTCTACGACAACACTGTCTATAAAAACCTTATAAGCGCCAAGGGCATAGCTTACAACCCTTGCCATGAGGAATGTGGGAGGGGTTGTCATCCTCAAAGACCTAATTTCCAGAACTTTCAATTACGTTGAACAAAATGGATATCTCAAAATTTTGATTGGATGTGTTTGGGGAAAAGGTGGGCGTGAGAGGGGGGTTAGTTGCCCTCATATCACTTTCGACTATTAAAAAGGGCACTAGCCCTTTGAATTTCCAATTGCATGAGCCTTTTTTGAAGTTTCTACGACAAAGCTTTCTATAAAAACCTTATATGCCCCCAGGGCATAACTTACAACCCTTTCCCTGAGGGCTGTGGGGGAGTTTCCAACTCAAAAACATAATTTCTATCTGGAAATCAACTACGCTGAACAAAATGGCTATCTCAAAATTTTTATTGGATGTGTTTCGGGAAATGGTGGGCGTGGAAGGGGTGTTTGTTGCCTTTCGATAGTAGAATGCATCTATGGAATTCTAAGGGTTTATGTTCCTTCCTATACTATTCTAAGGGGCCTATACACCTTTTCAAAGAGAGTGAATAGCCTTTCACAATTTCGTATGGATTCAAAGGGTTTATGTTCCTTCCTATGCTATTCTAAGGGGCGTATACACCTTTTCAAAGAGAGTGAGTATCCTCTCACACCTATGTTCCTTGGTACCTTTCCAAGCAAAGTGATCAAACATGTCATAACGTGTTTTTTTTAACCAATAACTAGAAATTGTTAAATTGCGTATTTAGGAATGATTTTGTAGGAAAAGCTGTCTATCACCCATGCATCATCCACTGTTCCATTTCTTTGAAGTGTGTGCTATCAGACTGGTTTCTGATTTTTTGGACAATTGCCTTAACTCGAGAGTAGTTTGTTATTAATGCGTCACTGCCAATTAAAGAATCGGATGCTAAACTCAGAATTGATTGATTGGCAAATGGATTCATATCATTTTGTGTAAAAACTAACGCTATTTGCAAAAAAAGGGTAAGAGATTCGCGAATTGGACTCTACGAACGATATTAATTGAATAACAGGGAAAAACAGAGCTAGATAGCATTTGCGAATCGGATTGTATGAAGGTGGAGAAAAAAGGGTTAAACTGATTATCAGTTAAGGTAACCCCTCGGGGTTGTTAACAGAGGCAATTGGTTATAAATTTGACACAACATCAATCTATGAAAATGGTTAATGATGATAGAATGACATTGTGAGTTGACCTAGCTTTACCTCTCCGATTTGTTCTGTATAATACACAAGTGGTGTTTGAACAGTGTTGTCAATTTAAAATAGGGTCTAACGTTATAGTATACTAAAAAGTTGATACTAAGAGAGATGTAGATGGCAAGAAAAGAATTTTAATAAAGAAATTCAGAACAAACCTTAGAAATCCTTGCAAATCAAGTAGTAAGGTGTATGTGAGTACGAACCATCAAGGATCATAAGCACCAACGACCCTAACCACCAGAGACCTCAACCCCCCAAAGGTCCCCTATCCCCAAACTCGAAGGGCACCCCCTCCCCTCCAAATTTTTGGCCCCCTCCCCCGATTTTTTTTAATTTTTTTTTTACTTTTTTTATTATTTTTTTTAACATGTTATATTTTTTCAATTTTTTTTTACATGTCTTCGAATGAGATGAAACATACTTAAAACATTAAAAAATCACATTTAATATTTTTCAAACTCAAAATGAGAATGGTATGGATATGTTAGTCATGACCTTTACTATTAGAAAAATAATGTTTGTAGTAGCACTTTTTTTTATTGGACAAAATTTTTTTTTGGACATCGAAATTATTGAACTTTTTTTTACGTATCTTAAAATGACATAAAATATACTTACGGCTCTAACAATTGTACTCTATGCTTGCTCAGAGACACACTGCGGCTTTCCCACTGGTACTTTATGGCGGGTTATCGACACTATCTAGTTTATTGCATGTATTAAATTAGTATTTTTTACGCAGTGGAACGATAAAAACATAAGTCATATCTTTAAAAAAGTGAAGATGGAGCATTTTAATAAAGTGTGTTCACATGACAATGTTATTGTAGCATTGAATGCCGACAAGGAGAAGTATTTAAACTATGAAACAAGTACAAGTGGTAGCACTATTGGAAATGTATGCATGCATTGTCATGACAGTAAGAAATTAAATTTCTTTGGAGTATCGAAAAAATTCAACCCTTATGTTGGTGGATATGCAAGATTGAGATCTCCAGAGATGATTGCACTCAAAGAGAATGCCAACATAAAAACAATCGTTTATGATAGAGGACAACTCCTTGCTACTGTCGCAGGTAACACATTACCTACTGATACATCCTATCGTCAGCTTTCGGGTATTAGCATTCAACGGAAGATGAAAAAAAGAAAGGCCTACTCTTCTACTAATATCATAAACCCTATCTTGTCTACGTGCCGAAACTGTTACCTGTGTGAAAATAATGTGATAATAGACAGTGAAATTGCCAGAAAAACAAAAAGGGCATTGGCAGAAAATATCACTATGGAATATAAGAATGAATCGATGAAAAACAAAGTACCAGCAAACGTTACTGCCATTGATCAAACAGTCAATGAACCAAATAATACCAAAGACAAAAAGCATATTGAGCCTGTCGATGACACACCAGTACAAATTGTGTATGACTCAAAATGGAATAATGATTATTCTACTGATTACGAACTAAGAGAAGACAATAGCTGTAATATCAAAAGAGAACACGATGAACTGTTTTATGGAACAGATTCAAAATTTCCAAAGTTGATCATTGATATTAATAATGTGTCATAATATATTTTTGTATTAATATTCTACATAGCATTATTTCATTAAAAATATATTATGCATTACATTGTTATGTGTTCATTATTTTTAGAGTAAGCTAGCATATCAAACGTTTAGAATGTCTAATAAAACATCGGAGATGTAAGAAAAGGAATTTGCATACATCTATTGTCAGACACATGGGATAACATTGACAAAATCTAGGTATCAGAATGAATAAATTCTTTATTAACATCAGTTGTTGGATATGTCATTATGAAAAAATTGTAAGTAAGTAAGTAACAAACTCTTTCTTGAATTCACTTCTTGGATACACAATACAGAAATTTAATTCAGGAAATTATGAAAAAATTGAACAAATTCTTTATTAACATTCTTTATCGATTGAATTCACTTCCATCAACATCCTTTGTCAGATACATCGAATAAAATTGACAAAATGTAAATATCAGAGTGAGTAAATACTTTATCAACATCTTTTATCGGATATTTCGGATAAAATTGACAAAATCTAAGTATCAGAGTGATTAAATTCCAAATCAACATCCCTTTCTCGGATACATGGGATAAAATTTACTAAATCTAAGTATAAGAGTGAATAAATGCTTTATCAACATCATTTGTCGGGTATATCCGATAAAATTGACAAAATCTAAGCATCAGATTGATTAAATTCTATATCAACATCCATTTCTCGAATACACGGGATAAAATGGACAAAAGCTAAGCGTCGGAGTGAATAATTTTTTTTATTAACATCTTTTGTCAGATACAACGAATATAGTTGACAAAATCTAAGTATCAGAGTGAATAAATGCTATATCAGCATCCTTTGTCGGATATGTTTGATAAAATTGACAAAATCTAAGTGTCAGAGTGAATAAATTTTTTATCAACGCCTTTTGTCAGATACATCAAATATAATTGACAAAATCTAAGTATCAGAGTGAATAAATGCATTATTAACATCATTTGTCGGGTATATCGGATACAATTGACAAAATCTAAGTATCAGATTGATTAAATTCTATATCAACATCCATTTCTCGAATACAACGAAAATAATTGACAAAATCTAAATATCCGAGTGAATAAATACTTTATCAACATCCTTTATCGGATATGTCGGATAAAATTGACAAAATCTAAGTATCAGAGTGATTAAATTCCATACCAACATCCCTTTTCTCGGATACATGGTATAAAATTGACAAAATCTAAGTGTCAGAGTGAATATTTTTTTTATCAACATCTTTTCTCAGATACATCAAATATAATTGACAAAATCTAAGTATCAGAGTGATTAAATGCTTTTTCGGCATCCTTTGTCGAATATCTCGGATAAAATATAAGTATCATAGTGATTAAATTCTATATCAACATACCTTTTCTCGGATACAGGGGATAAAATTGACAAAATCTAAGTATCAGAGTGAATAATTTTTTTATCAACATCTTTCGTCAGATACAACGAATATAATTGACAAAATCTAAATATCAGATTGATTAAATTCTATATCAGCATCCTTTGTCGGATATGCTGGATAAAATTGACAAAAGCTAAGTGTAAGAGTGAATAAATTTTTTTATCAACATCTTTTGTCAAATACATATCAAATTTGATATCAATATCAAATATAATTGACAAAATCTAAGTATCAGAGTGATTAAATGCTTTATCAGCATCCTTTGTCGGATATCTCGGATAAAATCTAGGTATCAGAGTGATTAAATTCTATATCAACATCCCTTTCTCGGATACATGGGATAAAATTGACAAAATCTAAGTATCAGAGTGAATAATTTTTTTTTATCAACATCTTTTATCAGTTACAACAAATATAATTGACAAAATCTAAGTATTATGAAAAATTGTATGTAAGTAAGTAACAAATTCTTTCTTGAATGCACCTCTTGGATACACAATGCAGAAATTTAATTCAGGAAATTATGAAAAAAATGGAAAAAATTCTATATGAACATTCTTTATCGATTGAATTCGCTTCCGTCAACATCCTTTTGTCAGACACATCGAATAAAATTGACAAAATGTAAATATCAGGGTGAATAAATACTTTATCAACATCCTTTATCGGATATGTCGGATAAAATTGACAAAATCTAAGTATCACAGTGATTAAAATCTAAGTATCGGAGTGATTAAATTCCATATCAACATCCCTTTCTCGGATACATGGGATAAAATTGACAAAATCATCAACATCTTTTGTCAAATACATCAAATATAATTGACAAAATCTAAGTATTAGAGTGATTAAATGCTTTATCAGCATCCTTTGTCGGATATCTCGGATAAAATCTAAATATCAGAGTTATTAAATTCTATATCAACATCCCTTTCTCGGATACATGGGATAAATTTGACAAAATCTAAGTATCAGAGTGAATAATTATTTTTTTTATCAACATCTTTTATCAGTTACAACAAATATAATTGACAAAATCTAAGTATTATGAAAAAATTGTAAGTAAGTAAGTAACAAACTCTTTCTTGAATTCACCTCTTGGATACACAATACAGAAATTTAATTCAGGAAATTATGAAAAAAATTGAACAAATTCTTTATTAACATTCTTTATCGATTGAATTCCCTTCCATCAACATCCTTTTGTCAGATATATAGAATAAAATTGACAAAATGTAAATATCAGAGTGAATAAATACTTTATCAACATCCTTTATCGGATATGTCGGATAAAATTGACAAAATCTAAGTATCACAGTGATTAAAATCTAAGTATCGGAGTAGTTAAATTCCATATTAGCATCCCTTTCTCGGATACATGGGATAAATTTGACAAAATCTAAGTATCAGAGTGAATAAATGCTTTATCAACATCATTTGTTGGGTATATCGGATAAAATTGACAAAATCTAAGTATCCGATTGATTAAATTCTATATCAACATCCATTTCTCGAATACATGGGATAAAATTGACAAAAACGATGTGTCAGAGTGAATAAATGCATTATCAACATCATTTGTCGGATATGTCGATAAAATTGACATGTCGGATAAAATTGACAAAATCTAAGTGTCAGAATGAATAATTTTTTTATCAACATATTTTGTCAGATACATCGAATATAATTGACAGAATCTAGGTGTAAGAGTGAATAATTTTTTTTTATCAACATCCTCTGTCAGATATGTCGGGAAAAATCGACAAAATCTAAGTATCAGAATGAATAATACATTATCAACATCCTCTGTCAGATATATCGGATAAAATTGACAAAATCTAAGTATCAGAGTGAATAAATGCCTTATCAACATCATTTGTCAGATATATCGGATAAAATAGACAAAATCTAAGTATCAGAGTGATTAAATTCTATATCAACATCCTTTGTCGGATATGTCGGATAAAATTGACAAAATCTAAGTATCAGAGTGATTAAATTCTATATCGACATCCCTTTCTCGGATACATGGGGTAAAATTGACAAAATCGAAGTGTCAGAGTGAATAAATTTTTTTCCGTCCACGTCTTTTATCAGATACAACGAATATAATTTACAAAATCTGAATATCAGAGTGAATAAATACTTTATCAGCATCCTTTTTCGGATATGTTGGATAAAATCGACAAAATCTAAATGTCAGGGTGAATAAATGCTTTATCAGCATCCTTCGGATAAAATTGACAAAATCTAAGTGTTAGAGTGATTTTTTTTATCAACATCTTCTCTCGGATACATCGGATAAAATTGACAAAATCTAAGTATCACCTTGAATAAATGCTTTATCAACATTATTTGACGGATATAACGGATAAAATTGACAAAATCTAAGTACCAGAGTGAATAAATTCATTATCAACATCCTGTGTCTGAAATGTCAGATAAAATTGACAAAATCTAAGTACCAGAGTGATTAAATTCTATATCAACATCCCTTTCTCGGATACATGGGATAAAATTGATAAAATCTAAGCATCAGAGTGAATAAATGCTTTATCAACATCCTCTAAATGCATTATCAACATCATTTGTCGGGTATATCGGATAAAATTGACAAAATCTAAGTATCGGATTGATCAAATTCTATATCAACAACGCTTTCTCGAATACATGGGATAAAATTGAAAAAATCTAAGCGTCAGAGTGAATAATTTTTTTTATATCAACATCTATTGTCAGATACATCGAATATAATTGATAAAATCTAAGTATCAGAGTGAATAAATGCTTTATCAGCATCCTTTGTCGAATGTATCGGATAAAAGTGACAAAATCTAAGTACCAGAGTGAGTAAATGCATTATCAGCATCATTTGTCGGATATGTCAGATAAAATTGGCATGACGGATAAAATTGACAAAATCTAAGTGTCAGAGTGAATAATTTTTTTTTATCAACATCTTTTGTCAGATACATCGAATATAATTGACAAAATCTAAGTGTTAGAGTGAATAATTTTTTTTTATCAACATCCTCTGTCAGATACATCGGATAAAATTGACAAAATCTAAGTATCAGACTGAATAATTGCTATATCAACATCATTTGTCGGATATGTAGGACAAAATATTTTTATCAAGGAAATATCTGAATGCGTTTAAGGTATAGTACGAATGGCTTGCAAAAAAACACGAAAATACTACTACTAGTAACAACTCACTGCAACACAAAACCATCTGAGGTAGTCACAGCTATTCTTTTTCGCGCACGAAAAAAAAAAGCCTTGACTACCTCAGATGGTTTTGTGGTGCAGTAAGTTGTTACTAGTAGTAGTATTTTCGTGTTTTTCAATTTTGTCCCATGTATTCGAGAAAGGGTTGTTGATATAGAATTTAATAAATCCGATACATAGATTTTGAAATTTTATCCGATATACCCGACAAATGATGTTGATAATGCATTTAGAGGATGTTGATAAAGCATTTATTCACTCTGATGCTTAGATTTTATCAATTTTATCCCATGTATCCGAGAAAAGGGATGTTGACATAGAATTTAATCACTCTGGTACTTAGATTTTGTCAATTTTATCGCATGTATCCGAGAAAGGGAAGTATCAGAGTGAATTTAATCACTCTGATACTTAGATTTTATCCAAGATATCCGACAAAGGATGCTGATAAAGAATTTAATCACTCTGATAATTAGATTTTGTCAATTATATTTGATGTATTTGACAAAAGATGTTGATAAAAAAAAATTTATTCACTCTGACACTTAGCTTTTGTCAATTTTATCCAGCATATCCGACAAAGGATGCTGATATAGAATTTAATCAATCTGATATTTAGATTTTGTCAATTATATTCGTTGTGTCTGACAAAAGATGTTGATAAAAAAAAATTATTCACTCTGATACTTAGATTGTATCAATTTTATCCCATGTATCCGAGAAAAGGGATGTTGACATAGAATTTAATCACTCTGGTACTTAGATTTTATCCGAGATATCCGACAAAGGATGCTGAAAAAGCATTTAATCACTCTGATAGTTAGATTTTGTCAATTATATTTGATGTATTTGACTAAAGATGTTGATAAAAAAAATTATTCGCTCTGACACTTAGATTTTGTCAATTTTATCCCATGTATCCGAGAAAAGGGATGTTGATACGGAATTTAATCACTCTGATACTTATATTTTGTCAATTTTATCCGAGATATCCGATAAAAGATGTTAATAAAGTATTTATTCACTCTGATATTTAGATTTTGTCAATTATATTCGTTGTATTTGAAAAATGAATGTTGATATAGAATTTAATCAATCTGATACTTAGATTTTGTCAATTTTATCCGATATACCGGACAAATGATGTTGATAAAGCATTTAATCACTCTGATAGTTAGATTTTGTCAATTATATTTGATGTATTTGACAAAAGGTGTTGATAAAAAAATTTACTCACTCTGACACTTAGATTTTGTCAATTTTATCCAACATATCCGACAAAGGACACTAATATAGCATTTATTCACTCTAATACTTAGATTTTGTCAACTATATTCGTTGTATCTGACAAAAAGATGTTAATAAAAAAAAATTATTCACTCTGACGCTTAGCTTTTGTCAATTTTATCCTATGCATTCGAGAAATGGATGTTGATATGGAATTTAATCACTCTGATACTTATATTTTGTCAATTTTATCCGATATACCCGATAAATGATGTTGATAAAGAATTTATTCACTCTGATACTTAGATTTAGTAAATTATATCCCATGTATCCGAGAAAGGGATGTTGATATGGAATTTAATCACTCTGATACTTAGATTTTAATCACTCTGATACTTAAATTTTGTCAATTTTATCCGACATATCCGATAAAGGATGTTGATAAAGTATTTATTCACTCTGATATTTACATTTTGTCAATTTTATTCGATGTGTCTGACAAAGGATGTTGATGGAAGGGAATTCAATCGATAAACAATGTTAATAAAGAATTTGTTCAATTTTTTTCATAATTTCCTGAATTAGATTTCTGCATTGTGTATCCAAGAGGTGAATTCAAGAAAGAGTTTGTTACTTACTTACTTACAATTTTTTCATAATGACATATCCAAAAACTGATGTTAATAAAGAATTTATTCATTCTGATACCTAGATTTTGTCAATGTTATCCCATGTGTCTGACAATAGATGTATGCAAATTCCTTTTTTTACATCTCCGATGTTTTAATAGACATTCTAAACGTTTGATATGCTAGCTTACTCTAAAAATAATGAACACATAACAATGTAATGCATAATATATTTTTAATGAAATAATGCTATGTAGAATATTAATACAAAAATATATTATGATACATTATTAATATCAATGATCAACTTTGGACATTTTGAATCTGTTCCATAAAATAGTTCACCATGTTCTCTCTTGATATTGTAGCTATTGTCTTCTCTTAGTTCGTAATCAGTAGAATAATCATTATTCCATTTTGAGTCATACACAATTTGTACTGGTGTGTCATCGACAGGCTCAATATGCTTTTCTTCTTTGGTATTATTTGCTTCATTGACTGTTTGATCAATGGCAGTAACGTTTGCTGGTACTTTGTTTTTCATCGATTCATCTTTATATTCCATAGTGATATTTTCTGCCAATGCCCTTTTTATTTTTCTGGCAATTTCACTGTCTATTATCACTTTATTTTTACACAGGTAACAGTTTCGGCACGTAGCCAAGATATGGTTTATGATATTCGTAGAAGAGTAGGCCTTTCTTTTTTTGATCTTCCGTTGAATGCTAATACCCGAAAGCTGACGATAGGATGTATCAGTAGGTAATGTGTTACCTGCGACAGTAGCAAGGAGTTGTCCTCTATCATCAACGATTATTTTTATGTTGGCATTCTCTTTGAGTGCAATCATCTCTGGAGATCTCAATCTTGCATATCCGCCAACATAAGAGTTGATTTTTTTCGGTACTCCAAAGAAATTTAATTCCTTACTGTCATGACAATGCATGCATACATTTCCAATAGTGCTACCACTTGTACTTGTTTCATAGTTTAAATACTTTTCCTTGTCGGCTTCAATGCTACAACAACATTGTCATGTGAACAAACTTTATTAAAATGCTCCATCTTCACTTTTTTTAAAGATATAACTTATGTGTTTATCGTTCCACTGCGTAAAAAATACTAATTTAATACATGCAATAAACTAGATAGTGTTGATAACCCGCCATAAAGTACCAGTGGGAAAGCTGCATTGTGTCTCTGAACAAACATAGAGTACAATTGTTAGATCCGTAAGCATATTTTATGTCATTTTAAGATACGTAAAAAAAAAGTTGAATAATTTCGAAGTCCAAAAAAAAATTTTGTCCAATAAAAAAAAGTGCTACTACAAACATTATTTTTCTAATAGTAAAGGTCATGACTAACATATCGATACCATTCTCGTTTTGAGTTTGGAAAATATTAAATGTGATTTTTTAATGTTTTAAGTATGTTTCATCTCATTCGAAGACATGTAAAAAAAGTTGAAAAAATGTAACATGTTAAAAAAAATAATAAAAAAAGTTAAAAAAAAAATCAAAAAAAATTCAAAAAAATGCGGGGAGGGGGCCAAAAAGTTGGAGGGGAGGGGGTGCCCTTCGAGTTTGGGGATAGGAGACCTTTGGGGGGTTGAGGTCTCTGGGGGTTCGGGTCGTTTGTTCTTATGATCCTTGATGGTTCGTACTCACATACACCTTACTACTTGATTTGCAAGGATTTCTAAGGTTTGTTCTGAATTTCTTTATTAAAATTCTTTTCTTGCCATCTACATCTCTCTTAGTATCAACTTTTTAGTATACTATAACGTTAGACCCTATTTTAAATTGACAACACTGTTCAAACACCACTTGTGTATTATACAGAACACATCGGAGAGGTAAAGCTAGGTCAACTCACAATGTCATTCTATCATCATTAACCATTTTCATAGATTGATGTTGTCTCAAATTTATAACAAATTGCCTGAGTGAACAACCCCGAGGGGTTACCTTAACTGATAATCAGTTTAACCCTTTTTTCTCCACCTTCATACAATCCAATTCACAAATGCTATCTAGCTCTGTTTTTTCCCTATTATTCAATTAATATCGTTCGTATAGTCCAATTCGCGAATCTCTTACCCTTTTTTTGCAAATAGCGTTAGCTTTTACACAAAATGATATAAATCCATATGCCAATCAATCAATTCTGAGTTTAGCATCCGATTCTTTGATTAGCAGCGACGCATTAATAACAAACTACTCTCGAGTTAAGGCAATTGTCCAAAAAATCAGAAACCAGTCTGATAGCACATACTTCAAAGAAATGGAACAGTGGATGATGCATGGGTGATAGACAGCTTTTCCTACAAAATCATTCCTAAATACGCAATTTGACAATTTCTAGTTTTTGGTTAAAAAAAAAAAAAAAAAAGTTATGACATGTTTGATCACTTTGCTTGGAAAGGTACCAAGGAACATAGGTGTGAGAGGATACTCACTCTCTTTGAAAAGGTGTATAGGCCCCTTAGAATAGCATAGGAAGGAACATAAACCCTTAGTATCCATACGACATTGTGAAAGGCTATTCACTCTCTTTGAAAAGGTGCATAGGCCCCTTAGAATAGTATAGGGAGGAACATAAACCCTTAGAATTCCATAGATGTTCTACTTTCGATCACTTTCGACTATTAAAAAGGGCACAAGCCACTCCAACTTCCAATTGAATGAGCCCTTTTCAAAGTTTCTACGACAACTTCTTCGACACAAAGTGCCTTGGTCTAAAGGGAACAAATAATTAATAATACATTGTGCCCACATCGTTCTTATATACCCCCAGGGCATAACTTAAAACCCTTGCCCTGAGGTCTGTGGGGAAATTCCCGCCTCGAAAATATAGTTTCTATCTGGAAATCAACTACGCTGAACAAAATGACTACCTCAAAATTTTGATTGGATGTGTCTGGGGAAATGGTTGGCGTGGAAGGGGCGTCAGTTGCCTTCCAATCACTTTTGACTATTAAAAGGGCACTAGCCGTTCCAATTTT
Organism: Artemia sinica; assembly: GCA_027921565.1. Lineage (NCBI taxonomy): Eukaryota > Metazoa > Arthropoda > Branchiopoda > Anostraca > Artemiidae > Artemia > Artemia sinica. The sequence continues at coordinate 39,455,186 of CM051261.1, read as the reverse complement.
CAATCGAATGAGCCTTTTTCCAAGTTTCTACGACAACTCCTTCGATACGAAGTGCCCTGGTATGGATAAAAACAAAAAAAATAATACATTTTGCCAACATTGTTCTTTACTAAGGCAGCACGATTGCGCTGCCTATGATATTCTTGCGTGTTCTTTCATAATGTAAAGTAAGAATTTTGTTGGTTGATTTTTTTTAATATATTTTTAGGGCTGGGTCTAGGAGATTACCCCCCCCCCCGAGAAAATCCTCCCCGGAGATTTCCCCCCGGAAATATCCCCCCGTAGGAGATTTCCCCCGCGGAAATTTCCCCCCGTAGTAGATCCCCCCCTGGAAATTTCCCCTCGTAGTAGATTCCGACCCTCCTAGCTCCACAAGGTCCATGAGACCTCGATATTGAAATCTCCTAATTTAATATATTAATCTTCTTAATTAAATCCCATAATTAGTATGTCATAATAGTTAACCACCCCGGATTATTCCATTCGAAAGCTATTTAGGCTCCCGAGCTGTGCCATACTGGGTCAGTTCATTTTTTTCGTATCACATCAGAAGTACGTAAAGTTTAGTAAAATAATGGGATATTTCAAATCAACGCGTGGAGTGGACAAGATTGCCTTCGAAGGGTTTGTTTACACGAAACAGAAAAACTTAGCGGCTGGAGTGGTCAGTTTCGAATGCGAGTTTAGACGACAGACGAGTGAAAGGCAAGGCAAAGATCAAGGTGAAGGACGGTGCTTTGGTTGGGCGTTTGAACGAACATTCACATGCTCCCAATCAGGCTAACTTTCAAGTACAGGAACTCCGCAACCAGATGAAGAGGAAAGCAACCGAGACGCTTGAAGCCCCGCAGCAGATTCTAAACCAGTCTTTGGTCAACATATCTGAAGGTAAGCGTCTTACGATTTCTTCCAACTATTTCTGCATGTCACCTACTTTGAAGATGACTACATCGGTAGAATGCGTGGAAGTAGGAGAGTACCTTACAACTTTCGTTGCCCGTGTCTGGAATATGTTCGACAGAGCGAAAGATGAACTCCCCAGGACAAACAACAATGTTGAGGGTTATCATAGAAGATTGCAGCCTTCGATTTCGGCTTGTCACCCTAGCCTTTAGAAGTTCTTGGACATCCTCAAGCGCAAACAAGTACTTAACAGGGCGGTTGTGATTCAAGCAAATGCGGGACAATCCAGTGAACCAATTAAGAAAAAGTATGTGGATTTAAATGCCAGAATCCTACGACAGATGGGAAACTACGGGAACGTCGGGACGCCGGAGTACCTGAGGCTTATTGCAAGAAATATTAGTTTTAAAGTGTAGCGTTTTAACCTTGTACCGTGTATAACTAGCTATTTACTTGACAATTAATAAGTGTACTCCACTCGCTCTTATATTTTAGGCCGCCGAGAAAGAGAAGAATTTTGCAACAATTTTCGAGCCATGGTTGACATCCGATGCAAATAAGTCTGAGGCAAGGGTAGTTTCTGGTGGAGATTATTTCCGAGAGAGGGGAGGGAAGAATTTTCGCCGGTGGGACATCTCCTAGGCGGGAAATCTCCTTCAGGGGGAAATTTCCGGGGGGAAAACCTCCTACGGGGAGAAATTTCCGGGGGGGATTTACCGGGGGGGGGAATTTTCGCGGGGGGAAATCACCGGAACCCTTCTTGCGTGTTCTTTCATAATGTAAAGTAAGAACTTTATTGGTTGATTTTTTTTAAATATTCCTAGGGCTATATGTCGAACCATCAGGGGGGTGGGTGTATTTTCAGTAAAGGGGCCATGATATTTAGAAATAGTATAAAATACAGAATTTAATGGTACTGCTTGTGTGTTTAGCATGTTTTCTTCAGAAAAGGACAATCACTAAATATTTGGCTTTAGAAAAAGACAACTAGACTAATGCCCATTTTTATGAAGAAGATAAACAGTTTTGTATCTGTATAGGGTAGGCTTACAGTTTAGTTAAAAACTGATTCATAGGGACCACGCAGGCTGGACTGGGCCCCAACCCCTGAAAATGTAAATTTCTTCGAAATTCTCAGCATTTATTTATTTATTTATAGGTTTTTTATTCCCCCCCCCCCCCTAATTTTTTCTTAATTAAATGATTTCCAGTTCGTTTTTATTAACTCACTGATCTTTTTGTTCCATCTTCCATTTATTACTTTTTCACATATTTTTTTTTTAGTTTGTGAACTATTTTTCAACCACTTCCGAATGTTCAGTTACTTCCCACTTTTATCAGTATAGCACAACGGTAAGAGCACTTCCCGAGACTGCGTTAACTTAGGTTGTAATCTTGGATGAGATATTATATATTTTGTTTAATTGGAAAATTAAAATATTGAAAATATTTTTTTTCCCAGAATCTATCGATTCGGTTTTGCATAACTGAATCTTTTTTTATTTGTTTTCCTCAACTCATCGACTTTTTCCGTTTATGCATTTCAAACCTAGATAAATTTGGTGTTTATGTTATGTAAAACCCAATGCTTTTTGTGCCCCTCATGTTCGATTATATTCATATATTCTTGAAAAAAAATTCTCTACTTTTTAGTTCATTTTGAAAATGAGTTTATTTTTTTTAAGTTTGACCTCCTCCACTAAAAATTCTTTGTACGTGTCTGGACTTGTGAGACCCATCAAAACAGCTTTAGGATAAAATTCTTGGGGTTGAATTGTGTGAACTCTTCTTTTATTTCTTGCTTTCTTTTGGTTGGGAGTTACGATTCAAATTACAAACGGAAGAAGGCATTTTATGTAAAAATAACTGCTGTTTCGTATAAGAACTGAAGACAACGATTGAAATATTTTTCGTTCGATAAAATAAAAAACAAAACAAAAACTCTATCACTCGGAATTGCTCAAATCTTCATGTTGGAGCAATGCAAATTGAAGCTTGAGGAGGTGAGACTTGAGACCGAGCCAATCTAAAATATTAGACGGGAAGGGAGCGATAAAAATGATTTTTTGGGTGTTTTTAAGAAGCTGGATTTATTAAGATCGTTTTTATTGAATTTTCACAAAAAAAAATCTATTCGGTTATCTTTTTTTCTGAAAAACTCTAAATTGTCTTGTGTTTATTGATTTGCCTTTTATCGTGTACGTATTACTCATCAACTTTTAGTTTCAAACACCAATAATGGCAATTAAGAACAACAACTACAAAATAAGCAAAATAGTAGCCTGGGGTAATATACGCGCATCGGGGGGGGGGTGTCTTTCTGTTTTTGTAGGTAAACTGGAAGCAGCACTTACAGTTGAATAAGTAGGAATTTCCCGAAGGTAAAGAAGCATGAATTGTTATTATTATATACCTTTTAGGCACCTTTTAAGAGTTGGAGGGAGGATTTTTAATGAGATTACGTAAAAATATATTTTTCAAATTATACAGGCAACAAATGTCCCCTCCCCCCTTTAAATACAGCTCTTGATAGCAAAATTAAGGCACACTGCCTTGAAAAGAGACTTTCCTATCAAAAGTTACGAAAAAGTTCAGTTTTTAAGAGTTTGGACGTTACAAATTTTTTTGGTCTGGTGGCAACCCTGTCCGCAGTGGCAAAGATACGCTTGGGCTACAATTTTCACAAATTTTTAAATTGTAGGATAATTAAGTTTTTTGAGATTCAGATATATCAGAATATTAAAATGTTAGGTAACACAAAACTGTATATAAATTTGGAGCCAAATCGAATGAGAGAAAGGGGTTGAAATTAGCATCTCAAATTTTGGCCTCAGACAGTAAGATAGACAGAGAGACAGACAGATGAAGCAAGTTAAATAAGACGCGGGTAAAACTGAATATGTTTAGGTCAGGAATTGTGCTAGTATATTTAGCACAGGAATATTTAATGTAAGTACTCTTGCGTGAACTCTGTCAACTAACTTGAATAATTCATTAATCAGATTTTGTCTCCAAGATTATGTTCTTTGGCTTAATTCTAAATCACTTTCTGCGGTTACTACCTTCCTTTGTAAACCAAACCTACCATTCACATGCCTTTCATTCAGACAATTTATAGAGTTTTCTTTCTAAATATAGCTTTTGTCTTTTCAAAATTATAAAGCAGTTGTCTTAAAAAGAATTTAAAAATTCAAAATTTGAAGCGAAATTCCCAAAAATTAAGAAACTGTATCTGAAACTCATTGAAACCGGGCATTATGTGATACCACGTGCCAATTTTCAACCCAGTTAAATGTAAGTGTCCCCTCAAGGTCAACCTCTCAAGGTCACCTAGGCATAGCAGCAGCTTCACCACCAAAGCTGTGTTTTTTCCACCTTATGTAACTTTTATGGAACCGATGGGGTAAGGAAGGGGAGAGGGGCTTAAAGTATCAAAACCCCCTTTTCTTTAGGACAATTTCGAGGCGAGCTGAAGAAATTCACTCAAAATAAGCTAGTAAATATGCTACTGTTATGGTCCCAGGTGTTCCTTCTCGACAGGATCTAGGAAAGCGAAGGGTTATATTCCCGTGATTCACCTCTACAATAAGGGCCTGCATGGTTCTCAATTAAATTTGACGGAGATTAGAACCTTGCGCCGTTAGATTTCCGAGTCAAATCCAATCGGCATTGTCGTTTGTGTTAATCCGACATTGTCACCCATGGGTGACAGTTGTTACAGCAACAAAAGAGGCCCTGTCACAGCTGGCCTAGTTCAATCCATACAAGCAACAAGTGGCACTAAAAAAAGAAAGAAAAAAAGATTAAGAGAACATAAACAAGTCGATAAAGTGGATAGATTCAATGAAGTGCAGGATACCATGTTTACTATTGAAGGACATGAATTCTATGCCAATGATAGTAGTAAAACTTACCACATCTACAAAAAATTTCTATTTTTTAAAATTAATTATTAAACAAATAAATTTAGATTTTTTCACTTAATTTTAACTTACAAAGTTTTTCCCGAAGTTTTCCAATTTTGAGATATTTTTTCTTATGAAACATGTACAGAAATTGTGGATCAAGATTAAATCATTGTTATTCTCATTTTATTTTATAAAAACTCGTCATTTTGACATCCCTATACATTTTGGACGAACAAAAAGATAAGTCAGGTATTAGCCTTAACTAAGTAATCTAAAGAGGCTTGCTCGTATATTAAGATAAACACAGTTGAAGTACAAAAATGAAAAGTTATTCAGTCCTTCTTTTCTTCTAAGTGCAAATCCTTAGCGACAGCATAAGCAGTCATGTACATCCATTGGTCCTTATGAGCATAATATGCATCTATCGCCTTTTGGCGCATTTCCTCCCAGCCATAAAGATCCCTAAAATATAAGAAACAAATCATAGTTCATTAGGAACAGAGAACCAATTATGGATGCCCAGAATACATCTGCTTCGTTGTTGACATACATGTTTATGCTTCAAAATACTATAACAGGGGCTTGCACAACGCAACCTACGGTGTAAGGCAACATTAAGCAAAACACTAACATAATCACACTGTTGGTCGCAAAGCCTTTTGTAAACAAAGAGCCTATTGTAAAAATTTCTTTTTGTTTTAAATTTAACTTGATTATTCCAATTTCGAATCGTTACAAGGTAAAACTGCACTATTTTGGGGGAAATTGCTTTTAAAAGTAATGTTGATTTTTTTAATGAATTTAGTATAATTATGTCTTAATTGGGGAATGCTTGTAAATTTTTTCTTAAGTTTTTCTGCTAAAGTGCTTCAATGTTGGATTAATAATCAAACAATTAATTATCCAACAAAAACAGATAATCTAAATAATAGTTTTAATAATAGTCTCACTTTGCTGTTGTACCGTTCGCGCCATTAAAAGAGTGAGTTTCTTTCGATATATGTGTACATAAAAGTAACCCCCCAAAGTCATAAGAAGAAAAAATTGTCTCTTGTAGGACAGTCAGGCATTTTATAAGGTAGAAAGTTCACCTTACCCGATTTCACCTATCTTTTCTCTCCCCCCCCCACACACACAAAAAAATAAGGGCGCCAAGTAATGGACTGAACAAGATAACTGGTCAAAGAAGTACTCGACTGTTTCATTCAGATACGTATCAAATTTACCATTATTAAATTTTGTACTGTGTCGAAGAAGCACAATTTCTACGCTTCTAAATTGGAGGGGATCAATGCCCTGCATCATGCACATCTTTTAAGCAGACGAAAAAGAATGAGGCGAATTATTTGATTTAAAAACATTATCAAATACTGTATACGAATTGCGTATTTATTATATTTTGATTTAAGACATTAACCTGTTCATTTAAGACCATTTGCCTAATCCCTACATAATCATGGTTGCAGCCGTGGCTGTAAATAGTAAAGATTGAGACACGGTCCATAGTAGCCAGAATCTAAGAAATGGGCTTTTAGAGAAACTTTCAAGTGTTGAATTAGTTCACCTGAACACGCAACTGGCATTTAAACACAAGTTAATGAACACTATCTTGGAAAAAGTAATTTTCGTTCAGATTCAATAGAAGAATAAGTTGTATTTATGACAAGAAGTTTCAGAGAATTTCAAAAAATGGCCTAAAACACCTTAAAAAGATTATCAAATCGAAAAATTACACCATTGGAATCGTCATTGTCTAAAACCCTAAACCAGAGACTTATAGTCACACCCCTTGAACACCAAGGAAAATCACACTTTTGCATGGGTAGCACTGATGTGTCTCCTTTTTTCCGTTGTCCCCCAGGTGTGATCCTATTGAAGCAATGGTCGAAGAATATCAAGAGGTGACTTATTTGAACAGAAATAACAATAATTAGTGTATTTTTTAAGTAAAAAAGAGATGGCACCATAGCGAAGTGCCATTTTCTGCCATGCTGAGCCACAAAATATCAATTTTCGCCCAAAGAGGCAAAGAGGGTCAGCTTGTGCCTGAGAAATACAAATCATAAGAGATTCAACCGATTTGTCATCATCAAAACCATTTAACTGAAGGTTTATAGTCTCTCATCTTGAAAATCGAATAAAATAGCGCTTCATCATGCCTAGTATAATTGCTGTGTCTCCTCTTTTCTTTTTTTCCAGAGATGATCATGCTTAATCTTAGCGCCTATTAAAGTCCTAGCACATTTTTAAGTCACGAAAAAGACAGTAAAACAACAACATACTATTTTCTACCACAAAACAACGATGTCGGCCAAATAAGACCGACAATGCCAGTGAGTGAAAATCCTCAGATAGCCAATCGGTCAAAATCTTTTTAAGAGCTGCAAGTAAAATCCATCCCTTCTTTACCCTCCCCCCCAAAAAATTACAATTTTCTCAAGCGTACTCCAGGCAATGCTCCTTGACCCGTACTTCAGCCTTGTGAAGTAAGTACCACCACTCTTTCCCCCTCCAAAGAGCACTGAACCTTAATGAGGATTTTCTGAGGATTTTCACTCACTGGCATTGTCGGTCTTATTTGGCCGACATCGTTGTTTTGTGGTAGAAAATAGTATGTTGTTGTTTTACGGTCTTTTTCGTGACTTAAAAATGTGCTAGGACTTTAATAGGCGCTAAGATTAAGCATGATCATCTCGTCATCTTGATTCTCGTCAGGGAAATCCCGAGACGACGAGGCAAGTGTTACCAGGAACTTTATTTGTTTCGAATTATCGCCAGAAGAAAGATCACGGATGCTTGTTTATTTTATTTTTTTATTTATTTTATTTTTTTTTGGTTCTTCCCAAAGGGTGGTCGTATAAAACCAATAGTTCTAGAACATCAGGTTCTCAAATCATATAAATATCAAATATATATATCAAATATCAAATCATATAAATGATGCCAGTAGAGATTGAATTTAATTTAGTGGCTGGTGGAGTTTAAACAGAATTTAAAAAAGAAAAAGAACACAAAACTCTAAAAACATTTCTTGTAAACTAGATTAACATACAAAATATAATAAAAGCTTGGAAAGAAATCAAAACACGAGGAAGAATGATGGACTATTGGAAGGTTTATAACCCCACACCTCCTCGTTACACCTTTGTCTCTTGCTCTTTTAGTCCTGATACCTCTTTGGAGAAAAAATGTTGGATTTACTTACCTAAATATTGGACGGACAAACTTCATCCTTCCTTGCGAAGTTGCATAGTCAAGGGCAGGCGACACTTGTTCTTTCCAGCGTCCTTGAATGCACACTCTCATCCACCTATAGATAATGAGAAAATACAGGCATCTACAAAGAAGAAGGGGGCCTTTGGACCTATGCAAAAAGATCCTAAATTATCTTAAAATCTATCTGCATATTAGGAAACTGTTTGCTAAACAGTTTTCCTGGTTTAAATCACCAAAGTCTTTAGCTCGAAATAACAAGTAGCCTACACTTCTGCAAATAAGCTTTGAAAAACATTGCATTTAAGAAACTAGAAACGAGCTAATATTCAGTATTCAAACCTTGACTTCTTTTCCTGTTTCTTCAAGAGCCGGAATTAACAGGATGTCGTGGAATTTACCTTCCAGATCTAAAGTGCTGCCTGTTCCAGATAAGAAACCAAGGATTAAACGATTACTTGTGGCACAGTTTTCCCAATAGAAGCAAAAATAAAGAAATAAAATTTATTAATGCTGCAATATCTTTAAGTTTCGCAGTAGCAGAAGGTTTATTATAAACTAAGGGATTACGACTGACTATTTTAACGGAAAGCATAATCAAACTAAAATTAACTAGTTATACTATTAGTCATTATAACCAATCACGGGAAGCGGGCGAAGACCCCCCACCCTATAAACAGGTACAGTCCCAACTACAGCAATGGTAAACAGTATTAAAAGTAATGAAAACAAACTTTAATAAACAGATTAATTACTGTTATAAGTAGAAATTTATTGTTACCTCTCATAAAGTTTCGTTGTGATTAACATAGCCTACTTTCCTAGGAGATGCCCTCCTGACAAGAATTTAGATAACCCTCTCCCTAACAAAATCCGATGGTGCTTAGACCCTGAAAAAGCACCGAGTGGAAATCTCTCTCCCTTTCTATCCAATCTTGTTGAAGTTCTACAACATCACACGATTGTTATACTGCTTATAAAAAATTAGCCCTATCCTTTCTCCTAATTTTCAAAGAGGTAGGACCGGCTCTGAGCCACAAAACAGCACAAGTAAAAAACTAGCTCTTACTTCCCACCAAATTTATTCTTATTGGCTAGGCACATTGGCTCTGAGCCACAAAACGGCACAAGTAAAAAACTAGCTCTTACTTCCCACCAAATTTATTCTTATTGGCTAGCCACATTGGCTCTGAGCCACAAAACAGCACAAGTAAAAAACTAGCTCTTACTTCCCACCAAATTTATTCTTATTGGCTAGCCACATTGGCTCTGAGCCACAAAACAGCACAAGTAAAAAACTAGCTCTTACTTCCCACCAAATTTATTCTTATTGGCTAGCTACATTGGCTCTGAGCCACAAAACAGCACAAGTAAAAAACTAGCTCTTACTTCCCACCAAATTTATTCTTATTGGCTAGCCACATTGGCTCTGAGCCACAAAACAGCACAAGTAAAAAACTAGCTCTTACTTCCCACCAAATTTATTCTTATTGGCTAGCCACATTGGCTCTGAGCCACAAAACAGCACAAGTAAAAAACTAGCTCTTATTTCCCACCAAATTTATTCTTATTGGCTAGCCACATTGGCTCTGAGCCACAAAACAGCACAAGTAAAAAACTAGCTCTTACTTCCCACCAAATTTATTCTTATTGGCTAGCCACATTGGCTCTGAGCAACAAAACAGCACAAGTAAAAAACTAGCTCTTACTTCCCACCAAATTTATTCTTATTGGCTAGCCGTTATGGTGTAATTCACGATGACAAGAATGTAGGAACCCCTGTTGAAAAGTGTTCAATCAGATGCAAATCTCTAAAATAAAAAACTAGAACACCTAGCCTGCTTTGATATCCACTAGGCTTGGTTGAGATAAAAAAAAAGTCCTGTGTTCTGATGATCAGTTTTTAGAAAATCTATTCGTATACCCTCAGAGTGTTCTGAATGAGCCTGGACTCCCAAATGGAATGATCAAGAAACCAGTCGTTTCTTCCCTAAGTTGCATACAAGCACCCATTCCAAAAAACGACATGAAGACAAAAATTCCAAGCCTGTATGCCCCTCTACAAAGGTCAAGGGTGGCCAATTCTTACTTACAAAAAATTTGGTTGGGATCCAACGCCTCTCTTTGGTAGATGTGCTGATGACAAGAATTTACAAGCCCCTCCATCCCCCTGCCCACCAAAAGGTTTGGTCAAGATCTAACGATCCTTTCTCAAATATTTTTTGACGAAAAGAAATAAAAACCACCTCATCCTTCTCTAATAAGTGTCGAACAAGTCCCTGACATAATAAATGCATCATAAAAACATTATTTCTGACTAATTTCGGTTGAAATCCTGCAAACCCCCCTGGTTTTTGTTCTGACAACATGAATTCAGGGGCCCCATCCTTTCCCATTCCTACAAAGGCTGGATTGAATCCTCATCCCGAAAGGGAGTAGCTTTTACTTCCCATCACGCTTCATTGAGACCTGACAACCCGTTCTGACAGATTTTATGATGAGAAGAATATTGGGACTCACCCCCCCCCCCCCCACGGAAGTCAAAATTGATGTATATCTCTAAATGGTAAAACAAAGGATGCTAGGTCTTACTTCTGAACAAGTTTGAATGAGATCTAATATCACCTTATGCTGGACGACAATTAAGCCCTTCACTTTCTCTCCTAAAAAGGTTTGATAGGGTCTTTATCCTCAAAATATATAACTAGGATAATTGTTCTTGCTTTTAACCACATTTCGCTTAAATCCACCAGCCCTTTCTGGTAAAAACATTTTCCCAAAAAACTTTTTCAAAGGAAAAATATAGAGCGATATGAAGACCTAAAATGAGCAGATCATGCTCGAATTTGCTCAGATCATGCTAGACCATGTTATCGAGCCTAATAAATATTAAAAACAAGAACCAAAACAAAAGCCCACTGAGCAGTACAAACAAGAAACGAAAGTGTATTAACTCCAAAAGTGAACTTCCTAGAAGTCGTGTAACGTCGGACAAGCACTGAATACGAAAAGACTTCTTCAATTGACTACTTCAAATTGTATTCAGCTTCTCAAGTTTTGGTTTCTGCGCATCTTGTTTAATTTCTGCGGAATATACTAGAAATGTCAGCCGGGAAATCCAAATTCCGAAAGTTTGTATTGTTCAAACATTCCTAAGTGCTCGAATATCGAACATTTTGAAATGGTGCATGAGCAGAAAAAATTTCGTAAAAGTTAATGAGTATAAAATAAATTTCATAAATTAACATAATTTATTTCCTAATTAACTAACATTCTAATTTTTTAGTTAACTAACTTTCAAAATTGATAGAAATAATTAAGGAAAATTAAAAACAGTAACATTTTAAATAACTTATGTTAAACACGTAATAATTTGGATATTTGAGCCTTAAGTAGTACTTTTTTAAGTGTCTGGAACCTATCCTCCCAGAAAACAGCGTTACTGCCCACTGAAGGAGATTAACTAACTATATTTATAATAATAGTAACAATAACAGAACAATAATATTATAAACACAAATAGGAATAATAAAAATACAACTATTTATAAACAACTTACCGTAGTCTAATCTCCGAGTTGTGGTTGTCGTTCAATGTATATGCCTTCTCCATCAGCTTGACCGCTTCCTGAGGAACATTTTCAGCAAAGATCTGAACCAAAAATTCAACTATCTGCATTGAAGAAAACTTTCTAATATCCAAAGGAGAAAATGGTGCGGGTTGTAGCATACCATCCTTGATCCAGCCGACCCAACGATTCTTTAGAGCAGTACAGGCCTCAGCGAGGGTATAATCGTAACTAAAACAAAAATTTTCTTTTGTCCCATTTTGACAAGGCAACATAGGACAAAGAGTCACATGAATTTAAACTATGACATTTTGTAAACCATCTTCTCTAAGAAGTTAGATAAAGACAATGGAGCACCAGTAATAGAATAGGCAAGGAACAAGATGTCGATTATGGGTTCAAGATTCAATTATATAGCAAGAGAAACATAAGAAACTGGGCATATTTGAAATATTTCACACTTTCAATACTTTGCTCTTAAAGAGAAAAAAATCGACACGTAAACAACATCAGAGGATCACAAAACGCAGTAAAAAGGCATCCCAGTACGCTACGGTTGAAGTACCAAGGACATTAAAATAAAAACGTGATTTGCCCCCTGGACCTATCTTGGGTCTATTCATGCACGAGAGCCACAACTCCGTAAGATTTCTCTTTCGGATATTTCAAAATTATGAATTTCTTAGGACAGTACCACCTTTTCATCAGTGTTGTCAGGGCCTAATGTAAAAATCAATAAGCAAAACTAATCTGATGACCATTTTTGTCTGTAAATATTCTACCAGTAATAATCTGTTGACCCCCAAAAACAGCTACACCTACAAAGAGAAACTAAGCCTTCTTAAGCAGTTTGATGCCATATGCTTTTAGCTTTTTTTGCTGATTTTCCCCAGAATTTCTTTCTCTAAGTTTTGCACCCGCTACTACCTAAAACTGCATATGAAGGCATTTTTCGTTAAATTTAAAATTGGGTTCCTCATTATTCTTAGTTTTTAATATGTATACGGTTGTGTAAGTTTCCGCTTAATCGATTTGAACGATCAGATTGTTTTCACTGTCCTTGGTACTTGAAATCGACTTCCGATCGAGACATCCGATCGTATAAAATATTAGACATCCGATGGTATAAAATACGAACATTCTTGACAGAGTCACTAACAATCAAAGAGGGGCTAGCCAAGAGGCAACTTTTAAATGATATACCCAGCCATCTGACCTCATTTTTGACTGAAGAACTGTCTAACCAGGCAAAGGAAGATGATCAGATCTGTTGAAAAACAACAATAAAATTGCAACTTTAACTATATCGATAGACCAAAACGATAACTGGTGGTGTTAAATTTCAAATCTATTATAAAAAATGTATGAGCATATTCTTTTTTGGAGTTATAAGCCTCTGTTTTTTATAACTAAGTTTCTGATTGACAATGGTTAGGCAAATTGTAGAAACATGATTTTAACGTTTGCAGCTCAACTAGAAAGTTTAGCAAATAGGTTTACAAGAAGGTAGCGCAAAGAAGAAGGTAAGAGAAAGAAGGTTGTGGCAAGAGAAAATAAGAAAAACTTCAAGGTTCTTTTAGTTAATATTTTCCCCAATTTTGAGGGTTATCAGCAAGGGTTTCCTATAAGACGGGATTCGTGATGATAAACATTTTATCAGGGGCTACCATCCTCATCCCCCTAATGTTCACGTTAAGGTTAAAAATGATACTTTCTAGAGCATTTTTCTAGTCCTCTGCTAGAATCAGTTTGTCAATCAGAGCACGAATTTTTTTTTTATCCGTTGTTACTTTTGTTTTTCCGTTTATTTTTGTTCACGAGTGAATTACCTTTGGCTCTAGTCCATGCCAGATTTGCATTTGCCTTAGCATTTACTTAATACAAGCCAGGGTGAGCAAAAAGTGGGTAGTCCCGTGGGTGAAATGGGGTCTTTATTAAGGTTAACCTATATTACAAAACAGTGTTACAGCTATAATGCTTGTGTTAACTTTACCCAACACTCATTCAGGGCTTGTTTGAGAAGGACCTAGACAGGAGAGTGTAATTTAGTAGGATCAAACTGAATTAAGTCAAAGAAAATTCATCGAATTTAGTGAGCATGACCTTAACCGATAAACCTTGTTGCGATTTATCCAGTTATGTTAGCAGACATAGTCATAATGACAAACATAACAAATATTTTCAAAATTAAGGAAGAGAAGGCCATAGGAAGCACATACTACAGATGTACTAAATTCCTTTTGCAGTGGCACAGAAATAGCACTACATTCAAGGAGTACCATATTACAATCCTCTAGAAGAATCATAAGATTCAAGGCAGATATGACGAAGTCTGACCATTCATAGACTTCATAATGTTTAATAGCGTTCCTTGATCTTGTAATGTTCTAGTGAAGGGTATTTTCCCGTCTTTTTCTCCTTTACGCCGTCCTTTATATTTTGTTTTCTAGGCGGGTAGCAAATTAGTAGTAATAATAAAACTGATTTTGATCATTGCTATAACAAGAACACGTAATTAACACTAGAGCAGCAACTAAAAAATCGTGTGCCATTGTTTACGCTTGTACCCAACTGCAAATTTCGGTACTTTGGCCCCATTTTTAATGCTATAAAATACACTTAAAAAACACAAAGTGTTCTGTGTTTAAGTGTAAGAAGAGAAACGCGTTTCATTTCACTGAGGTACGGTGAAGAAAATGTTCGTATAGCAGCAGCAAAATTTTTAGTACAGAAAAAGTATATCATAATAAAAACATGTGAAATGTGCGCAAAAGCTTTTAATCGCGTAAATAAACTTGGTCGATATTAGTAATCATATTAGACTTCTAATCTTAGTACATATATTTTTTTGGTATAACCATTATTAATTTAAATTACACTGACTGAAAGTTAATATACATTTCAAAAGTCGAGAAAATATTTAGGGAGGTATTTTTCATAAATTATAAATAACAAGTAGAACAATAGGGAATTTTTTTTATATAAGACAGTGGAACGCAACTTGAAATAAATATTTCGACCCTATATCCAAGGGCCGTCCTCAGCAAAACAAAAGAAGAAAAAAACGAATATAAACAAACTCAGATTAAAATTCAATCGTTAAATCTAAAGTATTTTCAAAACAGCGCTAGCATCATTACTTCAAGGAAGATCAACCAGGACTAGTACATCAAGCGAGGTGAAAAAAGACAATTCATTCAAATGGAATAGAAAACGTTTACAGACAAGCTCTTAAAGCTAATCTTGCCTTTTTGGCAGCCAGCCTAGAAGGTCTATCCATAACAGGTTGAATTGTTTGCTGGTTTTTTAATATAATTAGTTAAATCATTTTTAATTAAATTTGTATATAAGGCATTAAGTGAATATTCCCCAAATCCCTATTTAAAGAAGTATTACTTTTTATTTTGATTCTAATTCAATTGCCTCTCAAACAACCTGTTTTATGCCTAAATCATTGCTAATAAGGGAAATTTCTTCAAAAAGTATTTTATGGCTAGGATTATCAAAAATATGACTGCTTAAAGGAAAATCAAAATAAATATTTGTACTATTAGAATTCAAAGCTTTAGTTATAGCCATCTTTAATTTCACTAAAGCTTTAAATTGTAATTGAAGTAATGATGCTAGAGCTGTCTTGAAAATATTTTAGTTTTAACGATTGAATTTTAATGTGAGTTCGTTTATATTGGTTTTTTCTTCATTTGCTTCGCTGAGGACGGCCCTTGGATATAGGGTCGAAATATTCATCTAAAGTTGCGTTCTACTGTCATATATAAAAATGTCCCTATTGTTCTACTTGTTGTTTATGATGGAAAGGCAGTGTAGTCTTCGTCGGTATTTTTCATATGTTCCCTTCGAATCGCTCTTGGGAGTACAGAACTATCTCGTGTCTGTCTGGAGGCATTATTCTAAATACAAGTTATGGATAAAAATGATCACAGTATTTATATGTGAAGATTCAATGAACAGACGTGAGATTTATCGAGGAAGCCGAAAATGCCTTCAGAAAACAATTAAAATCAGTAACTTACCTGGGTTTGTATGGAGGTAAGCCCTTCCCATGGAGCCACGTGTCCCATTCAACCTGGTCTAACTTATCTGCCATCCTATGATCTTTGAAATAATTCAGTAAATGAATCTTAAAATCTTCTGTCTGAATTGACTGATATTGAAAGTGCTTAATATAAGTTTTAAGCCATTCTTCAAAATCTTCATTGCCAACAATATCGCTGAGGTACCATAAGAATACGCTGCCTTTTTCATATGGGATTGAAGAGAAAGCGTCATCAGGATCAGATCCAGTTAAATCTGGATTCAGCTTGGTGAATTCATTATCAGCCCCAAGAGTATTTACCTAAAGGTAAATTATATAAGCTTATTTTAATACTATAGGCCAACATCCAACAATACTTATCATGGTTACAGAGACAGTTGCAACCTAGTAAAGAACGAAGTTCAGCTCATAGTAGCCAAAAATCTAAAAGCCTGTAAAAAAAATTTGTAGTGAACAAAAACTGTTATTTGTAGCTGAGTCAGCAATGGAAACTATTATCTCAGTTAGTCTTAATAGTAAAATGTTATTTTTAAAATAAGTTTTACACGAATTTTTAAAAAGAGCCTGAAATTCGTCAAAAGTGCGTCGGGTTAAAACATTTAGTACACCATTGGAATCACCATTATCGCAAACTCTATAGAAGAAACTTGCAATTGAAGTAATTGAAATAGAAAAGAGAAGTTGAAAAGAATTACTGTGAACGAGAAAACCTTACCATGCTCAAAACCAAAGGGCTTAGCCTGTCTAACCTTTTACAGTTTTACAGCAGAGCCAAATTAAATTTTTTATTCTTTTTACTAAATTTTTTTTTTCGGGTGATTACAATGAGATTTTACTAATAACAAAGTTTATCTAGCATTAAAAATTCGGTGTCCATCAGTTTGCTTAACAAATGTAACTGTATAAATTCTGGAGCTGGAAAGCATGTTGTTGCAATACCAAATCAACAACGAGGAATATAAATAAAAACCAAAAATTATCAATAGAAAAACATAACTAAAACTAGACATCTGAGCGCCAACGGATGGAAGCGAGGGCATATTTGCTAAAATAAGAAATCCGACCTTGTTATTTGAGACAAAAGAAAGTATAAAAGAATGTACAAATAAGAAAATAGAACGTAAGGACTTAAGAATAAAGGAAAAGGCAAACAGAAATGTACAAAGAAAGCATAGCGTAAGGACTTTAGAAAAAAGGCAAGAACATACTACTTCCTCCAGGTCATTCCAACCACCAATTGCTGCAAATTGCCTCGACTGTTCTCCATAAAGCCTTCCATTTATTTTGCGTTCCAAAAATACAGTGAAACCTTCATTAAGCCAAAAATGTTCGAAGTTAGCATTAGTGACTAAGTTCCCAGTCCAGCTATGTGCTATTTCATGGGCTATGACAAACGTTAGGGATCGGTCACCAGCCTATATAAACGTAAAAAATAAATTAGCTATCAGATTAAAAGATCCAGTTACGCAAAAATTGTTAGGATATTCTGGGAAATGTTAAAATAAGTTTGAATTCCCAGAGAAAACGGTTTCTTTTGTGAAATGTGACAAAGGATAGGAATATGCATAAGACAGAGAAAAGACAAAGAATAGAAAAAGACAAAGGATAGGGAAAGGAAAGAATAAAGGATAGGGATACCAAAATTTTTAGAATTCTTTTGGAAACGGAAAAAGATAGACAAGTTCGCCTTCCCACGGCTAGATTTGCTAAAACTCAACAAAAAATGGGGATAATACATTTTTCAAGGGCTTCCTATTGAATATCCATATGTTTCAAATACTCTTTAATTTTTCTAGTCTAAACAAATCAGCAGAAACAAATTAGTTAGGCATCCTGGTTTATAACAAGTTGCTAGATATCCAAACATACAGGTCATATTTTTTTATTTATGATATTAAAACAGGTTGCCTAAGCAGGTAAAAAAAAAGCCAAAATTTGTTTGTATTTTCCTGTATTCACCTTCACTAGCCAAGCCTGACAAATAAATCCTAACATTCGCAATTCATTTATGTCCCGTGCCCAAACCGTTCCTAGGGTTGGTGGTGCCTGGGGTAAAATTCATTACAGCACACTGCGCCAACTCATATTAAATAAAAAAAAAACTAAATAAAAGTTTAAAACTTGATTAACGTGGGTAATCCCTCAGCTGCGGCACCCGAGCAGCTGATCCAGTTGCCCTTTCCCCCTTGTACGCATCTGCCCGTCTCCCAGTCAAGTCTATTGGAAAGCCTTATTTGGATAGTGAACGTCATTATTAAAAGGTGCCTTCAAGGTTCAATTCCCCGTATTTTCGCAGATCTGCTGAATTGTCTGATTTTTAAGCCCGTCATTTCCCTTTTATGTGCTTTCCCTTTTTAGCTTTCAGTAAATATTTAGTGGTTGGCCTATTCAGAAGGAAAAATGTTAATAAACATTTCTTACTTTATAATATGCATAAAAATCGTAATCAAAGGACTTTTTAGGTTTCTTCCACTTTCATTCACATTTTCTCCACTGTGTAATATAAATATATCTTTTTCCTTTTTTTTCATTGCGCATATAACACTAGATATTAAATGCCATCTATACTTTCATTTTATCAGGGCAATGTCTAATGAAACTTTGACAATTTTATTTTATGAACAGTATCTATAGCATTTTATAAGCTTTTCTATGCTATCTATAGCTTTCAAATCAAATCATAGAAATCCCAGAAGTCATCTTGACAACATACTAACTTAGATGGCGTTTGGTGGCCAATATTAAACATAACGCGAGATAAAAAATAAAAAAAACAAAGAAAAATGAGGTCTGTGGTGGCACAGTGGGGTTTGATAATAGCTTGGTAAAACAAAACCCAGAGCTAGAACCTAGCTGTAGCAACATACTGCAGGGCCGACACAAGGACCTTAGTCAAGAAGCGTCATTAATCCGATATAGTACAATACAACAAAGGAAAATGATATGTTCACAAAGAAAAAAGTACCGAAAATATGGACGAAAGTGAAAGTCACCCAGAAAATGTGTTGAGTACGAATAATGTGTATATTATGAAGTACGATTTGTTTTATTAACAATCTTCCTTGTGAGGGGACCGCTAAACATTTACCGAACTTTCTCTTTTTAAATACATTTGGATATAACTTGTGTTCTTACATTGCTTATTATCGTTGAAATGTTCTTTAGAAGCTCCTTTTCGAGTGTATTCTTTTTATTGGCCCATATACGCTCTCGATGGGGCTCGTCAGAAAGACCGATAAAAAAGATAGAACTGAGACAATATATAAAAGGGAAAAATGAAAGAAATAACACATCTACTCACAAGAAGTGTAGGAGTGGCAAAGGTAAGACAAGGGTTTTCCATTCCCCCAAATGGAAATGAAGGAGGCAGAACTAATATATCGTAGTTTCCCCAGACGTATGGACCAGCAAGGGATTCTGCAGCTTTCAAAAAGTCATCCGTCTAAAAAAAAAATATATTCAATAATAATAATAATATATATAATAATAATATATATAATAATAATAATATATATATATATATATATATATATATAATATATATATATATATATAATATATATATATATATATATATATATATATATATATATATATATATATATATATATATTATATATATATATATATATATATATATATATATATATATATATATATATATATATATATATATATATATATAATTGCATTTTGGAAATTTCGAGGGGTTCAGAACTTCTTGTTGTTGTGGTACAAACATGAAAGATGCTGGATAATGACCCTGCCCAAAAAAAAGCCAAGACCTAATCTGTTGCAAAAAAAAGAGAAAAACAAGCAACGACCAAATTCGCTGCAAAAGCAATCTGAAGGCAAAAGTGGGTTCATGGACTTTGAACCCAAAAGTTATGACATTTTCAGAACGTTCAGAGGCAAACCAGGATCAAATCTCTGGTAACAATTGAAAAACAACCTGTTTCCCCCGTAATTCTATGACGTGCGTGGGCATTATATACAGATTCAAAGACTGTCCATTCATAATGAGATTTTACTAATTCCAAGACTTAACTAGCGGTAATTTGAGCGAATCAGATTTTCACAAAATTTTCTAATTGACTGAAAAATTCTTATTTGCTCAAGTTAGTGCTAGCTAAGTCATAATATTATTAAAATCTCATCGTGAATTAGGCATTACAGAAAATGATTGATTAGCACTCGGATTAGTAAACTTTAAGTACTTTAAGTTTTGTTTGTCCACTACATGAAATATATTCTGAGATGGTGAAACCCCATTTTTGGAAAGACATGCTGAAAAAAGAAGGAAAGAGGCAGAAAATTTTCTCCATTGGAAGTATTTTGTTGATTCTTTGGTAATGGTAAAAAGAGTCACACAATAGCCCTTGCCTTCCGGTCTCTATGACATTATTTCAAGTCAAGCTCTCTGTCCTTTTTTTACGATTTTATTTACATAGTCCATTCTGTTCTATGGGTTGGAAGGTTATCTGGTTTCTTGCTTGGTTAGTTTAGTTTAGTTTTCACTTTACATGCTCATCATCACATTCACAATGGATTTAATGTGCGCCTAATTTTATGTATGGAACTTATGATAAAACTAGATTGAAATATCTGTTTTAGAAAGAATAGCAAGGTAAAATTTTATGACGTTCTGAAAGTAAGCTCTCCCTTCGATATCACTGTCGACACACACCATTGGCATTAGAATGTCTTTTCTTCTTTGTCTTATGTATTGCTTTGCTTCTCTTTATTCTGTATGAGAGGGCAAAAAATACATTGCCATGATTATTAAGTGCATACTATCGTACTTGGCTTTAAAGACATATCTAAAATGTTCCTGAATTTAAAAGTTAACATCAATAAGGAAAAATACCCCTAAGTAGGAATTTATTCCCTAATAGCGGGTATTTATCCCCTAAGTAAGCATTGCATAATACCCTTAATAGATAACTTATCTTATTCAGGGGATTTATTCTATTAATGTATACATTAAATAAATACACTTTGACAGATACACTTTTTCTTTCTACATAATGTATATTTTGTACAAGGTTAGTCGACCTTCTTCCACAACAGGCAATGCATAGCTCATTGATCGATGACTCATAATTACGTAAAAACACATTTTAATCCGACATGACATTTTTTTCATTAAAATAGCAATGAAAAGAAAACCAGCATTAGTGAAAAACTTCTTTTATTATAAGCACGGTATTTATATGCTTGATCAGTGCATTTGAGCTTTATTTCACGAATTGATTATTTGATTAAAAGAAAATGACTTGACGACTAAACATCACCACGAAGAGAGCAGGGATTTCAGTTTAAGGATATAGTTTTTTTTTCCAAGTTTCATTTTTATTTTTTAGGCAGTATTTTAGTTTTTAAAAATTTTGAATTATTATGAATTATCATTCCTTAAATATTGGTGGTTGTTCAGTACCACGTTACTGGATCTTCAAACAAAATTTAGTTTTCTGAAATAAGCCTGCTCCCAAAGTATACAAGAATAAAACCGTTTGCTTACTAAAGACCAATACAAATTTCAAAAGCATACAAATAAAGCTCGAATAATTAAGAAAAATCCTCAAATTCCAATGATAGGGATTCGCCATTCACAAATGTATATTGGTGGTTGTTCAGTACCAATTTAGTTTTCTGAAATAAGCCTGCTCCCAAAGTATTCGAAAAACAAATCTTTGATTATAATAACATTAGCATTTTTTTTTACACTAACCAATAATATTAGTTTTCATCATTAGTGAAATATACATCACGATCGAAAACAAAGAAAAACAATTTGAAACTTTAAAAGCGCTGTTATGCAGATGTAGTTTCGTAACTGAAAGCAACCCATTCAAATACAACAAGCATGAGAACCTATTTTGGTGAAACTAATAGCTTACCTCTGCAAATTCATAGGCGGCCTTCTCGACAACATCAGGTTCTGCCCAAACTCTTGACCTATCCCCAATAACGCGTGAATCTAATTTGCCAGCAACAATAGCTATTAAATAGGCTGGAATGGGTACTGATTGTTCAAATTTATAAAGACCTTCTGTTTCACTGACATTTTTTCTCTGGGCGCTCATAAGCACAACAATTTCTTTTGGAACCCTTACCTAGAAAAAAAATAAAATTTGAATTTCATCAAATCATATTCAACGTTAATAAGGCGGAATATATAGAGATCAATTACTCTCCTGTGTAATAATTTGTTAACCTATAATTTTGTGTATAACGGTTGGTCATAAGATTTGGGAGGAGACTCATTCAATCGAGACTCATTCAAGTTTTCAAGTCTTTATTTGAGGTCAAAAGTAATAGGTGGGCAAGCATCCTTGTCGTACTTAATTGCATCGGATTACATTTTTAGATAGCATTTTGCCTCAAATGATCGAAAGGTCCAAAAACTTCACCCCCCAGGAGAGGCAAGACCAACGCAGCACCAGAATTACGATTTCTTCACAGATACATTTTACTAGAAAAGTTAGGCACGTTGGCAACTGAAACAATTCAAGAGCTTCCAAAACTCCATAAACCCAAACAATCTTTCCTCCTTTCACCCTTTCTTCACTACATTTCTTCGAGGGGCCATACCCGGCCCTCCCATGACTATTTCCTTCTTGATACAAGAGACAGACACTTTGAACCTTGTTGGAAGAGGAAACTTGCAAGAATTTTCAATCTATATTATTAGAGGGACAAAGTTGGCTCCTGGCCCCCCAGAATCCCCCCCCACTCGTCTCATTATCAACTTCAAAGCAGAAACATTAACCTGCCGCATCTCGTTTGAACAGGAATTATGCAAGGATTTTGATTAGCTTAACTGAAGACCATCTTTTTGACTGGAAAGGATTTCAATCTGTAGGACTGGAAGACCAAAGCGGGGCCATGCGCATCTGAATGACCCCCCACCGCCACTAAAGTTTTAGTAGCAAATTGAATGTATAGGAGTTTTCCGACTGCATTCTGTAAAGTAAGGGCTTCCTTCTACTCAGATAGAAAATTAGTTTTGTATTAAAATAATTTTTTGTTATTAAAATATTACAGAAGGAATCCAACTAAATTAATTTTAAAAAGAATTTCACCTCCAACTTATAGCTTGAAAGCCTCAAGACACCGTTATTTTTTATTGTTACATTTCATTTAAGAGCGACTTTTCATCTAAGAAAATTTGTGTAATTATGTATGTTAGTTTAATGGTATTATGTGCTTTATTATGTTTTTGGTTTGTTTTGTAGTTTTGCATTGTTATGGTTATGTACTATATTTTGTTATGAGTGTTATTGTCATGTGCTATTTTTTTGTGTGATTTTTCATTTTTTTTTTATCTATCTATCTATCTAGACCAAGTTTATCTCTAAAATGGTAGGTAAAACATTTGAAATGTTTAATGTCATTGTTTTTAAAATGAAATAAAAATATCGGAAATGAATAAATCTTCTAATAAGACGGTGAACGTTGAGAGAAAAAAGGAAACTTCTTTATTCCAAAAATAATAAAATTCCGAATATTTCAATTTCACATCGCTTTAATCAACTGGACGAAAGAACAACAAAAAAAAAATAACATAAAAAATCAGTATATACACGAGATGAGAAGAACACAAACGCAAAACAAAAAAAAACAAAACAAAAAAAAAAAAAAAAAAAAAATTACTCACATTTTAAAAAACTACAGTTGTTGCTTTTAAACAAGCCCAATATAAATGGTAGGCTTCTAGCATTTTTTTTTTTTTTTTTTGCAAATTACAAGAAATATGTTATGAGGCATAGTTTCGGGACATTGATAGAACAAAAAAAAAAAAATAGAGAAATATTTATTTTCAAATTTATTTGAGAGCATAGGCATACACTTACAGAAGCTGTGTACGGTGCTTTCACGGCTGGAGTATCTTGACAAGGTAACACAGAACGACAATGAATAGCCTGAAAGATTGAAATAAACACTATGCACGTTTTAAAGACAAAAAAAAAATCAATAGAATAATTCTATTACTTAGAAAAAGTACAGAAATAATGTGCCATTTAGACGTTATACATCAAGCTTTAATTAAAAAGAACATTTATTTTTATTTATTGAGTAGATATTAAGTACAATGAATTATTGTCTTTCAGTCACAACAAAGCCAAAGTGATTAGTGGTATTTTTAGGCACAATTTTGCTGTTTTTGACGTACGAAGCGACATCGGTAGTTGGTCCAATGTGGAGCCTGAATCGAAGCAATGTTGCATCTGATGCTGTTTATATTGCTTTTTAGAACAATTTCGTCCTAGAGAAAACAGCAAAGACTAAAAGAGAACACAATATACGTCTCCTGGGGTGACAGACTAGCGCAGCAAGCGTCGTAGATAGAAATTTTAAAGAAAAAAAATAATTTTTGGAGGATTCAATAGTTCAGTATGAAAAACAAAACGTCCTCGAATAGACAGGAAAGAGGCAATAAGAAAAGATTTAAGAAAAGTAGGAACTTTACTCGAGGGAAAATACACTATCTATGAATTTTTAGTATAAGGGTTTATCTGCAACTTCTAAAAGAAACCTGCAATAAGATAATCGTAGGATTCTTTTTCTATGAGACAAAATTGAAAGTACCTCGAGGGGGAATTTTAAGGGAAGTAAGAAGTAAAACATATCTTTAATACCCTATTTAAAAAAAAGTATATTGACTTTTCTAGCTTCATTGCCTCAGTTAGAAAAGATCTTTTTGTAACGTTTATCCTGTATATTTAGAAAAAAAAAACTAAAACGAACAAAACTGAATTAAAAAAACTAAGTTTTCTTACAGAAAGTGTATAGTGAAGATGAAGCGTAAAAATAAAAAATAAAAAATTGAACAAAAATGACAGACTCGTTATATTCCCGTATATTTGTAGGATCCTAAAACTAGCACTTTACTGAAAATTGAGCTTGCTTGAGGTTTTGCAGAATTATGATTGTATACTAAAAGGGACCAACATCATGACCCATGAAAGATTCTTGAGAACCTTATAGATTCTTATAGATTAGTCGTCCATTTTCTGCACTCTACTTATAGACTTTTCTACTCATACGAGAAACGTCCTGTTTTTGCGTCGACTTTGTTTTTTTTAGCAAAGCTCTGGTTTTTAAAACTCTACAACTATACGGAAATATCACGAGCCAGTTTATTTGGGCTAGTTTCGCAGATATACTAAAGCATAATCTGCGGAACAATAATTTTTGTTCGTTTTAAATTTCAACTTTGTTTTTTACTTTCATAAGAAATTCAGTTTAATTTTTTTATTACTCAATTGAAGAGTAATGAAAATTAAAATATGAATTAAAAGTAACGTCTTTTTATTTTGGGTAGCCCTATGTCCTCAGAATTCCCAAAGATAGGGTGAGGCGATGCCTCGGACAGCTTATCACTTCAACTAGTTTCCAGTAGCATTGTTTAGTTCTTTTGAAAATTTTGTTAGATTATTTCAGTTGCATCTTACAAATCTTTTTATACTTATAATCGGAAGGATAAAATGGTCCTGGGACACCTTTACAACTGAACAGAGGAGAGAAAAAACAAAGATGGGAAAAAATTTGAAAATAGGTACAGGTGTCCTAGCATCTAGACAATTCACTAACCAAATGTTCAATATTATTACAGTAATTCCTTCAATTGCCATTGATCAAAATTAAATATATAATTTGAAATAATTTCGTCCAACACTAATTAAATAGAAGTTGTACTTTTAATGCGAAAACCGTTGCAAATAAAGGTTGCAATTACCTCACACTGGCTAAAAAGGAATGGATGGGTCTTCCCACTGGTTTGCTGGGGATTCAACCACTGCAAACCCGTAGCATTAGGTGAGGTTTCATATTCGATTACAACAGTCGCACTGAAAAAGAACTAAAAATAATTCATGCGTACGCGAAAGCTATAGGGGTAGAAAACACATAAACTAAAACAATATACGAAACGCGACACTTCATTTCAGAAATCTACAAGTTTTGTTTTCCTACTAATTTTTCAAGAAAGGGCATTATTCCAAAAATTGTATTTGCTCTATCACTTTCTTATACAGTTCCATAAGCCGAGGCTATATTCAAACAAGAACTGACAGATAAATTACTCAGTGAGCAGTATTCCATCCTTTGAGTTCTAGAATCCAGCCACGATGGTCGAAGAACTTTCTATTTCAATAAGTTGACGCCTTCTACGTAATTAATTGCTATCATAGTATTTCTTAGCCATTCGGTGAGATGTTGTAATGCTGTATGTAATGTTGTCTAGGCCTTTACCTAGGCTGATGATAGCGTGTACAATCTTGCAAGCTTCAGATACAAAAAAATGTATTCCCTCTTAGCCCCTATAGTCTCCCAGTTCATATTTTCCAGTTTCCCTTGTCCCTCAACAGCACCCTTTCAAAATTCAACCCAATAGCCCGAGCCGTTCCCTTACAGATTGACCAAAAAATTTTCAAGTCCAGTAACTCAATACCCTAATGGATGCCAAAACTCCCTCCTGACTCGGGAGCGAAACCGCAAAAATTTCAAAACTAAAATATGAAAAGATTCATATTGCCATGTCAGAAATGTCCATAATTCAAGTTTTTATGCAAATATGCAACGTCGCACCTAGATGCCTATTAGTTATTTTTAAAACAGAAACAAGATAAAAAAAAATGTATTAACAGAATATAAAAAAGAACTGTAACTATTTTCCGGGCTTTTTTACTTAATCAAAGATCCGGTGCATTTTATGCTTGACAATTAAATTCAAAACTTCTTGTATACTGGATATTGTTCATTTTATTCACTTTAGCCGTAAATATAATTGTTCGTTCGTTTTGGATCGACCCAATGATATTACACATTTGCAGCGTTTCTCATTCCCCTCAAATATCAATGGCCATCCCCTTGCAACTTCAACTACAACATTTGGAACTTCTGTTTTCACTGTTCTCTCAATATCCAATAGTGTGAAACTACTCATTTTCTACAAGATTTTTTAAAACTTTAGCGTCAAAACTTTCTTTAGAACTGCGAAATTAATACATCTTCTTTCAAGCTTTAAATGTAGTTTTATATTTGTCATACTGAAAAAAAAACAATGCTCCAATAATGATAATTACCCGTAGGCCCCACAGAGCTCTAGGGATGGAGCATATTCTAGTGTTTCCCAGCCATTTTTGGCGTGATCCTTGTAGTTATTTACCAAACTTCGATCGCCTAGCTTCGACATGCAATTACATATCTTACAAGAAGCGAACCATTTACTAACACAAAAAAAAAATCCAAGGCCATTAACCAGACGATTCCTGAACAACCCCTTAAAAATTTAAACGTACCCAGGTAGACATGTACCCACGTTGGGAACCACTATCTATGCCTACTTGACAAAAAAGGTGACGAAGACTCAATTATGAAGGTAGATGATCTGAGTCACTATGCAAGCAAAAGAAAGCCAAATTTACATGTGCCTAAAATACAAAGCCCGCATAGTAAAGCTCCAATGGCAAACCTGACGTTATGAATGAAAAAAGGCAAGTCGGCTGGCAAAAAGGTGCGGACTAAAAAAAAATATAGCGAAGCGAGCTGTTTGCTAATAATCAATATATTTAGACAGAGCAATCAAATAATACTTAATACGTAAAGAAAGTATATTTAAAAAAAGGATTCTTATCATGGGCAGACTCATCAGACAGAATCAAGACTCAGGCATAAAAGGCCCATTTCTCCCAACACTCGTAGCTGAATCGACACCAGACAGGTCTATCACTGCATCAAACAGTTTTTACAGTTTTCTCTCGTCCCTATTCATTTCATAGTATCTTCTAGACCGAGTTTCATTTTTATAACTAATTTCTATTCTCGATTATACCTTGATAAAAGCCTAAGTTCAAAAGCCAAGGACCTGGAACACAGTAATACACAACACAAATATTTTTCTCCTTTCAAGTGATATCCCGCATCTTCTAGGGAGAAAAGCCCTTCTTCTGATGAAATTAGTAAAATATTCATACAATGCGAAACATCCCCTGACAGTGTTTTTCAATTAGTTTTAAGAAGCCCTGACCCTGTTCCACTCATTTTTGCTTCATAATTAATTCAGTATACGCTTCTAAACAAGGATCTTATTGCCAATGCACAATGTTGACTAATTGTATTTAACTATAAGATTACAAATGTTCAAAAGAAAAAAAGAAAAGCTTAAAACTTCCTTTAATGCCGATATTTTAGGCGAAAGGGTGTGACTGTTCTATTTCAAATGAAAAACTAGATTTACCTTGCATGGACAACACGAAGGACTGCAGAAATCTTTTATCAGCTTCGATAACGACAGTGTTTCAGTAGCACTGATATGATCTAGTTTCTCCGCCACCGTTGAAACTTCGGTGTTGTCAGCCTCTCGAAACTTCTACAAGGTGTGTCCCAAGAATAATTTTTCTTCAAGAAAAATGATGAGTCTTTCATTAAAGTAAGTTTCAAAATAGGCTACCTCTGCTTAAATTCAACTTGACTCTCCTTTCCGTTAACCCAGCCCAGGTGCATTTGTACACTCTCCGGACATCAGAAGCTCCTTCTTCAATTTAGTGTGAAGTCTATCGCGGTTGCAGCGACAGCTGCAAAAAAACCTACCAAACGAAAAAAAAACTTTCCGTTTAAAATCTATTCAGAAAAACCAATTGTTGTTTATGTGTACCTTAACGGTAAAGTTGATCTCGAAAACAATTTGTCGAGGAATTCAAAAAAGAGCTTGAAAACTGATTTAACTTTTTTCCTTTTTATTTCTTCAGCACTAGCGGGGCACTCAAACTTCGTAGACAGCTGTTTAAGAACTCATTTGAAAGCTAATGTTTTATCTAACAGCATCATCGTGAAGTGCCATATGGTACCACAAATGGGACTTCTTGTGTCATTTCTAGGCAGAAAAGGCTTGGAACCATTTCAGTTCAGTTCAGACTCTGTAGACTCTGGCTCAAGGACAAGCAAAAACAGTATTTTTGGCCCCAGACCAAAACAATAAAGCAAACGTAGCTTTCCAGCCAAAAATCCACGCTCTTTATAAAACAACAAAATTAAATCGTAATTAATTTCTCCCAATACACTGAAATTGGTTTCACAAGGAAAAATAAAAATAGGACAAAACAAGTTCCGCTCCCACCGAACACATCTAACAGTACATCAATAAATGTAATAAATAATAATGTCTTACGATGTAATTTTCAAAGCAATTGTAAGCTTTGATCCAAATGATCCGAGAGGAGCATCAAGGGTATGGGCCAAAATTGTTCCAACTTCATCGTTTACTTGCTTTATAGTCAGATCTTTCGCATCCAATACCTTAAAGAAATACAACTTAAAAGCTAAGAGATAAACAGAGACGAAAAGGAAATAAAATAAAAAGACGTATACGAACGGCTGTGTCCTTAAATATAGGAAATTTATTTTCAATCAAATTTGCAATTATTCTGTTTCAAATTATTCATATTTTCCAAATTTCTAGCTGTACGGACGGATTAAAGTTGCCAAATTGCGAAACGCAGTCTACAATTGAGTTAGGGGTGCAGTGATAGAAAAAGGATGATAAATTTGGTATCTGCTAGGATCAGATCTCTTATTTTGCTCTCTTGATCGAGAAATCTCTTGAAGTTGTCACTCCGTTTGATCCTTGGCCTTCCTTTTTGACGTCACCAGCCTAGGGCAACTGAGTACAGGTCAAACATCTTGTAAGTCGGCTTGTCCCAAGAGTGTCACAGAAATTCGTTGGACGGAAAAGGATAGAAGGGAAGCTAAATATCATAATAGAACTTTTCAAAAAAAGGTCAGAGTACTGGAAATCCCCGATTCGACGGAGCCATTTACTCTGGAAGAAGTCGAGTTGACTTAGGATTACAGAGTTTGCCAGCCAAGTTACAATTTTGTATAATATAGTGAAGCCTACAGAAACTCGAAGGATCTTCTTTTGTTACTCGTCTGACTGCCAGAGTTTTCTGACGGCACCCAGCCACCCAAGAACAGAAAATACCAAGGCTGAGGGGAGAAGCGTTTCTAGGCATGTGAAGCCGTCCAAAGAGATAAAAGCCAAGATAGCTTAGATTATCATTCAGTTGACTGCGGTTGAGTTTAATGTTAGTTTGACAGAGTCGGAGCGAAGCAGAGGAGGTGCAGTAAAGTAAACGCCAACCCCCCCCCCCGTCAAATTCCCTCCAGGCAGTTCCATCCTTGCTGAGAATCCACCCTCCCTGTAAAATTGCTTGCGGACGACTCAACCTGAAAAATTCTCCTTATCATTGTTTCATTTGAATAAGACTTAAACCTATAATCGGTCTCTCGATCCCTCCAGAAATGCCCCTCTGTGGAAATTATTTTCCAGAAAACAAATCACGCGGAATAAAGCCCCTGGATAATTCCCCTCGAACATCTCCACATGAAAAATTTGGCAAAGAGAATGTAAGGCAATAAAAATAATTTCGTATAGTAATTCTGTCAGATCCCCCAGTGTAACGTTTCTCCTGGAATATTCACCTCCCAGAAATTTTCCTCCCCAAGAAAGATTCTACCCATAGAAACCCACCCCAAGAAACCCCCCCCCCCTCCCAAAAAAATTTCTGTATACTTCCCAATAACAAATACTATACTTAAACAATGGGCGAATTTCATAACTTACAAGCCTCTCTCCACGAACTGTGGGGGGTCATTTTACACCTAAAAACATAATTATTCGATCTTTCAACTATACTGAACAAAATGGCTATCTCAAAATTTTGATCAGATAATTTTGGGGAAAAAATGGGCGTGAGAGGGGCCCAGTTACCATCTAATCTTTTTGGTCACTTAAAAAGGGCACTATAACTTTTAATATCGATTCGAATGAGCCCTCTCTCGATATTCCGTAAAATAAGAAATTCCACATTTTGCAGATAGGAGCTTGAAACCTCTATAGAAGGGTTCCTTAACATGCTGAATCTGACGGTGTGATTTTCATTAAGAATCTATGCCTTTTAATAGGTGTTTTCCTCTTTTTCCGAAAATTAGGCGACTTTTTTCAGGCTCGTAACCTTTGATGGGTAAGATAAACTTAATGAAACTTCTATATTTGAAATCAGCATACCGATTCTTTTGATGTATAAAATACAAAAACTTTTTCCAGAAAATAAGTTTTTCAAAGAAAAAGTAAAGAACTCTATTAAACCAAAAATGAACAAAAATATAATCTAATAATCTACCAAGCATAGGACTTCCACAAATCAGCGTGGAGGGGGGGCTGTTTGATTTCAGATCACTTTGACTCTTTAAATGGACACTATAACTTCCAATTTCAAATCAGATAAGCCCCATCTGATGTTTATACGGCCTCCCATTAAATAAAAACCTTATGTGCCCTCCTGAAATAACTTTCAACCTTATCCCAGGGGCGCTGGGGGGGGGGGGTTAATCCCCAAAGACATTACTATATTTTCTTTGGACTATTTTGAAAAAATGTCTATCTCATAATTTCAATCAGATGCATTTGGTGAAAGGAGGGGTTGTAGGAGAGGGGGGGGGGCTAAATGCCGTTCATCACTTTTGACGCTTAAAAAGGAACTAGAACCTCAAATTTTAAACCAAATAAGCCTCTTCTAAAGTTAAACAACCATCCCTTCCATAAAAACCTTAAACACCCCCTGGGCATAATTTACAACCCTTGCCTCTAATCTCTGGGGTTGGTTTCAACCTCAGAAGCCTTGTTATATGATATTTAGATTATTTTGAATAGAATAGCTATCTCAAAATTTCTATTAGATGCATTTCGGTACAATACGCCGTGTGTGTTGATGTGTGTATGTGTGTGTGGGGGGGGGGGGGGGGGGGGTAGCTGCCCTCTGATTACTTTGACTCTTAGAGAGCACTAGAGCATCTGATTACCAATCCAACGAGCCCCTCCGAAGTTTATATGACCAAGCTTTCTATAAAACCTTATATGCCCCCAGGGCACAACTTACAACCCTTGCCCTTAGGGCTGGGGGAATTTATTATCCTCAAAGACATATTTTCCAGACCTTTCAAATACGTTGAACAAAATGGTTATCTCAAAATTTTGAATAAAATTGTTTGGGGAAATGAAGGGCATGGGGGGGGGATTCACCCTCTGACCACTTTTTAATTAGAAAAAAAAGGCGCTACCGCTCTCCATTTCCAATTGAATGAGCCCTTTTTGAAACTTCTAAGACAAAACTTTCTATAAAAAACCCTTTATGCCCTGGGGCATAAACTTATTACCCTTGTACTGAGGGCTATGGGGGGGGGGGGTAATTCTCAAAAACATAATTTCCAGGCCTTTCAACTACGTTGAACAAAATGGTCATATCAAAATAATGATCAGAAACACTTGGGAAAACGATGGGCGTGGGGGGGGATTCTCCCTCCGATTACTTTCGACTATTAAATAGGCAATAGCCCTCTCAATTTCCAATCGAATGAGCCTCTTTTTAAGTTTTTACGACAACGCTTTCTATAAAAACCTTATATACCCCCAGGGCATAACTTACAACCTTACCCCTGAGGGCTGTGGGGGGTTGTCATTCTCAAAGACATAAATTCCGGACCTTTCAACTACATTAAAAAAAGGGCTATATCAAAATGTTGATCGGAAGTGTTTGGGGAAATAATGGGCGTGGGGGGGGGGGGGTATTCACCCTCCAACAGATTTTGACTATTAAAAAGGGCAAGAGCCCTTTCAATTTTCAGTTAAATAAGCCCTTTTTAAGTTTCTACGACAAAACTTTCTATAAAAACCTTATTTGACCCCAGGGCATAACTTACAGCCTTTGCATTTGGGGCTGTGGGGGGTTTGTTATCCCCAAAGACATAATTTCCGGATCTTTCAACTAAGTTGAAGAAAATGGCTATCTCAAAATTTTTATTGGATGTGTTCGGGGAAAAGGTGGGCGTGAGAGGAGGGTGAGTTGCCCTCAAATCATTTTCGAATATTAAAAGGGGCAAAACCCCTTTCAATTTCCAATCGAATGAGCCCTTTTGAAGTTTCTACGACAACGCTTTCTACAAAAACGTTATATGCCCACAGGGTATAACTTACAACCCTTGCCCTGAAGGATGTAGGGAGAGTGTCATCCTCAAAAATCTAACTTCCAGACCTTTCAACTACGTTGAACAAAATGCCTATCTCAAAATTTGACTGGATGTGTCTGGGAAAAATGGTGGGCGTGAGAGGGGGGTTAGTTGCCCTCCAATCACTTTCGACTATTGAAAGAGGGCACTAGCCCTTTCAATTTTCAATCGAATGAGCCCTTTTTGAAGTTTCTATGACAACGCTTTCTATAAAAACCTTATATGCTTTATAAATTTGATTAGATATGCCCCCAGGTCATAACTTACAACCCTTTCCCTGAGGGCTGTGGGGGGAGTGTCATTCTCAAAGACATAATTTCCGGACCTTTCAACTACGTTGAACAACATGGCTATTCCAAAATTTTGATTGGATGTGTTTTGGGAAACGGTGGGCGTGAGAGGGGCGTTAGTTACCCTCTAGTCACTTTCGACTATGAAAAAGGGCACTAGCCTTTTCAATTTCCAATCGAATAAGCCTTTTTTGAAGTTTCTACTACAACGCTTTCTATAAAAAAAAAACCTTAAATGCCACCAGGGCATAACTTTTACAACCCTTGCCCTGAGGGCTGTGGGGGGTTGCCATCCTCAAAGACCTAATTTTCAGAACGTTCAGCTATGTTGAACAAAATGACTATCTCAAAATTTTGATTGGAAGTGTTTGGGGAAATGGTGGGCGTGAGAGGGGGGTTAGTTGCGCTCCAATCACTTTCGACTATTAAAAATGGCACTAACCCTTTCAATTTCCAATAGAATGAGTCCTTTTTGAAGTTTCTACGACAACACTTTCTATGAAAACCTTATATGCCCCCAGGGCATAGCCTACAACCCTTGTCCTGAGGGCTGTGGGGGGAGTGTCATCCTCAAAGACATAATTTTCAGAACGTTCAGCTATGTTGAACAAAATGACTATCTCAAAATTTTGATTGGAAGTGTTTGGGGAAATGGTGGGCGTGGAAAGGGTTAGTTGCCTTCCAATCACTTTCGGCTATTAAAAAGGGCGCAAGCCCTTTTAATTTCCAATCGAACGAGCCCTTTTCGAAGTTTCTACTTCAACTCCTTCGATACGAAGTGCCCTGGTCTAAAAAACATTGTGCCAACATCGTTCTTTACTTTGGCAGCGCTGTTGCGCCTCCTCTGATCTATTGGTATCAAAATTCCGTTTTTTAGAGTTTCGGTTACTATTGAGCCGGGTCGCTCCATACTTACAGTTCGTTACCACGAACTGTTGATTATATAAGCGTAAAAATAATATAATTATAATTTAAGTATAGTTAAACGTGAATTACCAATGAATCGGCTGCGGTACTATTGATACGCTGAATATCAAGCGATGCTGTTCCAAAGAGGACATGACGGTCAAAGTCAACTTCCAAATCAAGATCTATTTTTGTCACCTTCACCAAATCTATAACAGAAAATTTAATAAGTGTCGGCACAACTGAATTGAGTATATTAAAAATCTTAATGGCATTAGATTATCGATAACTGTCAACACTTAAAGGCTTTATGGGCTACGGCTAATGAAATAATTTCCTTCAATGTTATTTTAAAAAAATAAAGCACAACTTTAGATAAAAAATAAATATATAAATTAAAGAGAATGATGTCTATGCGCCATACCTAAGCCAACCAACCTTCCTAACTAATTTATCTCTAAAATATAGAGAGCAAAGATTGCCCTTAAAGCCTATATGGACGAAACACATGAAGAGCATAAAATAAAACCGACAGCATCGGAAGGAAAAAAACAGCAAAAAAGTTTAAAGTTCCAAGCGGATATAACTGACAACCAATTAAGTTATTTTGCCTGTTCCTAGGTGGTTCTATGTATATTTGTCTTTTTCAAATTGTTCAATTTAATCAAAAATAATTATATAAGTAATTAATTAGTCAAAGTAGTTACTACTTAATTATTAATATTAAAGTCATAAAAATTAATTAAAAGTAAGTCAACTGATTTTATTTTTATTTTTAATAATAGGGTCAAACCAAGGAAACACATACCTCTTCAATTTAACAATCAGAATATTAACGCTATCCAGCTATTGTTTTCGCACAAAGGTCTTTTTCTCGAACATTATATTTACTTCAGCATTTTAACTAGAGTTACAAGCATCACTACAGTGCCAAAAATTGACAGATCACTTTGTTTTCATCGAACTCTAAATAATTTTGTAGTGGGCTATCTGACCAAGTCCATTCTAAATGCACTTAGGAACATACTCAAGCATACGAAGATTACCAGTAAATTTTTGAATTTTTGTCCACCATAGGGTTGGTGCACTAAAATCAATCGCTTCATAGAAAAGAACTGTAAGTAAAGTCAATTTCTTTCTGTAAAATTAACTGCATATACTCAGAAAAGCCTAGAGAGATAAAGAAAAATCCCGCTTAACGACCTTTTTTGGTTTCAGTTAGAATTTTAATGACATCCCTTTTGTTTAGTTTTTTTTATAGATTCGTATAAATGTAGCAGACAGGGGCATTTCTAGGCCACTCCTGGGAATACATCGTTGAACAAAATCATCACACTATACAAAGGAACTGGTACTAAGCATGTTGTGACTGGGCAAAATAACCATCCGTTTAACCTATCCAGTTCGTAAATCACTGTTGAGTATTTAAAATGCTTACTATATTTTCAGTTAAGCGTGTTAAAAAAATTCCAGATAGTATGAATCTTGGCTATCAGTCATCTGAGCAAGGGCTGACTTAAAAGTAAATCATGAGTTTTACCAGCTTTTGTGACATGAAATCTGACTGGGGCGTGTGGAATCCTACTATGGCAAAAGCAAATTATCGAAAGATTCCATAGAGCCAGCGAATCAAAATCGATTTTCTATAATATCGATTACTATAATATGTATTACATCGATTACTATAATATGCATTCCTAAAAAACTTGATGCGCTTTCAGGAATTTCAGGAATTTGTGGATCCCTGCCTTGGAGAGATGCAGCTACTTCTCCTAAAGTTTTCAAAACGTAAGTATTGTAGTAAGTAATTTAGGTCAGTCATGTAAAAATAACAATCACTAAATAGATTCAACAAGTTTGTTAAGAATTCATTTTCTCTGGCTTTCGACTGTGATTATGTATAGCTAATTACTCCGCAAATAAAATTTAAGATTCCACTTTTACGAACATTAATGAAAAAAAAAAAACGTGGCATAATGTTTTGATCTGATTCTAATGGGTGGATTGTGACGTAGCACTTTAAAAGGCTGTCCTATAACTTCAAAAACATTAACCTTAGCAACTATAACAAAACTCTGTTCATAACTGCTTGTGCTTGGTTGTGCTAAGAAATCCAAGAGTCACAGGGGACTATATTCCCTTCATTTACCCCCTGCCGTTGCACTAGCCAGGAAAATTATTTCATTGCAAAGATCAAGCAAATTGAGAATCTAAAACAATAGGCTCTCTCCGATAACATAATAAAGAAGCTCGTTTCAGAATAATATATTTGTTTAATAGAAAAAGATAAGATTTCATAATTAAGTTTATTCCTTCTATCATTTGTAGTTCTTTCAATAAGTGACTCTATTACAGCAGGATATTGAGCAGGGGCTGCAAGAAGTGACAAAAAAAATTCTTATAGTTCGATTCGTTTTACAGGACATTCCCACAAGTAACTTGCACCAAAACACCTTTTCCACTCTTCATAGCACAAAACATAGGTACAATGAGCTAGAAAAATCATACCAGGGCGTGAATATGAGTTAGGATCTCCGGGACTTAATCTTGGTATAGGTCCAACCATACTGTTTTCTTCCACGAAACTAAAATAAAAAATAACGGTCAGACTAGAAATTTAAAGTGAGTAGCTAGAAAAATAGGCGTAAGCTGTATTATTAAACCTGAATAGTAACTTAAGGGCTAGGCATACGTAGCCGATTTCGAGAACCGATTTCAGCAAGGGTGTATTCCACGTCGAGTGATTATAATTAATGATGCTAAGAGGCGGGGTTAAGTGACGTTTTTCGGTGATTAATCATCATTAATTATGATTAATTTATAATTAATTTACGATAATCACTAAATACGATTAATTACATGCCTAAAGCTCTAAAGCCCTAGTACATTCCTTGTCTAGAACGTAATTAATCATGATTAATCACCGAAAAACATCACCAAGCCCCGCCTCTTAGCATCATTAATTATAATCACTCGACGTGGAATACACCCTTGCTGAAATCGGTTCCTGAAATCAGCTACGTGTGCCTAGCCCTTTACAGACAAATAGTTCCTTTCTTGCTCATAATGGCTCGCAATATTTGGAAAGCATTACGAGAAATAAGCCTTAAAGCTGTGCACAGAGAGCAACTTCTGCTGGCCAGAGAGCAATGACGCGAGGTTTGCAACCCTCACCTCGTTACCATCCAAGACATTCTATCAAAATTTTCCAATAGCCATTTTATTCAAAATATTCGAAAGACCAAATAATTATGCATCAAGGAATGATAAGAAGCCGATTGTGCAAGGGCTGTAAATAGGTTTTATACGGGAAAATGGGGAGCATGCTTGATCTTCGGGTTTCAATTGGCACGAAACTTTAAGAGATAGTTCTCTGGACCAAGAGAATCGCACATCTTGTTGGGAAGGAGAAGGGTGTTAGAAGGCTCATATTTGGGGGGAAAATTCGCTTTTTGGGGATAAATTCGTTTTAGTTTTTTGGGACGCGGCCACCCCAAAAAACTGGGACCTAAAAATGGACCAAAAGACTATTCTGACCAGCACAAAACTTAGATCCTTAAATCCTTGGACTAAGGGGACTCAAATACAGAAGAAAAAAATAGAACAAAAATGGGTTCCACTGAAAACAGGGTCGGACAAAAGGTCAGAAAATCTTTTTGAACGGCTTGAAACTTAAAACCCTTAGTCCATAGGGCAGGGAAACCGTAAAGTGCACAAAATTTGTAATTTAGGGGCGTGAGCCCCCAAAAAATGGAACAATTTTTCAGCCAGGCTTATTTTTTATGTATGGGTGATCTAATTTAAAGCTTTATGCAATGTAGACACCATAATTAAAATTCAAGGGACGAAGGGAGTATCAATCAAGACAAAAAAGAATAAAAAATAAAGAAACAAATTTCGTTGTATTGATTCGTGACGGTTTTTTTTTTTTTTTTTTTTTTTTTTTTTTTTTTTTTTTGTTTTTTTTTTGCAATAAAACAGAGCTCTTTCTAGTAACTGAACCTGAAACAAACAAACTTTACAACAAAATACAAAACAAATTATTTTTTAGACTAAATTGTCTTTCCATTTACAATTAAAGCGAAATGAAAATGGGTAAATTTGCAGAATAACAGCTCTCTGGAGGAAGAACGAAAAGAACATTTTTAGGCAATTTTATATTGCTAATTGTATACTCCTTTTTTATTTAAAGTCATGTTAGTGACAATTCATCCTCACCCACCCGCCTATATAACCCTAGGTTATAACAAAAACTAACATAAATAAAAACTTTACTTTAAGTTTCCTTATTTTATGTTCCCTTTCAACAGAATAGTCTTTATCCTTACAATGTACCCACCCACCCCCCTCCCTCAATGGACACATATATAGCCCAAGTTATATATTTGTTTATTGTTCTTGGTCCTTGGATTGATCCGTTGCAAAACCGGTTACACTGTGTAGAGTCGAGACATCCAGTTTAACCTGACTAATAGTGATGAATATTAGAGAATTTTCTTTTTTTTAATGAGCTAAAATGTGAATAGTAATAAAAGGAAACATGATAATCTGATTACTATAAATAGGCTGCATATTATAAAGTGAGAATTTCATTGTGTTAGTGTCTTTTTTTTAATTTAATTGCCTATATATCTTAAGGCTATACATGGGACTATCAGGAGGGGGGGGAGATTTATTGTCTGAGACATAACTTTAACCATAACAAAGAGCAAAAAATTAAAATCTAAAAATGCTTCTCTTTTTGTTTAAGCATGTCTCTTTCTTGAGAGCCGCTATTCTACAATTTTACCTGAAAATAAGGAAAAAACGGGTGCAATATTTCGACGGGACCATAGAAAAATAACAAAAAAAGCCTTTTAACATCAGTAATATTAAAAGTCCGACAATTTCGGCTTCACTTTTTGAAGCCTTTGTCAGGAACGAAAAGGAGAAAGAAGAAAACAACAAAGCAAACTAAACTAAATTAAATAAAACAAATAAAGAAAAGGGGGGAAACAAAGTACCTAATATATAAAAAACAGAGTACGTAGAAGGACAATAGTCCTACTCTTATTTGTGATAATGAATGTTCCTTTCAAGCTTGATAGATTATTCATTTTAATTTCTGTTCAATTTAGGATTCATCTATTCGTCCATAGCAGAACCTATTACCTTATTAATGTTTGATGTGATAAATATTTTTGTTCATTTTAAGTTTGAGTTACTGTGTGACTTTATTTCTGCTCGTTCTAGGTTTAAATACGGTTCTTTTCTTTTCTCAGAAAGACATCTTTAGACGATTTTCTTTAAATAAACTTTCAAAAAATGACAATGGCCACAAAAGGAAAGCGCGTAATGATCATTATGCATAATATACGCTTTCAGCAAAGTTGGGTGAGAAGAAAATGCCACTAAGACCATACACGTTAACGTTTTTGTTCCATATTTTTGGAAATATAGACAGAAGTTTCCACACGAAAGGCAATGGTTTAGCTTCATTTTTTCAGATTATTCTGAATTTCACAAATGCTGAAATTTGAGAAAATAATTAGAAAACTAAACTTTTTTTCTTCAAAAAAAATATTACAGTAACACAATATAAACCACTAAACACAAATCTTTGGGCCAAATTTCTTGGAAATCATTATTAGTAAAACTCTTTTTACGTATATTTTTACGGCGGGGTTGCCTACCATGCCAAAAAATATTGGACGAAGTCCCTAATTTTTGTATGACTTCAGATCCATCAGAACGAAGGGTGGGGTGGAGATAAATCAGATAGAGTTTTGCGCAATAGTTTCATGAAATTCACAAAATTTTAAGGGGAAATATTTAGATAGAGTGAAGATTATATAGAGCTTAGAAAGTGATGATGAGCAGGATTGAATAGCGAGAGCGCAAGAAGCTTTCCCATTTTTAAAAATAGTTTGAAGGAATGGCTAGATGAGTTTTAGAACTAAAAAAGAATACTAGAAGCCACAATAATAATATTGGTCAAGTATGGCTTAAAATATGGGCGGTTCGGAAGGCTGAGGATAATATTCTAGATATTTTACAGAGATCAATAATGAGTGGTTATAAAAATCCGCTTCAATCCCCTTTTCCAGAACAAAAATGACATAGAGATAGAGGACTTTTTACGAGACCAGGTGCCTAGTACAAGATGAAAGGCAGGGCGTCCTCAAAATGGACAAGAAGAGGTCATAAGGAGAGAGATGAAGGAAGTTAGAATTTTGTGGACGGGAGTAATGAGTGCAGCTTTGAACAAAGAGAAGCGGAAGAGGAGTATTCGTAATTATGTCTGCCTGTGATTTAATTGTGTCCCATTTAACTAATGGGACAAAAATGCCAGTGAGTGCAAATTCTGAGGTAGCCATTCCAATTTTTTTCATGGTAAATAGCCAAAAACGAGGTTATATTTATCTGATACTACCACTTAGCATTCCCACCTTAAAGACAATATATCTTTGGACTTTCTTTATTGTGTTATTTTACTTTGGCAACTTCTTAAGAGTCTTAGGGCATCCCTGTTTTATCTTCTGTACTTTTTTCATTCCATGGTTGCAGAATTAGCTACAGCATAGTAAAGAGTCAACCACGTTTTGTTGCAGCCAAACATCATAAATAATGTTTGCAGAAAAACTGTCATATGAAAAAAATTTGACAATCGATGCTATATGAAAATATGGTCTTAACTTTAACTCTCTTTGTTGAAGTACCTTAAACTACCGTGGTCTAAAAGGCCTAGTTGCAGGTTTGAGATTCTCATCTGTTGGAGGTCCTCCTCCCTTACAAGGAAAGACCTGTTTTTGCATGAGGAGTATTAATGAGTCTCCTTTTTTTTCCTCCAGTGCCCGCAGGTTACTGGAAGATCATAGAAAAACAGTGAGATCTGACTTGAAATCAAATGCTGACATCATACCTTCTATGAATATATGTTGATACTATCAGAGTAAAGTGCAACACAACACTAAAAATTGCACTTTTAAAATAATGAATTAAAAAAAGACCTTTTTTCAAATGAAAGTAAAGAGTAACATTAAAACTTAAAGCGTACAGGAATTATTCTGCATATGAAGGGGGGCGTCCCCTTCTCAACCCCCTTTTCCATTTACAACTCACTTAGTCCTTAGTAGTGGTAGTATCTGAGTAAGACTTAGAACTACTCTACTACTGGAACAGTTCGAAATTGCACTCCCAAGTTCTCTGCTTCTAAAAAGAGGTCCAAAATTTTCTTAATGTTGCCCTCAAAAATTTGTTTTATAAACCGAATTTTTCTTAACCCTAGTCTTTTTTTTTACTTTTGATCAGAATCACACGGCGCTATATTTACTGAAGAGAAGAACTTCCACTTTTAAGTGGACTTTTGGCAACATATAAAAATGATTCTGTCCTTAGAGCAGTTCCAAATTATTTATTACTTTATTTTTACTTGAAATATGACGACTTTCTACGTCAAATAACTGTCTTCACTTAAATTCGGATTTGAGATATTGGAACTCTTGGACTTGAATACCTGAAATATCTTTGTTAAAAGTCGATAATAACTTTTTTCTATAGATCACTATTTCTAAAATTTTGGATGTTTTGAACTATTGACCCGTATCATACAACAGCATATTCCATGAAGATGAGAAATCTCGCATTTTATATCTTGGTCTCAACAAAAACCAAGCACTGACAAGGGATTACCATATTTGGGACTTCAGGTATACCCTTGATCTGGGGGTCGATTTCCTGGGCCCCAGGGCAACAATCTCTGACTCCAGGATCTTCAGTCCTAGTATTTTAAACTTCATCACCTTGGAAGTCAACTATCAGCTTTGAGCGTCTTAGTCGGAAGCCCTGAATGTGGAAATCCATCACAAATATCTATTAAAAACCAAAACTTCTTGACTGGTGGTCATGAAAATAAACTTTCAAAAAAAAATAATTAAAAAGCCATGACGAAAGAACTGAGACACAATTATCAAAGTGTTTTATTTCAAAAAAATAATATCTGTTACATTTACATATAAGAAAATATCGTCCCAAGGATACAGCTATTTCAGAAGCGCAAATTAAAATCACGAGCAAGGAGCTGACTTCGGTGGCTTCTTTCTTAGGCCAGGAAATTTGTGTGACAAAGAACATATTGGTAGACTATCCAGTTTTGTCCTGGGAATCAATTTATTTTATATTCAATAGAAGATGAGCAAAAAAAAAAAAAAAAAAAATGCCAACTCCTATCTGCATATGAGTGGAGCCGACCAGGACTGAAATTTTTGGCGATTGCAGATCTGGGGCTTACGACCTACTGACCACAAACACAAACAAGAAGATTGTACAGAAGGATATAAAGTTTAAACTTCTACTTACCAAAGAGTTAATACACCTTGAGAAAGGGCAGACCAAGCAATTATCGATGATAAAACAACAATAGCGCCAATATAAATTGAAAAATTCCTTATCGGTAAAACGTGATACATGAAGACACTGGAAAATAAATACAATCTTTGCTTTATCTTTCTTACTAATTTGATTATTTGCTTCGAATAAAATTAAATAAAAATTAGTCGAATCAGACATAGTCTATGCATCATTTCATCTAACACGATATTATTCAAAAATACTCAAATTATTATATATCGAAAAAGGCATTGAATAGCAAAAAAAACAACAACAAAGAAATATAATACAGACTTTCGTAGTTAGTCACTACAGTCTGAAAAGAAAAAGCAATTGAATGTGTAGGGTCACATGGCTCTATGTCTTTTTTTTCTTACAAAGAAGCATTCTTACGAGATTTTTTTGGTAAATGTTTTTTCTCCATCGGTGGAATGAAAAAATGCAAGTTGGAAAATTTTGTAAGTAAGGATAAATCTCATTCAATCCATTGTTTTGAGATCAAATATCCAGTTTCAGAAACAAAATAATTCGTCCTAAGAAAAAAAAAGGAAAATGTATCTCAAAGTTTTATGACACAAAATGCAGTGTTGATTAAAAAGAAAAAAAAAATAAACCCTTTAAACTATCTCAGGACATTATTCTACGCTGGATCAAATCTCGTTTGCAAGTATATACTAAAATAAATGCAAACGAATATTTCACACACACAATACTCAGACAGCGCTGCCAACGCGGTACGACTGTACTGTTTTTGGTACGTTTCAGTGGTCCCGGTACAATTAAGTGCATTTGAAAATTCTTTGGTATAACACAAATTTGTGCACTTTTTAATAGTCGAAAGTGATTGGAGTGCAACTAGCCCCCCCCCCCCGACGCCCATCATTTCCCCAAACACATCCAATCAAAATTTTGATATAGCCATTTTGTTCAGCGTAGTTGATTTCCAGATAGAAAATATGTTTTGAGGAGGACACTCCCCCACAACCTTCAGGGCAAGGGTTTTAAGATATGACCTGGGGGCATATAAGGTTTTTATAGAAGGCGTTGTCGTAGAAACTTCAAAAAAGGCTCTTTCGATTGGAAATTCAAAGTTATAGTGCCCTTTTAATAGTCGAAAGTGATTGGAGGGCAACTAGCCCCCCCCCACGCCCATCATTCCCCAAAACACATCCAATCAAAATTTTGAGATAGCCATTTCGTTCAGCATAGTTGATTTCCAGATAGAAAATATATTTTTGAGGAGGACAATCCCCCACAACCTCAGGGTAAGGGTTTTAAGTTATGCCCTGGGGGCATATAAGGTTTTTATAGAAGGCGATGTCGTAGAAACTTCAAAAAAAGGCTCATTCGATTGGAAATTCAAAGGGCTAGTGCCCTTTTTAATAGTCGAAAGCGATTTGAGGGCAACTAACCCCCCTCTCACGCCCACCTTTTCCCCAAACACATCCAATCAAAATTTTGATACAGCCATTTTATTAAACGTAGTTTTAAGTTCTGGAAATTAGGTCTTTGAAGATGACAACTCCCCCACAGCCCTCAGGGCAAGAGTTGTAATTTAAGTATTATCCGAATCCTTCCCATTATTTCTTATGGAAGGGATGCTCGTATAAACTTTGGAGAGGTCTCATTTGACTGAAAATTGAAAGTTCTTGTTCATTTTTTAAGAGTCAAAAG
Organism: Artemia sinica; assembly: GCA_027921565.1. NCBI lineage: Eukaryota > Metazoa > Arthropoda > Branchiopoda > Anostraca > Artemiidae > Artemia > Artemia sinica. The sequence goes on along the minus strand of CM051261.1, from coordinate 39,411,233 downwards.
AGATTGGAGGGTACCCCCCCCCCCTCCTCCACGCCCTAAATGCATCAGATAAAAATTTTGAGATAGACGTTTTGTTAAAATAGTTCAAAGTTCTGATAACAAAAAACTCCGGTGTCGACACAGCCCACCAGGGCCCGGGGGTAGGCGTTGGAAGTTATGCCCTGGGGCATAACTTATTAAAGGGGGTTTATAACTTATGGGAAGGGGTTTTGTATGGGAAGAACACATAGGAAATCTATTATAATTATCCAATTATAAGGTTAAAATACATACTCTGAGATAGATGTAAAATTGCTTTGGCACACAAAATCCTATTAAGGTCAATTCCAAACAGTCGTGATCCCTTTGTGTCAGCAAGTGAAATGGTCTAAACACCTTATTGGAGCTATTTTTTCAATCCATTCATTGTTGTCAATCGCTGTCCACAAGTTATGCAAGCTGTCTATTGTTCATATATAAGGTTTTTATCAAAGAGGTAATCGTATATACTTTGAAAAAAGCCTCATTCGATTTAAATTGAAAGTTCTAGATCCGTTTGTTAAAGTCAAGAATAATCGGACAGTAAGCACCCCCCCCCCATGTCATAAAAACTTGAAACTTTTTGCAATCAAAAACAAACAAAAATTAATTAAAAAACTTTCCGAAAAATAAGTTTATCAAAGAAAAGTAAAGGCCATGTTAAACTTAAGCTCAGGAGATACAAATACCTGTTAAAAATCAAACTCAAAACGACCAGAAATTACTATTAAAGAATAAATGAAACCCAAAACGAACAGAAATTAAATAAACAATCATAGAAAAAAACATACAACAAGTAATAATATAAATGAATAAATTGATCTTAAAGCGAGTAATGCTTAGATTGAATATGAAAATCAAGCTTAAAACGAAAACAAATATTTTGCTATTAAAGTATAAATGAAACTTAAAACGAACAGAAATTAAATAAACAATCAATGCGAACAAACATACAATATATATTAATGTAAATGAATAAATAAATCTTAAAACGAGTGAAACTTAAATTGAATATGCAAATCAAGTTTGAATCGAATAAAAATAACTACAAACAAGAGTTTGGGTATCGCCTCACTGCAGAAGCCTAAAACCTACTGCGTCATTGGTGCTTTACTGAAAACGAATTATATTACAAATGTTTTCTTTTGTACTTAATATTAAAAATAAATATTAAAACTACAGTAAAATTTTGAACTGATGAGCTTTTAGCAATTAGTATCATTATGCATGAAATATTCAGTTTAATTTATTAGTTCTTTTCAAGATTAGTCAAGACAAAAATAGTTTCACTACAAACAAAATTTGGATACTGCCCCCTTCTTTAACTGTAAAAACCTAAAGCCTTCTGCGTCATTGGTGCTTCACTGAAAACGAATTACTCGTATATTACAAATTTATTATTTTCCAGTTCTTACAGCATTGAAAATGAAAATAAATTTACAGTGAAAAAAAATAATCTTGAACTGATGGATCTTTCAACAATTAATATCATTATATATCTAATATTCAATTTGATTTTGTTTATACTTTCCAAGACTGTTCAAGACTCATATAGTTTTGTCATTTTTTTAAACTCTGCCATTTTTTCTAACTAATCGTGTTGGTTTGTTATGAAAACATTCTATGGCTTCTAGGCATTTCTATTTGAGCGGAAAACTGCACCTCAAACTTTGTGGAACATGCATTTTCTTGCATGAAACACCAAAATCAATAAATGTCAAGTTTCGGAGTGTTCCACCACTCGCAAGCAAGTGCCATTGGTATTTTTGAATCCGCATGGTCAATTTAGGAGGTGGAGGGTAGGCTAATTCTCGTAGCAGCTCCATTCCGTCGTGGTATGATTCACACTTTCAACACCTGGCGTCCGGACTATCATATAATCTACCAATCATACAACTACCCCAAATCAGTATCAATAAATAAATGAAACCCAAAACGAACAAAAATTAAAATAAATATTAGAGTCAAACTCAAAACGAGCATAAATTAATGTGAGTAGGGATCAAAACCCCTATGCTTTCTAAAAGCCAGAATATAATTTGTACTTTACTGAAAAAAAATTCAAATGAGTTTACTGAAAAAAAATGTACACTGTCAATTTAATATACATATGCTGATATTTATTCCCTAAAATCTTAATTAATGAAAGAATTGTTTTCAGTAAAGCGCCAATGACGCAGCAGGTTTTAGGCTTCTGCAGTGAGGCGATACCCAAACTCTTGTTTGTAGTTATTTTTATTCGATTCAAACTTGATTTGCATATTCAATTTAAGTTTTACTCGTTTTAAGATTTATTTACCCATTTACATTAATATATATTGTATGTTTGTTCGCATTGATTGTTTATTTAATTTCTGTTCGTTTTAAGTTTCATTCATACTTTAATAGCAAAACATTTGTTTTCGTTTTAAGCTTGATTTTCATATTCAATCTAAGCATTACTCGTTTTAAGATCTATTTATTTATTTATATTATTACTTGTTGTATGTTTTTTGCTATGATTTTTTATTTAATTTCTGTTCGTTTTGGGTTTCATTTATTCTTTAATAGTAATTTCTGGTCGTTTTGAGTTTGAATTTTAACAGGTATTTGTATCTCCTGAGTTTAAGTTTAAAATGGCCTTTACTTTTCTTTGAAAAACTTATTTTTCGGAAAGTTTTTTTTAATTAATTACCTAAATAGACCAAAATTCATTGCAATACAAGAATAGATAAACAGTTAAGCTCACCGGTTGAAATGAAAAAAAATCTATATCCACTACACTAGCATCTCGAGCAGTATAACAGTGGAGAGTGAAACCAAGAAAGTTCATAAAAACCCATGCTGTCTATAGCCCACAACAAATTCATGTGTCTAAGCACATGGGAGGATTCCCAACTTCTTCTCTGCAGACATGCAGTAGCCTCGAAACATTTATGATACTGGTGAAAGTAGTGGTCAGTAAATAGGGATTGACTACAGCTACTAGTAACCAAGGTCTAAAAATGAGTTTTGACAACAGTAAATAGGCTAGCCTACATCAAAGGATTTGGCCTTTTACTGTGATTTTTTAAATGTATTTTTTTTCTTCGAAAGAAAAAAAAAACGAATGACCGTGGACTAATAGTTTAATGACATATACTGATATTCATTCCTTAATGTTTTGATAATTTTTTATTTATGAAAGTAAAAAAAGGGAAAACATTTAAAACGTTTTTTGTTTTCAGTAAAGCGCATATCATGTTCTGGTCTTGAGAAGGCGTGGGGGTTATCATCCCTACTCATGTTAATTTTTGCTTTTTTTTAGTTTAACTCGGCTATTTATTGTAATTTTTGCTCGATTTGAGTTTCATTAATTTATTGATAGTGATTTGTGGTAGTTTTACATTTGGAAGATTATTTGAATTTATTTCTTCTCATTTCTTCCGGTGATTTAAGAATAAACGAGTCATATTTCGGTTTTCTCAAAAGAGAAGCCGATACGTTAGTAATCCCTGAAATAAACCTTGAACCACTTTCCCAGTCATCTAATCAAACACGTAAACAACCCCTTAGGTCTCAAAGGGTGTCTGCAAGAAATGCCTTAATTAAAATCCGAAATCAAACGACATAGTTTTCCAACTTATTTAATTGCTGGTTCGTTTTGTTTTTTCGAGTGAATGAATTGATTCCTTTCATTTGTCAGTTGCTCGCTAGTATCCGTCGATGGCAGTTCATGTTTTTTTGGATTTTGTGCAAATCGCGGATATTGGCGAATAACTCGCTTTTATGGTTGTTAGGTAGTTGGTTTTAATTCTTTTAATTTTTTGGCTTTTATTGATACATCGTTTCGTTTCGCGCTGAAGAAGAGAGGCGTTTGTCCTCTCGAAATATTCGCTTTGTTTTTTCAGTATCGTCATTTGGCCTATAAAGACCCCATTTTGCTCGTTTTTCTTTCTTTATGTGATGAAGCTCTTTACTTTTCTTTGAAAAGCTTGTGTATGGGAAAAGTTTTTTTTTAATTAATTTCTGTTCGTTTTTTATTGACATAGTCTTTTTCATGGAAAAAAAGTATTTTACATCATTTCAGTTTTTCTCTATAAGAACCCATAGTTTAGACGGCTATTTGTATGTTAGAGAAGCCTTTTCAACAATTTTTAATCCTGACACAAACAGTTTTCTACAATTTAATTTTATAACTTCTGAAGCTGAGACCAGAAAAATAAAACTTAATATCATTCCCAAAAGATTCTATCTATGCTCATTGACAACCGGGATACATTTACACTCTTTTTATTTATTTAAATTGTAGGAGCAGAAGTAGTAATAGTTTTAGCCCCAAAAGTTTCAACTTAATATTCCCAGTCGTTCTCTATATTACTGAGGTGTCTTATTGGCAACCATAAACAAAATGTCTTTTGATTCAGTTTTAAGCAACAGTCAGTTTTAAAGCATAATGGGCAAATTGCATGGTTGTGGGGGGCTGACATACCCAATCATAGGCAACGCAATAGCGCTGCCTAAGTAAAGAACGATGTTGGCACATTGTATTATTTTTTTTCCCCCATACCCGGGCACTTCGTATCGAAGGAGTTGTCGTAGAAACTTAGAAAACGGCTCATTCGATTAGAAATTGGAGAGGCTAGTACCCTTTTTAATAGTCGAAAGTAATTGGAGGGCAACTAGCCCCCCCCCCCCACGCCCATCATTCCCCCAAACACATCCAATCAAAATTTTGAGATAGCCATTTTGTTCAGCGTAGTTGATTTCCAAATAGAAAATATATTTTTGAGGAGAACACTCCCCCACAAACCTCGAGGCAAGGGTTTTAAGTTATGCCCTGAGGGCATATAAGAACGATGTTGGCACAATGTATTATTTATTATTTTTTTTTTTTCCTTTAGAGCAGGGCACTTCGTATCGAAGAAGTTGCCGTAGAAACTTCGAAAAGGGCTCATTTAATTGGAAATTGGAGTGGCTTGTGCCCTTTTTAATAGTCGAAAGTGATTGGAAGGCAACTAACACCCCTTCCATGCCCACCATTTCCCGAAACACATCCAATCAGAATTTTGAGATAGCCATTTTGTTCATCGTAGTTGATTTCCAGATAGAAATTATGTTTTTGAGGAGGACACTCCCCCACAGCCTTCAGGGCAAGGGTTGTAAGTTATGCCCTGGGGGGCATATAAGGTTTTTATAGAAAGCTTTGTCGTAGAAACTTCAAAAAAGGCTCATTTGATTGGAAATTCAAAGAGCTAGAGCCCTTTTTGATAGTCGAAAGTGATTGGAGGGCAACTAACCCCCCCTCTCACGCCCACCTTTCCCCAAACACATCAAATCAAAATTTTGAGATAGCCATTTTATTCAACGTAGTTTTAAGTTCTGTAAATTAGGTCTTTGAGGATGACAACCCCCTCAAAACCCTCAGGGCAAGGGCTGTAAGTTATGTCCTGGGGGCATATAAGGTCTTTATAGAAGGCGTTGTTGTAGAAACTTCAAAAAAGGCTCATTCGATTGGAAATTCAAAGGGCTAGTGCCCTTTTTAATAGTCGAAAGTGATTGGAGGGCAACTAGCCCCCCCCCCCAACACCCATCATTCCTTCAAACACGTCCAATCAAAATTTTGAGATAGCCATTTTTTTCAGGGAAGTAAATTTCCAGATAGAAAATATATTTTTGAGGAGGACACTCCCCCACAATCCTAGGGGCAAGGGTTTTAAGTTATGCCCTGAGGGCATTTAAGAACGATATTGGCACAATGTATTATTTTTTTTTCTCTTAGAGCCGGGCACTTCGTATCGAAGGAGTTGTCTTAGAAACTTCGAAAAGGGCTCATTCGATTGGAAATTGGAGTGGCATTTGCCCTTTTTAATAGTCTAAAGTGGTTGGAAGGCAACTAACATCCCTTCCACGCCTACCATTTCCCGAAACACCTCCAATCAAAATTTTGAGATAGCCATTTTGTTCAGCATAGTTGAATTCCAAATAAAAATTATGTTTTTGAGGAGGACACTCCCCCACAGCCTTCAGGGCAAGGGTTGTAAGTTATGCCCTGGGGGCATATAAGGTTTTTATAGAAGGTGTTGTCGTAAAACTTGAAAAAAGCTCATTAGATTGGAAATTCAAAGGGTTAGTGCCCTTTTTAATAGTCGAAAATGATTGGAGGGCAACTAGCCCCCCCCCCCCCTCCCACGCCCATCATTCCCCCTAACACATCCAATCAAAATTTTGAGATAGCCGTTTTGTTCAGTGTAGTTTTAAGTTCTCTAAATTAGGTCTCTGAGGATTACAGCCCCCTCACAGCCCTCAGGGCAAGGTTTGTAAGTTATGCCATGGGGCATATTAGGTTTTTATAGAACGCATTGTCGTAGAAACTTCAAAAAGGGCTCATTCGAGTAGAAATTGAAATGGCTAGTGCCCTTTTTAGTAGTCGAAAGTAATTGGAAGGCAAATAACATCCCTTCCACGCCCACCATTTCCCAAAACACATCCAATCAAAATTTTGAGATAGTCATTTTGTTCCACGCAGTTTAAAGTTCAGGAAATTATACCTTTGAGCAGGACACTCCCCCCACAGTCTTCAGGGCAAGGGTTATAAGTTATGCCCTGGGGCATATAAGTTTTTATTGGAATCTTTGTCGTAGAATTTGAAAAAGGGCTCATTCGATTGGAAATTCAAAGGTCTAGTGCCCTCTTTAATAGTCGAAAGTGATTTGAGGGCAACTAACCCCCCTCTCTCGCCCACCTTTTCCCCAAACACATCCAATAAAAATTTTTAGATAGCCATTTTGTTCAGCGTTATTGATTTCCAGATAGAAATTACGTTATAGAAAGCGACACATTCAATCAAAGTTTAGAGATAGCCATTTTGTTCAACGTAGTTGAAAGTTCTCGAAATTATGTATTTAAGGATGACAAACCCCCCAGAGTCCACAGGGCAAAGGTTGTAAGTTATGCCCTGGGGGCATATGAGGTCTTTATAGAACGCGTTGTCGTAAAAACTTCAAAAGGGGCTCATTCAATTAAGAATTGAGAGGGCTAGTGTCCTTTTTAATAGTCGAAAGTGATTGGAGGGTAACTAACCACCCTCTCACGCGCACCATTCCCCCAAACTCATCCAATGAAAATTTTCAGATAACCATTGTGTTAGACATAGTAGAAAGTTCTGGAAATTACGTCTTTGAGGATGACAACCCCCTAGCCCTCAGGGCAAGGGTTGTAAGTTAAATTCTGTAAGGTGGTAAGGGTTGTATGATAAAAATTCTTTTAAATGTTTTCACTTTTATAACTTTAAGAAATCGAAAATTAGTTAAGATTTTAAGGAATAAATATCGTCATATCTACAGAAAATGCATCTAATAGAAATTTTGAGATAGCCATTCTATTCAAAATAGTCTAAATATCTATAGACTGGCTTTTGGGGTTAAAACAAACCCCACAGATAAGGGGCAAGGATTGTAAGTTATGCTCAGGGGGTATTTAAGGTTTTTATGGAAGGGATGGTTGTTTAAGTTTAGAGGAGGCTTTGTCTTTCTCCCTGAAAAAGACTATGTCAACATAATACGAACAGAAATTAATTTAAAAAAACTTTTTCCACACAATAAGTTTTTAAAAAAAAAGTAAAGAACTCCGTTAAACCAAAAAGGAACAAAAATAGAATCAAATTATGTACCAAGCATACAACTACCACAAATCAGTATCAATAAATAAATGAAACCCAAAACAAACAGAAATTAAAATAAGTCAAACTCAAAAACGAGCAGAAATTAATATGAGTAGGGTTCTAAACCCCATGCGTTCTAAAAGCTAGAATATAATTTCTATTTTACTGAAAAATTCAAATAAATTCAATGAAAAAAATACGTATGGTCAGTTTAATGAAAAAAATAGAATTAAATAATCTACCAAGCATACAACTACCGCAAATCAGTATCAATAGATAAATGAAACTCAAACCCAAAAGAAATTAAAATATGTCAAACTCAAAACAAGCAGAAATTAATCTGAGTAGGGTTCTAAACCCTATGCTTTCTAAAAGCCAGAATATAATTTGTACTTAACTGACAAAAATCTGCATTGTCAGTTTAGTATACATATGCTGATATTTATTCCTTAAAATCTTAGACATGGTGGAACCAAGACTTAATCTGAATAGGGTTCTAAACCCTATGCTTTCTAAAAGCCAGAATATAATTTGTACTTTACTGAAAAAAAAATTCAAATGAATTTACTGAACAAAATTTGCATTGTCAGTTTAATATACATATGCCGATATTTATTCCTTAAAATCTTAATGAATTTTTGATTTCTTAAAGTTATAAAAGTGTAAACATTAAAAAGAATTTTTTTTTAAGAATTGTTATTTAAGAATTAAAAAGAAAAAGAATAATTATTTTTGCCATAGAATAAGATTTTAAGCTCTTAGTGTCAAACGTTTTCAGTAAAGAACTGAAAAAAATTCAAATGAATTTACTGAAAAAAGTATTCATAATTATTTCTATTTCTAAAAATAACCTTGAAAGCAGTGGCGTTGTTTCAGGCGGGCAATGATTTGGAGAAAAAATGATTCTACAGCCCCTGCTCTTGACTTTTCGGATTGAGATCCCTCTTCCCCCCCCCCCCCACACACACACAATAAACTGTTGGAGCTACATTTCTGCTTGAGAGCTCTGATTCAACTTCTTAATTCCCAGTAATTTTAACATGACTGCTAATAAGGTAATTTTTAACATGAGAAGAATTATTATTGTAAGTTAGTTATCTTTCAAGCTTAAATTATTATTACACGCCCACCAATGTATGTATTTATAATTAGTCAAGAAAATGTGTCAAAAACGGTATTAATTTTTTTCTTTTTCATTTTAATTTTTCAATTGTGTTTTTATTCCGCATTCACAGAATTTTCATTCAAAATTTTCAAGGGAAATGCTACATTTTCGTCTAAATTACTACGGTGCAAAAAATAAGCAAAGCTAGTTTATAAGATTCGGCGCGTTTTTTGTCTATAAAAGCTTAGACATTAATAATTTGATGAGTCCAAAGACAATCTATCCTTTAGAAATACTTTAATTGCTTAGGCTATTATCTATAAGTTTAGGTGTTTTCTCTTGGAAAATTCTCCAACCCCGTTAAGAATACTCCCTGAGGAAAATTACCCCCTTCTCCAGTCATAGTTGGAAATAATTCTTTTTTAATTTAATTTCGATTTTTTTTTTTAATTCATGCTCAGGCTTAACGAACGTATGATGTAGCCAAGACTTAACCTGAATAGGGTTCTAAACACTATGCTTTCTAAAAGCCAGAATATAATGTGTACTTTACTGAAAAAATCTGCATTGTCAGTTTAATATGCATATGCTGATATTTATTCCTTAAAATCTTAATTAATTTTTGATTTCTTAAAGTTATAAAAGTGAAAACATTACAAATAATTTTTCTTAAAGAATTGCTATATAAGAATTAAAAAGAAAAAGAATACATTTTTTTTGGCCACAGAATAAGATTTTTAGCTCTTAGTGTCAAATGTTTTCAGCAAAGAACTGAAAAAAATTCAAATGAATTTACTGAAAAAAATATGCATTGTCAGTTTAATATGCATATGCTGATATTTATTCCTTAAAATCTTAATTAATTTTTGATTTCTTAAAGTTATAAAAGTGAAAACATTTTAAATAAAAATTGATATAAGTACAAATTATATTCTGGCTTTTAGAAAACATAGGGTTTAGAACCCTACTCAGATTAATTTCTGCTCGTTTTGAGTTTGACTTATTTTAATTTTTGTTTGTTTTGGGTTTCATTTATTTATTGATACTGATTCGTGGTAGTTGTATGCTTGATAGATTATTTGATTCTATTTTGTTCATTAAACTGACCATACACAATTTTTTCAGTAAAATACAAATTATATTCTAGCTTTTAGAACGCATGGGGTTTAGAACCTTACTCATATTAATTTCTGCTCGTTTTGAGTTTGACTTATTTTAATTTCTGTTTGTTTTGGGTTTCATTTTATTGATACTGATTTGTGGTAGTTGTATGCTTGGTACATAATTTGATTTTATTTTCGTTCATTTTTGGTTTAATGGAGTTCTTTACTTTTTTTGAAAAACTTATTTTGTAGGAAAGTTTTTTTTAAGTAATATCCTTAAAGACATAGTTGCTGGATCGTTCCACTATGCTGAACAAAATGGCTGTCTCAAAATTTTGACTGGATCCGATTGGGAAACGACTTGGCTTGAGAGAAGGGGTGATTGCTCCCCAACCTCTTTTTACTCTAAAAAAGGGCACCATAACTTTTGATTTTGAATCGAATTAGCTCCTTTAATATTTTCAATGATATTTCTAGCTATTATAAGTGCTGCTGCCTATGATATTGATTATATGCCCTTTTGAAAGCCTGCATGCATATAGTTTTTTCGTTTAATTGAAACTCCTCCTAAACTTTCACCTTAATACACTTAGCATCATTAGTTACAGTAACTGTGGTGGTGGTATTAAAAGTATACACATAGTGTCTTCTGGCTAGTTAAAAACCCCCCATAACTCACCCTTAAAGGCCTAACTGAATAATATAATTTGTTTTTCAGATATTGCTTTGTCACCTTTCTGAAAGTCCAAATGCTCATATTTTGTTTTGATTTAGTTCAACATCCATCTAAATATACCTTAAAAGCTTCACTTTAATACCCTTAGCATGCACAGTAGCATTAGTAGCAGTATGTGCATAGCACATACTGCTACTAATGCTTCTTCAACATCCCCTTCAACACACGCTGAAAGTTTCAGCTTAATACCATCAACCGTTCCTGAAGCATTTCTGATGCGTCCGCTTGACAACCTGTGTGGGCATAGTGTGTTTCAAATTAGTTCCTTTTAGCTTCTATATATCCCCCAATTTTCACCTTAATACCCTGAATCCTTAGTTTTAATAGCAGTAGTACTAGTATTAGTAGTAGAATTAATTGTAGCAGCCTAAGCTTTAGTGGCAGTAGTAGTAACAGTTGTACTAATAATTTTAACAGTAGTAGTAGTATGAGTAGATGCAGTAGCATTAGGATGCAAATATTTTCTTTTGTTTAGTTCAACATCCCTCAAAACAAGCCCTGTTAGTTTCAACTTCACTCACCAAATAGTTCCTAAGATATTGCTGTTACACCCTTTTGACAACCTGTATACAGACGGCATGTTGTGATTCAGCTCACCTCCCCCCTCAACATTTCTTTAAAATTTCACTTTCATACCCTTAGGCATAGTTGTAATAGTAGTCACAGCAGTAGTGTTGATATTACTAGAAATAGTATTAACATATTGCCTTTTGGTCAGTAGAACATCCCTATCATCAAGTCCTAGAAGTTTCAACTCAATACAATTAGCTGTTGCTATGACATTGCTGATATGTCCTTTTGATAACCTTCATACACTTCTTGAAATTTTCCTCTCAGTGCTCTTAGCCTTACAAGTAGTTGTACTAAGGCAATAGAAGTAGTAGTAGTAGTAAATGCAGCAGTAGCGGTAGTATTAGCAGTAGTGTGCACATCTTGCCTTTTGGTGAGATGACCTTCTCCTTTAAGCATGCTCTGAAAGTTCCAACTTATGCCCGTGCCACATTATAGTTACACTTTTCGATAAAATCAACATTACGCACGACTACAGCGCCAATTATGTTTGCTGTTCGTAATTTCTCGAGTTGAACATTGTTCAACTTTCAAGCATTAATTTCTTGACTGACCAATCAGAGTCAACGTTTAAGGCATACTTTTTGAAACTAGAAAAGACGGAAACTTAGAAAAGCGGTTTTTCTATCTGGGAGAGGAAGTTAAGAAGACTTAGTATTAGCAGAGAACAGTTGGACAAAAAGTACGGTCGGAGCAAACTCTTTAAACTAATTCTTGCAATTTTAATTTTTTGCTTTTTAAATACAAGTGTGACGCTAAAATCAAGACAATTGCCATATCATTCGTGATATTTGGCTTTCTTTATTGATAGATGTGACTACGATGTGGCACAGGCATTAATATCCAAATCAATTCTTGAGATATGCTATTTTGATGATTTGCATGCACATAGCGTCTTTTGATTCAGTTTGAATTTCCCCTAAATACTGTAAATGGAGTAGTCTGGTAGTAGCAGTGGAGGTATTTTCAGTAGTATTGGTAGCATGTATATTACCCTTTTGACCATATCCCTTATCATTTCCTGAATTTTCCAAATAATATACTCAGTTTTTCATGTGTTACACCCTTTTGAAAATCCTTATATACATAACGTGTTTTGATTTAGTTCAATACTCCCTCAACATTCTCTGAAAGGCTCACCTGAATGTCCTTCGTCTACTTGGAAAGTAAAGTTCAAGCATGCATACCTTTCTCAATAACATATACTATGTGTAAACAATTAACGAATGGCCTAGCTAACAGCCCTTGTCCTGAGGACTGTGGGGAGGTTGCCACCCCCAAAGACATAATTACTGGACCTTTCAACAAGGCTAAACAAAATAGATCTCTTAGAATTTTCACTGGATATGTTTTGGGGAATGATAGGCTTGAGGAGGGGGGCTGATTGTTGCCCATTCATTTTTGACTCTTAAAAAGGGCACTAAAACTTCGGACTTCCAACCAAATGAGCTCCATCCGATCAAAAGCTTATACGACCACCCGTTCCATGAAAACTTTATATGCCCCGGGACATAACTCACAACCCTTGCCCATAGGCTCTGGGGGATTGTGTCCACCCTAAAGACATTGTTACATGATTTTTGGACTATTGGTAAGAAAATGGCTATCTCACAATTTCAATAGAATGTGTTTCGGGAAAAGAGGATGTCAGGGGGGGGGGTTAGTTACTCTCTATCATTTTTGACTCTTAAAAGGAAACTAGAACTATACGTTTCCAATCAAATGAGCCTCTTCTAAAGTTCACACTACCATCCTTCCATAAAAAACCTTATATGCCCCTGGGCATATATTGTCATCCTCAAAGACATAATTTCCAGACCTTTCAATTACGCTAAACAAAATGGCTATCTCAAAATTTTGATTTAGATGTGTTTTGGATATTGATGGGCGTGGGGTTGGGGGGCTTGTTGCCCTCCAATCACTTTTGACCACAAAAAAGGCGCTAGCCCTTTCAATTTCCAATCGAATGAGCCTTTTCCGAAGTTTCTATGACAACAAATGGCCATTTCAAAATTTCTATCAGATGCATTTCAGGAAAATATGAGGTGTGGAGGGGGTCCAAGGGATTTAGAATTTTTCCGAGAAGGATGATCATTGATTTGTGTGAACTAATGATTCTAAAGTGTCAGGAGAAGCTCATTTGAATTTAAACTAACAGTTCTGTTACCCTTTTTGAATAGTGGCAAAATATATAGCTCAGTATCTGCGCTTTTGTGGTCCAAAGAGGACAAAAAAAAGCCATCGAGCAACAATTACAAGACAGCCAATCGATTTTGAACTATTTAATAATTCTATATTGACCTTCCGGGGCTCATGCTGTGGGGTGGTGCATTCATTTCTGAAGATGCACGAGGTCACTTTAGGCAATTATTTTAAATCTTCATCGAATTGAGCTGATTCATTGGAGACCTCATAAAATTAATTGGACTTTAAATACCTTGGAAATACCCATAAAATTACCAAGGTTTAAATACCTTGGAAATACAATTGAACGAACGGGATCTAGCAAAAAAGAGGTGCAGTCGAGGATTGGACAAGCCAGTGGAGCTTTTAATCGACTAAAGCCAGTTTGGACGATCGAAAAAGTACTCCACCAAACTGAAACTAAGGCTTTTCAACAGTAACGTCCTCTCGGCCCTCCTGTATAGTAGCGGGTGTTGGAAACTTAACCAACAACAGGAAAAGAGGATTCTTGCATTCGAGAACAACTGTTTTCCAAGAATACTAAACATCGACTGGAGAGCACATGTAACAAACCAGTCAGTTTGATCTATGTCGTGCCAGCCCCTGGTAACAGATGTCATCCGCCAACAAAGATGGCATTACTTGGGGCATGTTATCCGTATGACGGAGGATATACTTCCTAAAACTGTACTGGAATGGCAGCCGCAGGGATCCCGTAGAAGAGGACGGCTGAAAAATACACTTCATCTCACCTACCAGCGGGACCTCAAACACATCAATACGACGGTCCAGACCCAGTGGGAAGATATATGGGCAGCAGCACATATGGGGGATGATTGGCGGCTCTTCCTGGATGCCCTGGGTGCCTCTGGTGGACAGGAGGAACTAAGGTCTAAGGTAAAGGTTTTATTATTGCATATTGACTATAATGGAGCAGGTCCAATGGATCTTTGTGTAGATGCGGGAGGGGACAGAAGTTCCAAAATATTTGTTTTTGTGTCCCAATGTCATAACTTTCAGTAAGCCATCAGGTAAATATAGAAGTAGGGGTGGGAGGATTAGGATTTACTTGTTAATCTCCCTTCATTCCCAGGATTTTTTTTTTTTACCTAAGCCTGTAAAATGGGTGCTGTGGGGCAATAGATTTCCTCTTATTTCAGAAATATTTTAAGTGTAACATAAAAGATTACGTTCATATACTTAGGCTACTATTACTACTACTAACAACTCACCGCAGCACCAAGCCACCTGAGGCCAACACAGCTAGGCACGCTCCTCCTCCACCCAATCTATTCAAAGCCTCCCTTTTTACACCCGCCCACGAAGTTCCCATTTCCTTTAAATCTTTCTTTATGACGTCCTCCCACCCCAGACGGGGACGACCTGCTCTCCGTTTAGCCCTAGATGGTTGGCCGAAAAGAACAATCTTCGGCAATCTGTCATCCTTCATCCGCACAAACGTGCCCTAGCCACCTCAACCTTTCTTTCATTATAGCCCTAGAGAGCGGTATTGAACCACATTTTTCGTATAGCCTATTGTTTGAAATACGGTCAGTCAGCCGGGTACCCAGAACAATCCTTAAGCAATTTCTCTGGAAAACATCTAGGAAATCTTCATCCGCTTTTGGAGCGTCCATGCTTCAGAGCCATATTTGACCACTGCCATCACTGTAGCTTCTAATATTCTAATCTTGGTTTGCAGACTTATCCTCCTGTTCTTCCAGACTTTTTTTAACTGTGAAAAACACCCTGAGCCTTGGCTATTCTATATTTAACATCTTCACTGCTCCCACCATCTTTACTAATAATACTACCAAGGTAAGTGAAGCTGCCCACCTGATCAATCTTTTCATTACCCAAACGTCACCTTTTCATCTTCACTTATTCCTAGCCTTAGTGACTTAGTCTTCCTAACATTAATTTTCAAACCAATTCTAGCATCCTGAACTCGCAAAACCTCTAAAACTTCGTTCATTTTGCTCACAGTGTCTGAGAGAAGAAAGTTAGAAAGGCAGCTGGGAACATTAGTGAAAATACAGTATGTTTAATAGATTGAAAGAGGGGCTTTTACAAGCCCCATTACTTTAATGATCCATCATATGAAAATAAGAGGAATGTAAAGAAAGTGGACAAAGTATGAAATATGAATTAAGGAGGTGTTTGAAGTGGAAGCCATGGATAAAATTGCTGAAGATCTGGAAGATGCAGCTAGACAGCATAATAGTAAAATAATGTATTAGCAGGTTAATAAATTGAGAGGGAATAGTCAATCTGCATTTGTCTTAGTTAGAGATAGGAATGGAGCCACAATTAGTTATAAGCAAAGAATTAAAGAGAAGTGGGCAGACAATTTTGAGATGCTAAACTGTGATAGAGTTACATAAAAAGACATAGAAAAGAAAGAAAAATTTGCAACATTTTGAACATAAAGAAAGATTCATTTTGTGAGGAATAAACAGTGACAGTACTAAAAGGATTAAAAAATGATAAGGCCACAGGTGCCAATAGTGTGGTGAGTTTTTTTTTTTTAATATGGTGGCTATAAAGTAAGAGATACAGTACTGAAGACTATGAACATGGTTTCTAATTGAGCCCCTCTATAAGAAAGGTGATAAGAGTATGTGTGGTAATTATAGAGGTATAAGCATGGTTTCTGTAGGAAGCAAATTACTTAGTATGATGGGTACTGGTGCATTATGTGGGCACTGTTATATACCATATGTGGAATGTCAAATAGAAAATGCTACAGTCAAACAGGAGAAACAGATGCCCAATTATAATGGTTTATGAACAAAATAATAAGAATCACAAGTTACAATTATGCACCAAAAACACTGTAATATCTTTCACAATTCCTGAAAAATAATCTATGCCTTCAGACTTCACATTTGCATGCCACATGTGCATTCTTCCATATGTACCATTTTTCTTCACACATGGCAATAGATAACCATCCTTTGGTCCAGAAATAAATGAAACAAACTGCAGTAAGAAATGGTATTTTACTATTAGCAAACCACATATTGACATGCAAACCAACTTTTTGCTTACATTGCCATACACAACACCTCCAATATTATCCAATATGCTTCTCATACAAGTATAAAGTCATGGCGTGTCCATTTTCGCACTCTTTTATCTTGGGCAATAACACCATTTAAATATAGAGGAGGATTGGAGCAAGCTGGTAGGGTACCCATCATTGACTTTATAAATCAGAAAACATTGGATGAAGGTTTTTGAAAGTCAAGACCATCAAGGAACTTCTTCCATGACTCTACTTTTGGTTTAATTATAACTTGTTTAAAACTGGCTCTTGCCTTCTTAAGTTCTATGAGATTTTCAATACAGATGACACAATTATACTTCTCTTTAAGATTATTGAAATTTTTCTTTGCTTGTTCACAACTTTATTCCACCATTTAGATCATTTATGTTTGTTGCTGCAAACAATTTTTGGAACTGTACTGTCTGCAATTTTTATAATTTCACCTTGGAAAATGTTTATTTGGTCACAACTACTTATACCATGGCTTACAATTTCCTTTATGTCAGTTTGTCTGCACTACACTGTATATTCATTCCATTTTGCTTTATTCAAGTTATGTTTTGGTGGTATTTGTTTTTCATTTTGTGGTGATAGATGTTGGGCTACTTCAATTAAGATAAAATTATGGTCACTTATAAAAGATGCTGAATATAAAGCAGATATATTTGCTTTAGTTGCAATATTGGGGCTACAAAACTGAAGATCAATGGTGGTATATATTAGCCTCCGGGAATTATGCCTGTTCTTAATCCTTTGGGAGTCAATAAACAACATGTGCTATTTAGGAGCAGATATTCCACAGTTGTTCCAGCTTGGTTTATAATTGGGCAGTAACACCATATACTACTATGAGCATTCAGGTCCCCTACAGTGATATAGTCACAATTGCTTGGGATTTCACTGACTAAAGCAAGTAACTTGGTACCAATGTCATTGTTCCCTGAAGGATTATAAATATTAATTATATATAGAGGTTTTTACCTTTTATGAATATATTGCACCCAATTACCTCTATTCCTTTGTCATTCATAGAGTCCATAGAATGCATTGTAAGTGGAACAAAATGTATGTTTTTATGTATTCCTATCATTAAACCACCACCATTACCACTGCTTCTGTCCTTCCTTATAATTTGGTAGGGACATAGTTTTGAACTATTTTATTCTGAAGCCAATTTTCATGTATACAGAAGATATCACTATTTTCATCACCAATACAATCTAGGAGGATTTCTTTTTTATTTCTAAGAAATGATTGTGGGTTCCATGTTATTATCTTCAGATTATTAGTTGTTCTGTTCATTGTAGTGAGAATTTAAAATAGCACCTTTAATTTTGAGACTGTCTAATTTTATACTGGTCAAAGTTTAGATAACTGTGCATAAATGATCTATTCTGCTGTCCTGTATTTGAAAAATTTCAGGTGTGACAGCCAAGGCTGAAACAATAGGTATGAGAATATCTGCTGCTGATGTATTATTGTTACTTTTGAGACTCAAAGAGCTGTGGCTGAGGGATTCTTTGCAGGCTGCTTGTACATATGTTCTGTACACAACCTGGGCTCTCTTGTATCCCGTGTTGTATTTTTCTGCCACCAGTAATACATTTATATTTTGTTGCCTGATAGGACATTCCGTAGATGTTGAGGAGTGACAACCTTTGCAATTAGCACATCTATAAGTTTGTACTTTGTCTGTAGAATCACTGTTTTTGAGAGGGCAATTCATGGACTCATGTTTTCCAGAACATCTTAAGCAAACTGGCAGGCTTGCTTTACAATATTTCTGTAGATGACCATAACATTGGCCTTTGAAACACTGAAGATTTCTATGATTATACACAAAAACTTCCTTTTTCCTGCCACACCACCACACAATAGGTGGCAAAGAATTGCTAGAAAACACCACCATAACAGCATAGCTATCTTCAAGTTTCCTTGACTCTCTGTTGTATCTCTTTTGCCATATAACCACACTGATCTGAACAGATGACTCTATGTACTCTTTTAACTGTTCATCACTCAAGTACAAGGGCACTCCCTTGATAATCCCTCTTCTAGTACATCCCTTCTTCTGAGCTTTCACTTTTACACCTCCTATTGATTGATTTTTTTTAAATTTTCCTGCTTCTTCAATGGTATTGACATAAACTGATAGCATATTTCTTTTTCTATTTGATTCAAATTCAAACCTGATGGGGGAAACACACTCCTTTAATGATTTATGTATGGAAAATTCATCTGCTAATTTCTGATTCTTATCTATCACTTCAAATACTACCCTTGTCAGAAACAATTCATTTACAGGAATTTCACAATGGTTTGTAACTTCTGACTCAGTTTCTTGTTTTTTATTTTTGCTCTGTGTACTCACACCAGGGGATCTTACTCATTTCCTTCCCAAAGAAGGGTTTAATTCTAGATTTGGGAATCTAATTTTTCTATTCTCACTACTGCCTATTATTCCTTCTTCCAATGTAGGATTAACACTTAACATATCTTCATTAGAGTATGCTAGTAATGATGGAAAGTCATCATTATTGTCAAGAACCTGGAACCTGTTATTGACAGTAGATTGTAGCCAATGATGCTGACTGCACTAAGTTGTCTATTAGAGTTAATCACTGGGACATGAACAACTTGTTGCTGGGGCTGCCACTGCCCCTGTTGAGAAAAATGGCGAGCCTGATACTGGCTGTATGACATAGGGGCTGAAACATACTGAACATTACTTCCATATTGTCCATCACCAATGGTGTTTGGTTGAATGATCATATTCTAGACATATTCAAGAAGGGTTCAATTCTAGACTTGGGAATCTAATTTTTCTATCCTCACTACTGCCTATTATTCCTTCTTCCAATGTAGGATTAACACTTAACATATCTTCATCAGAGTCTGCTAGTAATGATGGAAAGTCATCATTATTGTCAAGAACCTGGAACCTGTTATTGACAGTAGATTGTAGCCAATGATGCTGACTGCACTAAGTTGTCCATTAGAGTTAATCACTGGGACATGAACAACTTGTTGCTGGGGCTGCCACTGCCCCTGTTGAGAATAATGGCAAGCCTGATACTGGTTGTACAGCATGGGGGCTGAAACATACTGAACATTACTTCCATATTGTCCATCACCAATGGTGTTTGGTTGAATGATCATATAGGGTGTTGACTGATAAGCACCTGATATTGGTGGACACCCCCAACTGGGGGTCTTGGTTACTCATATTGACCCTACAAGCCAAATTTTCACTGCTTTAATAAGGCACAATAATTGAAAATGCAAATAGTTAAGACACAATAATTGAAATTGCAAATGATTAAGCAGGATAAAACACAGTAAAAATGTATACTTAAGAAAGAATATATTTATCCAACTGTTATTCTTTAAAGATTTGAATGTCTTTGCTGTATACGGTTAAATCTTACATCGCAAAGTATTCCAATAATCACAGAAGAAATAAAGAAAAAAGTCTCAGAAACAAAACAGAAATACGCAGTATAAATTTCTACACTGAACTGTTTAAATACTATCATTGGCAACCATCAAATTGCTGAATTTCAAAATTAAATGCAATATTTTAAAAATAAAATTTTAATATTTCCAAGTTAGTGGGTTTGTTTTTGCATTATCAGTTATTTCTTTAAAAATTGTGTTTGTATGATTGTTCTTCTATTTACTTTAAAAAGTTCACATCATAGAGATAATAAAAGGAATAGAAGTCAAATTCTCACTAGTTGGTAATTTTTCAATCTAATAACCAATTTCAATAATTGTTTAGAACTGTTCATTCTGTTTTAAGCCTAAAATTTATTCAAGAATACAAACATATAGGAAGTAACGTGCTTCTAGGCTAATGACAAAACAAATATGATTTGAGCCAATTTTCTAATATTGTAATGAAAAAAACTGTAATTTTTAGGTCCAATTTAACAGTCGATTGGTTTCTGGAAATACTGCTTTTGGTTTTCCATCTGATATGGTGCTAACGTGAAAGCAGTGTGCCTCCTTGTGTACAGAAGGAATAGTTTATAAGAAAGAATTTGAAGGAATTAAGAGTTTAGTGGTAGGGAGTAAAGTGGATCTGTGAACACATAAACTAGAAGAGAAGTGATAGCTCTGATGGTTTCAAGCGGATTGGTGCTGCCGTGAGTCTTGGTTTATTTATCAATAGTACCAGTAAAACATGGTGCTGGGCTTTGATCTTTAAAATATCAAATTAGAAACCAAACCGGTTATTTTAACTAAGAGTAAGGAGCAACATTAGAACTTGAGACAAAAAGAAACTATTCCGTATCTAAAGGGGCTGTCCCATCCTAAACCTTTACTTTTTACAATAAAATATAAATATTATGTGAAAATATTTCTCATTCCAGTTTAAGGGCCTTGGGTTTGAGCAGTCTTTCTAAAGGAATATAGTGAAACTTTTGCGTAAAAGCCGAAGGCTGAGGAAGGGAAAAAAGCTTCCTCGTGCAATATACGAAAAAAATTCAGTTTTTTACTCTTATTTTGCCCCTTTATTTTGATAAAAAAAAAACTGATTTTTCAGTCTAATACCTGACCATTTTTTAAATCATGCCAAGAAATCCCTCCCCCATAAAATTTCCCTTGGGAACATCAAATAATCTTCCAAGCGTAAAGCTACCACAAATCAAAATCAGTAAATAAATGAAACTCAAAACAAACCAAAATTAAAAAAAAAATAACCGATTCAAATTCAAAATGAACAAAAATTAACATTAGTAGAACTTACAAACCCCATGCTTTCTCAAGACCGGAACATAATTTGCATTCTACTGAAAAAAACATCGTGGATTGTCAATTAGTATATATATACTAATATTCATTTCTTAAAATTTTAGTAATTTTTTATTTATTATAGTAGAAAAAGGGACAACATTTTAAATGTATTTTGTTTTCAGTAAAGTGCAAATTATGTTCTGGTCTTGACAAGGTATGGGGGTTATCAGCCCTACTCATAATAATTACTGATCGATTTGAGTTGTACTCGGTTATTTATTGTAATTTCTATTCGTTTTGAGTCTAATTTATTTACTGATGGTGATTTGTGGTGTTTTTACGCTTGGAAGATTATCTGACTTTATTCCTGCTCATTTTTGGCTTAGTATAGCTCTTTACTTTTCTTTTAAAAAATTATTTTTTTGAAAAAAAAATCAAATTTGTATTTTGTTCGTTTTTTATTGACATGGTCTTTTTCATGGAAAAAAAATATTTTATGTCTTTTCGGTTATTTTCGGTTCTTTTTTATTGTTTTGAAACAAAACATTTTTTAAATAATTTAAAAGAAAGAGAAAAGGATGACGCTAATATTGTAAGCTAAACTTTACCTCTCAGTAGATTTAATTCTTGCCCGTAATATTTAAAGTTTTAGGACACAAAAAAACGAGAAAATAAAGAAAACAATAAGGCAAAAAAATAATTGGGATGAATTTTCAGCCAGTGGATAAACTTTGGAAACAATTTTCAGCCAGATTTTTACTGGTTGACAATTCTCCTCGTTGCTGTTTCTCCTTTTTATTTCCTTAATATTTTCATTTTCCGTTTTCGTACGTCAAGTGTTGCCAGTGTAGTTTTAGAAACTATTTAAGTTTTTAGTGGTAGAATAAAAAAAAAGGCGAAGATTAAACTAAACATCCGGTCCAATAAATTGTTGCAGCTTGCAACACTGTTTTGCTAGATATTTTTTTGACATTTGCATGGAAGCAAAAATGGTAAGTGATTTCTGTGTTGAGGAAGTCAGACTGTACTCAATTTATCGGAAGAGGACGGGAAAGTAAGTTTGATGCGCATGAAGTATCACTAAAATCGATACACTGAAAGCAACTTTTAGGGAGCTCAGTCTCTGTAGATTCATTTACAACGAGATTTTACTAATTCCATAGTTCGGTCCACTCCAAACCCCGCTATCAGCTGATGCTAAGGATCAGATTTTACCATTCATAATTGATAATTTAAACGCTGAAATCAACTAATTCCCTAATTATCCCACCTATTTATCTTTACCTCAGATCTCATATAGTCCTTGTTTCTCTTGTCGTAAAAATGATCTTGAGCTTTGTCGAGCTCAATTAGCTCCTCTCACTATTTCATTTTTTTATTCCACTTTTGTATTTATCATTTATCTTCTTCTATTTGCTTAAATTTTTATGCAGACGCTTTCGCATAGTTTCCTCACTGAAATAAAATTGCGATATTTATTATTTATTTTTAGTTTGCAGTTTGTCCTTTGTCTAGATAAGGTTCGAGCATTAGCCAATCAGAAAATAATATGAAACGTTCTGATTGGCTTGGCCTTAACTAAGTTCCTTTGATAGAACTTTAGTTTTTACTCGATCCAGTTCTGCACGCTAGTTAAATATCTATTGTGAACGGGTTTGGCTTCAACTAGTTCTTGAACTAGCGCTAGCTTAATCTCGTCATTAGTAAATTTTGTTGTGAATGGGCATTACCTGAAGAGTTTCTATCTTGATTATCTGTGTGAGGGTCCTGGCAGATTTCTCATGGTATGGTCGATATACGGATGTGAATATGCAAAATAACAAAAAAAAGGAAAAAAGACATTAAAGCTGACTTGCGACTTGCTTCTAGTTGCAAATACTCTATAAATTAGGGGAAAGGATTCGAAGCTGATAAATGGCAACTATTATCCTAGCTGTTCATTACTTCCATATTTCACTTAGATTCCATAATTATTTTCATGGATCCGGGTGACAAAAATGTAATGGTCATTGACCAAGTTTGGTTGAATTTTGCCAGTCCACCGAGAAATTAGACTGGTGATAAGAACTCTTGAACCTTTTCAGTTGGTTTAGCCAGGATCTGACAGTCCTTTCCTGTAGTTGTGCTGACGACAATAATGTAGAGACCCCATTCCTTGTCTACTACAGAGTTTGGATCGGTCTCAAACTCCGAGACGGCATAAATTATAATATTAACTGGAAAATACTCACTTTTCTAAAACTATTCCCTGGACATTTATATAGAACACGTAATTCCAGTGTGGTCGTTAAAGAGGTAATTCACTGTCTAAATGAGTGGCATTAGATAATAATAAGCAATTTTACTGCTAGAGCAGTTTCATTTTATTTCACTTTGAGGCTCTATCTTTGCCTGATATAAAAGTAATTTCATTTTTTTAGAGCTATTACAAATTACTAAAACTTAAGAGGAAATTTTTTATCAAATTTACTTATCAAGGAGTGTCATCTTTTCGGTCTTACCACTTCTAAGCTACAGGTTGCTGATCACGAGAAAAAAAACGCTATGACAGTAGTAGTTTTGTCCCACATAACAATTAGTATTTTTAAACATGTCGACATTGTCTTCTTTTCATTTTCCTTCTGTTTTCATAAAGAGCACTAATTATATCAATAGGAAGAGGGATGTGTCGGTTTCTTTATTTTAAAAAATAGTCGAGTAGCACCAAGTTTCATCGTTGTTTCAGTTGTGAACTGGAAAGCGTAAATCTTTCCAGGAGCTTAGTTTTTTATTGAATTTCATAGAAGAGACGTCAATGCTAAATGGAGAACTAAGTGTCTCAATGAGAAAATCAGAAGTATTTCTAATGATTAGAAATTAATTTGCTTGTTTCAAAAATAAGCTTTCACTTTCTTAGTATTTCTTGCATATCACAGTCCATATAGTTGAACTGATTTTCACTTTTATTAAGATTTATTGTTCCTGTGTAATTTTAAGTATGCTATTTTTCTGCTCTCTTACGGTTTTAATATATCAGCGAAAGACAACAATTTCGCTATCATTCCATAGCTGAGATTCACCTCTATCCTTTACCGAAATACATTTTTGAAATTTAGTGTAAATGGTTTCTTAGGCTGAAAATACATTGAATATTGGCTGTTACTTTTTGAAAAAAGGAGTATTTTTTAAGCAAGTCAGATCATTCTCCAAGAAAAAGTCAATTTCTTTATCATTCCATAGCTGAGATTCAGTTCTATCCACCTACCGAAGTACATCTTTGAAATTTGGTGTACACAGTTTTTTAGGTTGAAAATACGTTGAATATTGGTTGAAGGTTTTTAAAAAAGGACAATTTTCTTAATTTTTAAGCAAGTTCAGGTCATTCTCAAAGAAAAAGTCAATTTCTTTATCATTCCATAGCTGAGATTCAGTTCTATCCACCTACCGAAGTACATCTTTGAAATTTGGTGTACACAGTTTTTTACATTGAAAAAACATTGAATATTGGCACTAAGTTTAAAAAAGACGAGTTTTTAAGCAAGTTCAGATCCTTGTCCAAGAAAGAGTCCAAGTAATATCAGAATTCTATCTCGGTGAATGGATGAACCCGAGACGAAAAAATACAACGATACAAGTCTGTTGTTCTGTTTATGCAAGTTATAGCAGCAAGATTGTCGTAAAATCACTCGTTTAAAAGGGAACATATACCTTAAGATTATTTTGACACAACCCTGAACCAATCTTAAATATCACCTTTTATCGATTCCTTATGTAGTGTCAATTCGTTGCATTCTTCTATGGCATTTGCGATATTTACAACAAGCGAAGATTTATGGGGTTGTCTTCTATCACTTTTAGGGACGGAAGTTCGACCAATTTTGAGGTTAGTTAAAACTGCATATGTAGGACTGGTTAAAATGCAAGGTTTTGATCTATTACCCAGGAAAATATAATTAAGATGCCAACAAGACTTCAAATCATCGGCTGAACATTGAAACAGACATGAGAATTCTGTCGTGTAAAACGACAAGTTCGAGTGTACTATACAAAATGAATCTTTTACACTTTTTAGCTAAGACATTATAAATTAAAAAAAAAAAACTATCGTCCAATAATAATAAAAAAAAGGCCAGTTTTTCTGTTGTGGCAAGACAAATGAGTTTGAGACGTAATTTTGAGATCGTGAAATCCATGGATTTTGGGAAGTTATACAACTAATCCTACATGCCAGATTGGGTCCATAACATCTATTTTTTATTAATTCGAAATTAGAATTAATGAGTATGATAAGTAAGAGACTTGTAAATGAAAGGAGCTTAAAACCTTTAGTTTTTCCTACTACTACTACTAAAAACTCACCGCAGCACTAAGCCGCATGAGGTCAACACAGCTACGCACGCTCCTCCTCCATCCCAATCTATTCAAAGCCTCTAACAGCAATTTTGGCATGAAATATTTTAAGAATCCCAACGCTCTTAGAGCTTGTTCATTATTAGATGAAACAAAAGTCGTCAGTTATCTAACGTTTTCACTGTCTTATTTTTGAACAAGTAATACCCATCCCCTCCTTCAACAAGGAAATTGAAGATCGCGATTCGATCATTTGTGTTATCTTTATCTGGTTCGTAGGTAGGAACACGACATTCCTGACACCCTACATACATTTGAACAGTGCGAGCACCGGGAGGTAGGTTCTTGTTAATGAAAAGTTGCAAACCTGAAAGACAAATCATTAATAACTGA
Organism: Artemia sinica; assembly: GCA_027921565.1. Taxonomy (NCBI): domain Eukaryota; kingdom Metazoa; phylum Arthropoda; class Branchiopoda; order Anostraca; family Artemiidae; genus Artemia; species Artemia sinica. Next base: position 39,385,385 of record CM051261.1, on the reverse strand, counting down.
CTTTGACGGGTGATTATGCCTCACTAAGGTAAGCTTTAGTTTCAAAAACGATACATTAGAAGAAGGAAACTACAAGAAGCACTTAAATGTATTCGTATAGCTTAACTATAGTCAGCTGCACAAAAAATTACAATTGTGATTGCAGAGCATCAGTTTTTTATATAGCTCAAGGTGGTCGTTTCAGGCCCTGTCTAAATTTATCACTGCCATGGCTTAGAATGAGTATATCGCTTCTGACTGTTTTTTGCCTTCTGAAGCACATTAGTCTCTGGAGAATTTTGCAACAGCAAACACATTAAGCAAAGACGATGGCCAAGACTATCAACATGTCTGTGTTTATTCTGGCACCAAGAGCATTGCTATAAAAATAAAGTATGCCCCAAGTAGGGCTAAAAAAAAATAACCGTGGATTGTCAGTTTAATTGACATATACTGATATTTCTTCCTTAAGGTTTTGATAATTTTTTATTTATGAAAGTAAAAAAGGTGAAAACATTTCAAATGTATTTTGTTTTCAGTAAAACGCAAATTGTGTTCTGGTCTTGAGAAGGCATAGGGGCTGTCAGCCCTACACATGTTAATTTTTGCTCTTTTTGAGTTTGAGTCGGCTATCTATTAAATTTCTGTTCGTTTTGAGTTTCATTTATTTATTGATAGTGAGTTGTGGTAGTTTTACGCTTGGAAGATTATTTTACTTTATTTTTGTTTATTCTTGGCTTAATGGAGGTCTTTACTTTTCTTTGAAAAACTTATTTTGGGAAAAAAAATTTAAATTAATTTCTGTTCGTTTTCATTGACGAAGTCTTTTTTCATGAAAAAAACAATATTGTGTATCATTTCAGTTTTTTTCTATAGGAATCCATAGTCTGGCTTGCTCTATATATATTTGGAGAAATTTTTTCAACAATTTTAATCCTGACACAAATATTATTGTTTAGTTCAAGTTTATACCTTCTCAAGTTGACCTGAAAAATAAAACTTAAAATCGTTCCTAAAGAATTCTGTCTATACTCTTTAAAAACTTGGATAAACTTACACTCTTTAGATTAAAATTATAAGAGCAGAAGTAGTAATAACAGTAGCCCCGAAATTTTCCAACTAATACTCCCAGTCGTTCTCGCTATATTGCTGAGATATCTTATTGGGGACCATACACACAGTTCCTTTTGACTTGGTTTTAAAGCTTAAAAGACCAATTATATAATTTTGGGGGATTGACATACCAAATATACCTAGAGACATGGTAGCTGGACTGTTGTACTATGCTGTACAAAAAGGCTTTCTCAAAATTTTGATTGGATGTGTATGTAAAATGAATAGCCTTGGCAGGAGGGCTTCTTGCCCTCCAATCTCTTTTCCCCCTCAAAAAGAGCACTAGAACTTCTAATCTTGAATTGAATTAGTTCCTTTAAAAGTTTTAAAGATGCTTCTAGCTATTATAGAGCGGCACTGCCTATTGTATTGCTTATACACCATTTTGAAAACCTGCACGTATATAGTTTTTTCGATTAATTTAAACTACCCCTAAACGTTCCCTAAAAGTTACACCTTACTCCCTCTTGCGTCATTAGTTATAGTAGCCTAACTGTAGTGGTAGTATCAATAGTATATGTATTGCTGAATGGTGATTTGAACATCATTCTCATCAAGTCCAGGGGGTTTCAACTTAATACAATTAGCCGTTTTTATTACATTGTTGATATATCCTTTTGATAACTTATATATTTGTATACTTTTGTGATTTTTTTGTTAATGCTCTTAGCCTTACAAGTAGTTGCAATAGAGATAATAGTTGAAGTAGCAGTAGTAGCATTAGTAGTAAATGTAGCAGCGGTATTAGTATTAGTAGTAGCATGCATATATTGCCTTTTGGTCAATTTATCTTTGCCTTTAAGCATTCTCTGAAAGTTTTAACTTAATGCTCAAATTCATTCTTGAGATAGTGTCTTTTGATTTAGTTTAAATCTCCCTCCTTATTTTAAATGTATACTGTGGTAGTTGTAGTAGTAGTAGTAGCGTATAAATGTTACGTTTTTTGGTCAATTGACTATCTCCCTTATCCTTTTCTGATAGTTATAAATTAATTATCTCAGTCATTCCTGAATTACGTCCTTTTGACAGCCCTTATACACATGTTTTGATTACATGTGTTTTAATTACAGGTTTGATTACATATGTTTTGATTAGTTCGACATTCCCCTCAACCTTCTCTGAAAGACTCGCCTGAATGCCATTTGTCTTTTCGGAAAACAAAGGTCAAACATGCATACCTTTCTCAATAACAAATTCAATATATAAACAGTTAACTAATTGACAGACTTACAGCTTTTGTTCTGTGGGCTCTGAGGGGGGTTGACGTCCACAAACATATAATTACAGTATCTTTCAAGAATTCTGAAGAAAGTAGACATTTCAAAATTTGATTGGATGTTTGCTTTGGAAAATGATGGTCGTCGGAGAGGGGGCTGGTTGCCCTCAATTCAATTTTAACTCTTAAAAAGAACACTATGACTTCCCTTTTCCAATCAAATGAGCCCTATCCAAAGTTTATACGATCACCCATACCGTTAAAGTCTTATATGCCTTCGGGGCATACTTAAAAGCTTACAACCCTCACCCCCAATTTCTTGGGTGAAATTCCAACCCCGTAGGTCTTTTAATATGATATTTGACTACTTTGAGCAAAATAGTCATCTCAACATTTCTATTGGATGCATATGGGAAAAAGAAGACGTGGGGTGGAGAAAGTTGCCCTCCTATCACTTCAGACTCTTAAAAAGGACACTAGGATTTCTGATTTACAATTGAATGAGCCGCATCCGAAGTTTATACGACCACCCTCAACATAAAACTTTAATGTTAACAATGGACAACTAATATAACTTATAGACCTTGCCCTGAGGGACGTGGGGAGGGGAGGGGGGGGGTATATCCTTCCCAAAAACATAATTACCGAATATTTCAAAAGTATACTTAGCAATATGGTTATCTCAAAATTTAAATCAGATTTGCTCGAGGAAACGATGGTCGATTGGGAGGACGTCTGGTTAACCTCTAATCACTTTTGACCATAGGCCACTAGAAATTTGAATTTCCAATCTAATGAGCCCCCTCTGAAGTTTATGCGATCACTCTTTCCATAAAATGTTTATATTCCCCGGGGGCATACCACACAAACCTTACCCTGAGGGTTCCAAGGGGGGGGGTGCAATCTTCAAAGACATAGCTAGTGGACCTTTCAATTATGCTGGACAAATTGGCTATCTCAAGTTTTTTGTCGGATGAATTTGGGTAAAAGATGGATGTGGGAGGTTCGCTTGCCTTCAATCATTCTCGACTATGAGAAAGGGCAATATAACTTACAATTTCCAATCGAATGAGCCCCTTCGAAGTTTCTACGACAATTCCTTCTATACGAAGTGCCCTGGTCTAAAAAAAAATAATAATAATACATTTTGTGCCCAAATCGCTTTTACTTAGGCAGTGCAACTGCGCTACCTATGGTCTTTGGACTAATTTTTGAGCAAATGGCTATCTCAAAATTTCTATCAGATACATTTTGACAAAATACAACGTGTGGGGGCAGGATAGCTGCCCTCCAATCATTTTGACTTTTAAAAAGGCCACTAGAACTTCTGATAACCAATTCAATGAGCCCCCTCCGAAGTTTATACGACCACTCTTTACATAAAACAAAACTTATATTCCCCCAGGGTATAACTTACAACCGTTGCCTTAAGGGCTGGGGGGGGGCGGTTATTCTCAATGGCATAATTTCCGGACCTTTCAACTACGCTAAACAAAATGCCTGTCTCAAACCTTAATTGGATTTGTTTGAGGAAATAATGGGCTTGGAGGGGGGGGAGGTCGGTTGCCTTCCGATCACTTTTGACTATTAAAAAGAGCACTAGCCCTTTCAATTTCCAACTGAATGAGCGCCGTTGGAAGTTTCTACGACAAATCTTTCTATACAAAGTGCCTTAATAAATAATACATTATGCCCACATCGCTCTGTACTTAGACAGCGTAATTGCGCTGCCTGCGATAGAGTCCTGAAACCGCTATAAAATAGTTATCCGATATGCTGAATCTGAGGGTATGATTTTCATTGAGGTTACTTGACTTTTGGAGGTGTTTGCCCCATTTTTGAAAAATCAGGAAGTTTTTAATGCGCTCACAGTTTCTTACGGGTAGTATTATATTTTATGAATTTATATTTTTGGGATCAGAATAATTGGCTATTTGATTTGGTTTATCGATTACCACTAAAATTCTGTTTTTTAGATTTTTTTTTACTATTTGGCTGGGTTACTCCTTATATACAGTTCTACATTATGAGCTGTTTGACAAGCACACAAACGGTGCAATACAAATTGAAATAGGTGGTCTAGATCAGTTATTTTGTTTTTCATTGTTTTAATATCTTTTTTTTTATTTTTGTATTTTACGTACAAATGATTCTTGAACTCAAGGGCACCAATAGGAGGAGGGTCACAGTTGTAGCAACTAACCCCAAGAGATATTTTGCCAAGCCCCTAGATTTTGAAAAATATTGGTTTAGTCCTTGTGAAAAAAAGAACTTCGACTTTTCGTACATTTTCCTGAATTGGTACCTCTGCTTGAACAATTAAAAGCCAAAGAGTCTAAATTTATAACTCTAAAGCAGTCTTGAGGTTTTTCTTTAAGACCTTCCACTTGTATCCATAGCTTTCCAAAGGATCTGAATCTGAAAGATCACGATCGGAGAGCTGCAAATTATTTTAACTTACGAGGTTGTGAGAAGAGCGATGAGGGGTTTCACGGTTTTTCTGTATGCATATCACCTATAATATTAATAATAACATTTGATCTCCCGCCATCTACAAAAACAGATTATAGTGGAGCACTACAAAAAGACAAAAAAAGAAACCAGCTACCAAAAAGATAAAGCTACGACACTCAAATAAATACAGGTCAGAAAAGTCGTCTATCTAATTAAACTTTTAGCATTGAATTATTTCGAATACTAGACCATTGTTTGGATGTCTCTGTAAGACTATATCTTTCAAAGTGGGAATTCCCATAACGCTTGGGTATGTACAGTAAAAATTTTGCATATTTAGAGTAGCACTTTTTGACGTTTTCGGTGTTTCTCACTGACAGCATTTGGGATACACCGGCGAAGTAGGTTACATGTGGTAGGCACACTGAATGATAAATTGAGGCAAGAGATTTCCTGGAGAAGCATCCACGATTCGGCACTACAGACGCATAATGTTTGCTTAACAATTGCTTGTCAGGTTTTAATGACCGTTTCTGTAATCATAATACCAAGATATCTTAGCTCCGACAGCGTGATTTCCGACAGTGACAGAATCGCTTCGCGGTGCATTAAAGATCAGATATTCACACTTATCAACATTGATAGGAAGCCCAGTAGATTGAAAATCACTTAAGAGTCGAATAAGGTTCTCTTGTAAGTCTGCTTTGGATCTACTCAGCAGAAGGACGTCATCAGCGTATGCCAAGTAAAACAGGTCAGTACCATACAATAGGATAGAGGGTAAGATACGGTCCAGAATCTTGGAGATTGCATGTTTGAAAATAAGAGGACTAAGAACGCTGCCTTGCCTTACGCCTCTTCTGATTTTTGTGGGATCTGAGATTGCACCTTTCCATTTGGAAATTGCAACTTAGTCCATTGTGCAGTAGAGCATTCATTGCTTGCATGTGATTGACGCAACTGAACGCTTTCGATATATTAATAATGTACATATATAGAGGTGACTTATTTCTGTCCGAGTCCATATGTACGTTAGCCAGAAGGCGATGAGCCTCTGGGCATCCAGGTGCTTTCTGGAATGCAAAAGGATTGTCACCAAAGTGTCCAGTATCAAGCTGAGTGAAAATCGCATATTTAAACACTTTGCTCAAGACGCACGAGAGAGTTATCAGTCTAAAATATCTGCATTCGTTTGGATCTTTTCCTTTCTTGGCGATAGACGAGGTGACCCCTTTTAGGAAAGTGTCGGGAACAAAACCCCTAGTGATGCACATCTCGAAGATAAGCTGAAGATGAGGATAGAAGCATTCAGGTAAGTAATTAGGGTGTTTTATTGTAAGGTCATCGCTGTTTATCCCATTCTTTGCTTTGGAAAGTACTTTTCTGACAGCTAACTTGATCTTCTCAAGGGAAATGGGAACAACGCAATAATGCGCTGAGAAACTGGCAAGCCAGCTGGAAACTTCAGTTTCATATTGATTGGCTATAGTAAGATTCTCGTTTCCGATTCATCGAATTATATTAAGAGTGCCAATCATGCAGTGTCAGAGAGGTACTAGATGAACGATCTTCTGGTCTGATTAGGTTTGGCCACAATTTTTTATTTCCTGTGAACTGTTGCCCGATAATTCGGTACCTCTTCGTTTCAGCTTTGTATTTACGTTTTGTGCCCCGTTTTAGCTCGAATATTGTCCCGCGTAAAGGTCTACCACAAGCAATCCAAATGTTCAGCCATGTTTTTGCATGTCGCTTTACCGACTGGATTTCAGTGGATTCGGACCATATCGGTTTCTCTGTCCCAATTTTGCCTTGTCTCGTAGGAACCGCTTTCAGTTCGGTAATTTTCAGAGCATGGATGACTTGATGGTAATAAATTTTGAAATAAACAGAGGCTGAGACATTGAAAGGGCGAAAGCAGAGTATATGAAACGGGACTTTGATGCAGCTTAGGGCCAAAGCAACAGTGGCAACATAAAGGGAAATATTGCATTTCTTCCAATTTTGCTTGTGGACCCGCTTGGTGGAACAAACGTTATTAGTCCTCTTTGATGACTGCATCTGAAACGAAAGTTCGGAATGGTCACTAATCGGGTTGTCAGTGCAAACTGAAACTGTGTAGACTGTAACTGTATATATACTACGAACTGTGTAGAATAAAGAGCATTTTGATTGAACCAATAAGAAACCCAAAATATGGAAAATATCGTATAATTTAGTTTTTTTAAGGATTGCCATATGGCCATTTCACTGGATTGCCCAGGGGCTTGTAATTATGACATTGTTTTCAAAAATGTATAAAATGGCCACCATTCTGAAAAAAGTGAGGGCTATGTTTCTAAATGGTCTATTTAAGTAATTTGGAGTGTTCGTCCATGACGATCTGGAATAGTATGTGACATATTTAATACTACATAAATAGTATGTGACTTTTTCAGCGTCTACATAAAGTAAAAACAAGGATGCAGCCAAGAAGTTTTGCTAAGGAAAGAGGGGTCAATTTTCCAGTGAAAGTGTTTGATGGTAATAAATTAGCTGACTTTCAAAAGAGCAATGGCATCAGAAGACACTTCTTGGCCAGAAAAGTGAGACTTTCCAATGATGATATGTAGCAAACGTCATTAAGTAATGAGCGCTTTTAAAGAAGAAGGATAAATATTAATTTATAATTTTATTGGGAATAATAATGGATAGGATCAAGCAACTGTACCATCTGGTTGATGAATCAGATACACCTTTGCCAAGAGCATGGAGTCCTGTTGATAAATACCAGTACATATCATTGTCACAAAATAACTTACGAGCACATTACAAAGGTAAGCAAGTTTTTGGTTCAGGATCACCTTCTATTACATTTATATTTTCAGTTTCATTCACCTATCATAACTAATTTTTACGTCAGAAAAATTTGTCAATATGTACTACATGGTAAATGCATAGAATGGCAGCTCTCCAGAAACATAGAGACACTTTGGGATGGCTAATCTTAAGTTTGTTTTTATAGTTTTGTTTGCATTAGGCTATTAATAATCCCCCCCCCTAATGGTATTATATAGCCCTAGGGTAAAATTCTACTTTAGCTACTTTTGGCTAGCTTGGAAAGGAGTTTGGTTAGGGGAATGAAACTTTCAGGGATAGATCTACAGGCTAAAGTAGCCTATGTCCCGGGAAGGTATTTTGAAGTACCTACCTCCACTCCTTCTCCCTCTAGAGGGTCTTGACCTTTGATGACCTTTAAAAATCTGTGTGTTATAAAAGTGAAACCTTGTAATATAGATCTTCTGCTTAAAATGAAGTCCAACAAAATTGTTTTCAGCTTCACAACTTTGCTCATTCCTGATTTATAGAGTTTTAAAGATATGCAAATACATTTCCTAAATTTTGAAAATTAGCATTGATATGGCTTAAAATACTACTCAAATAACAGGAATTGCATTTTCAGAACTAAAGCCAGAGAAAAAGAATCTTATAACTGAAAATTAAGGTAAAATGTTGTTTTGTCAAAATTTCAAAAGGTACAGACTTGTCATGTAGGCAAATTTCAGGATCCTCTAGAGAGAGAAGGAGAGGAGATAAGTACTTCAAAATACCTTCCCAGGACATATTTTAGCCTGTAGACCCATCCCTGAAAGTTTCATTTTCCTAACCTCACCCCTATCCAAGATAGGAAAAAGTAACTAAAGTAGAATTTTACCAAAAAAGAAATACATATGATGATTTATTAATGCTCATTGTATATTATAAACTAAGAATTTAATTTTCTTTTGGCTACTTTCTTATGTAGCTTTGGGGGTAAATATATACCAAATCATATTATTGAGTTAGGAATAAAGTGAATACACCATTTGATGCCTTTTTTATGCTGATTACAAATATAATAATCATTTCTATCAGTAATGAATTTTAGCCCCCCCCCCCTATATATGCCAATTCAGGGTATATATTTTGGTAAAGTTCTACCAAATCATATTATTGAGTTAGGAATAAAGTGAATACACCATTTGATGCCTTTTTTTATGCTGATTACAAATATAATAATCATTTCTATTGGAAATGAATTTCAGCCCCCCCCCCCTATATATACCTAACCTAACCCTGAATTGGCATATAGGGGGGGGTTGAAATTCATTTCCAATAGAAATGATTATTATATTTGTAATCAGCATAAAAAAAGGCATTGAATGGTGTATTCACTTTAGTCCTAACTCAATAATATGATTTGGTAGAACTTTACCTATATTTCTACATTAGGGGGGGGGGATGGGGCTGAAAGTTTAAACTTACCTCCCATTTACATCAGAAACAAAATTTGCCTCCCTCCCCTAATTTTGAAATATATACCCTGAATTGGCATGTATAGGGGGGGGGGGGGGGGACTGAAATTCATTTCTGATAGAAATGATTATTATATTTGTAATCAGCATAAAAAAAGGCATTGAATGGTGTATTCACTTTATTCCTAACTCAATAATATGATTTGGTATATATTTGACACTTTGGGCTATATGAGGCCATTAGAGAGGGGCTAGGGATAAATTGTCAACAATGGAAACAAAACCAGAAAAATGAACATAAAATTTGAAATCTCAAAACTTCTTTCTCTTTCTTTTAGCATGTCTCCTCCTAGAGAGTTCATATACTAAACCTTTACCCAGTGGAGGATATAAACCAGAGAGAAATACATTATTTAGGCCTATACTAATTGGCTTCTCAGTCAATATAATAAATATAGTTGCCTATACCACTCAATGCATTTTTTATGCTCTTTTCAAATATAATAATTGCTTTACTTGGAAGTTCAATTTTAAGCCCATTACAGACCCTCAAAGATGATACCTTTTTTCTCTTATTTTTGGATATATATAAAAAGGTTAAAAACAATAGTTCTTACTTCATTATATGCAGAATAATTGTAGTTAATGCATTTCAACTGCAGCTCCACTGTACTTTACCCCCTCCCCCTCATGTATAAATAGGATCAAGAACCAGATGACTCAGGAACATGATGATTCACCTCTTGCTGTACAGCCCAGGGGATGTCAGTGGCTATCTAATCTTCACTTCTTATTTGTTAAGCATATATAAAGTCTCATCTTTATGAACTGCTTTCAAATGTCTATAATTCTTCCACTTTTCTTCAAAAACTTTATTACAAGATGTGTATTCACACTATTTTCTTCTTCACTTTCTAATCTACTGAGTAATAAATTTAGGCTTGGCTGCCTTCTCTTAAGTCTAAAAAATTCCACTATTTCTCATCTTTTTTCTTCACTCTCACGGCACTCTATTAACAAGTGTTCAATGGTCTCTAGGCTCCCACATTTGGGACAATTGTCACTTTCTCATGGAATATTTTCTTTGCTTCAAATCTATTTGATTCTTTATACAATTTAGTTTCCATTTTCCTTTGATTTTTCTTAGTAACAAACAAATTTCCAGCCAAATCCCTGTTTGATAGAAAGCCTTCTTGGTTCAGTTCTTGAATTACTTTCCCAAGCATTATATATTCTTGAGGGGTGTCCAATTCATTCAAACTTATTCCAACTTCAACTGCAGACTTAGCATATGTGTCTGCAATTTCATTCCCTATGATTCCAGTGTGAGCTGGAATCCACTGAATGAAAATCTTCTTCTTCTCCATTGCTGCATGTAGCTTAATGTAGCACTTTATGACTTCTCTACTTGGTTTTGGCATGATGTTAGTATTTGTAATAGCTTGAATAGCACTCTCTGAATCAGAGTATATTACAAATTTTTCTTCTTCACATTCTTTCCTTTGTAATAGCATATACTTCTGCCTGAAATACACTGCATTCAGGGGGCAATTTGAATTTTCTTGATATGTTTTTCTGAGGGCACCAAAATGCTATTCCAACATGCTTAGTTTCATCAACTTTAGATCCATATGTAAATACTGTGATATATCCTTCATGCTTATTACTCATCTGCATACAAAATGCCATTTCTTCAGGTATATTTGGCTCCACTTTGAATTCCAAATTTGATAAAATCCTGTTTTCCTCCCATGGTGGAGGAACCTCTATTTTACTCACTCTCAGGATTTCTGATAATTTGATTTCTACTCAATGTCTTCTACATATTTCTGAAACTGCTTCCATACAATTAGATTGGTCTCTGGCCCTTTTTAAGGGTCAAAAGTGATTGGAAGGCAACTAACACCCCTTCCATGCCTGCCAGTTCCCCAAACATATCCAATCAAAATTTTGCAATAGCCATTTTGTTCAGCATAGTTGATTTCCAGATAGAAATTATGTTATTGAGGAGGACACTTCCCCACAGCCCTCAGGGCAAGGGTTGTAAATTATGCACTGGAGCATATAAGGTTTTTATAGAAAGATTTGTTGTAGAAACTTCAAAAAGGACTCATTCAATTGTAAATTCAAAGGGCTAGTACCCTTTTTAATAGTTGAAAGTGATTGGAGGGCAACTAACCCCCCTCTCATGCCCATCTTTTCCCCAAACACATCCAATCAAAATTTTGAGATACCATTTTGTTCAATGTAGTTGAAAATTCAGAGAATTATGTCTTTTAGGATGACAACCCCCCCCCCCCCCACAGCCCTCAGGGCAAGGGTTGTAAGTTATGCCCTCAGTGCATATAAGTTTTTTTTATAGAAAGTGTTGTCATAGAAACTTCAGAGGGTTCATTTGATTAGAAATTTAAATGGGTAGTGCCTTTTTTCATAGTCAAATGTGATTGGAAGGCAACTAACACCCTGTCCATGCTCACCATTTCCTCAAACACATCCAATTGAAATTTGAAATAGCCATTTTGTTCAACATAGTTGAAAGTTCTGGAAATTATATCTTTGAGCAGGACACTTCCCCAACAGTCTTCAGTGCAAGGGTTATAAGTTATACCCTGGGGTGTATATGGTTCTTAAGGAGGGAATACTCTTATAAACTTCAGAGGGCTCATTTAATTGGAAATTGAAAGTTCTAGTTCATTTTGTAATGTCAAAAGATATTGGAGGGTAACCAGCCCCCCCCCCCCCCCCATGCTCTTTTTTCCCAAATGCATCCAATAAAAATTTTGAGACAGCTACTTTGTTAAAAATAGTTCAAAGATCATAAAACAAAAACTCCAGTTTGAACACAACCTCCAGCACCCTGGGGCAGGCATTGTAAGTTATGCCCTGGGGGCGCATATGGTTCTTATGGGATGGATGCTCTTATAAACTTCAAAGAGGGCTCATTTCATTGGAAATTGAAAGTTCTATTTCACTTTTTAAGAGTCAAAAGAGATTGGAGGGCACCTAGCCCTCCCCTCCATGCCCTTTTTTTCTCAAACCCATCTAATAAGAACTTTGAGATAGCCATTTATTTAAAAATAGTTCAAAGACCATATAACAAAAACTCTGGGGTCAACACAGCTCCCCAGGGCCCAAGGGCAGGCATTGTAAGTTATGCCCTTAGGGCATATAAGGTTTTTATGGAAGGGATGCTCATAAAACTTCAGAGAGGGCTCATTTGATTGGAAATTGAAAGTTCTTGTTCACTTTTTAAGAGTCAAAAGAGATTGGAGGGCAACTAGCCCCTCCTCCTCCTCCACACCTGAAATGCATCAGATAAAATTTTGAGATACGCATTTTGTTAAAAATAGTTCAAAGTTCAGATAACAAAAAACTCTGGTGTCAACACAGCCCTCCGGGGCCTAGGGTAGGCGTTGTAATTTATGCCCTGGGGGTCAGGGGCACCCGAGACTCATTTCATTGGAGGGGCAATCTTTGTAAATTTTACCAAATTGCTAACTAATTTATGCCAGATTTTCTGCAGAAATCAAGAATTTTGCTAAATTTCAGGCAATTTTGCCAAAATTATGCTGAAATTTGGTAAAATTTTTGCCTTTGGCAAAGATTTTACTGAATGCCAAAAACGTTGAAGGGGTGGTGCGCCCCTCGCCCCCCCCCCCTCGGAACGCCCCTGCTGGGGGCATATATGGTTTTTTATGGAAGGGATGCTTGTATAAACTTCATAGAGGGCTCATTTGATTGGAAATTGAAAGTTGTAATTCACTTTTTAAGAGTCAAAAGTGATCAGAGGGCAACTGCCCCACCCAGCCCTTTTCCCCAAATATATCTGATAAAAAAATTTGAGGTAGCTATTTTGTTAAAAATAGTTCAAAGGTCAGATAAAAAAAACTCCTGTGTTGACAACTCCTCCCCCCCCAGGCATTGTAAGTATTGCTCTTGGGGCATATATGGTTCTTATGGAAGGTATGCTTGCATAAACTTTGGAGAGGGCTCATATGATTGGAAATTGATAGTTCTCGTTTGCTTTTTAAGAGTCAAAAGATATCAGAGGGCAACTAGCCCCCCCCTCTACTCCCTGTTTTCCTCAAACCCATCCAATAAGAACTTTGAGAGAGCCATTTTTTTCAAAATAGTTCAAAGGTCAGATAACAAAAAACTCTGGTGTCAACACATCCCCCCAGGGCCTGGGGGGCAGGCATTGCAACCTATGTCCTAGGGCTGTATGTGTTTCTTATGAAAGGGATGCTTGTATAAACTTCAGAGAGGGTTCATTTGAATGGAAATTAAAAGTTGCAGTTCATTTTCTCAGAGTAAAAAAAGATCAGAGGGCAACTAGCCCCTCCTGCCCTCCATACCCTTGATAAAAATTTGAGGTGACCATTTTGTTAAAAATAGTTCAACCATCAGATATTAAAACTTGGGGGTCAACACAACCCCCCAGGGACAGGCATTGTAAATTATACAGCATATACCCACAATCTTGTTCACCTTATGGACAAAATATGTAACACACTTGAAAAACCCAATACCTGGCTCAGTGTTATTGCTGTTGACTTGCAAAAAGCTTTTGATTTAATCAGCCACAATATACTATTAGAAAAGCTATCTAATGACTTTTAAGTTGACCCTTATTTAATTAAAATAATTACTTCTTTCCTCTCTAATAGAATGCAAGTTGTGAAATACCTGAATGTATATTCTGATCCCCTCCCAATTTATAATATTGTGTCCCAAGGAACCCTCTTAGGTCCAATTTTATTTCTTACAATGATAAACAACCTTTGTGTTTATTTTCCGGATAGACGGAAATTCGTTGATGATCTAACTGTCGTAGAGACATGTTTCAAAAATTTAAAAAGCAACCCAATGGACATCTTGGAATTGATATCAGCCAAAGCTCTTACTGATGATATGAAAGTCAACCCTTTAAAGTCAACTGTTCATACTATTAATTTCCTTAAAACTCCCCCTTCTTTCTCCTGTCCAATCCCCCCTGAAATGTCTGGTGCCACTATGAAATTATTGGGCATTACCATCTCAAGTGACTTAAAATGGGATTGTCATATTAATGACATCTTAAAACATGCAAGTGCTGCATTTTCCCTCCTTAAACTCCTTAAAAAATTTAAATGCCCTAAATTGCATTGTTTGAGAATTTTCCTGTCATTTGTATGCCCAACCCTTGAGTATGCCTGTCCTGTTTGGCATCCTGGCATTTCCATTGAATTGTCGGACAGAATAGAGGCAGTCCAAAAAAGTTGCCTAAGAATTATCTTCAATGAGGGTAATGTACCTTATATTTCCCTTCTTAGGAGAGCTAATCTTGTCGCCCTTAAGGAAAGGAGAGTAAAAATTACCTTGCGTTTTGCTAACAATGCCCTTCATAATCCTCAAACAACTCCCATTTTCCCTGGTCAATATTCACCCCTTCAACCCCGCCCCCCGCATTCTGTGTCAACAAAAATCCCCCTTCTTGCCCCAATAAGAGTTTGCACTGAAAGATATAGAAGAACTTTTATCCCTTACCTAGTTGACATTTTCCATCAGTGAATCTCTGCAGCCTCCCCCCCCCCCTCACTCACTTTTTACCTCACAGTTATTAATTTTAATGCCCATTTTGCAAATTTGGAGGTTTTTTATTTATGTTTTTTAGTCACTAACTAACTTATGTTTTTGTTTTAGTTTCACTTTATCCCCTTGTTAATTTTACAAGTTTTCGTTTTTTTTTTGCATTTTTGCTGATGTGACATTGGCCTTCTAATTTTATGAGTTTAATTTGTTTTTGTTTTTAACATTTTTACATGTTTGACATTGACCCTTTTATAATTTTCTGTTGTTGTTTGATTGTTTGTTTTTGTTGTTCTTTTTTTGCTTTATTTGACGCTAAAGTGCGAATTAGGCCCTTTTGGGCTTTTGATAGCCGTTTTTCAGCAATAAATCTTATCTTAAATCTTAAACCTCATACTCTGGGGATATATATGGCTCTTATAGAACGGATGCTTGAATAAACTTCAGAGAGGGCTCAATAGATTTGAAAATAGAAAGTTCTAGTTCACTTTTAAAGAGTCAAAAGAGACCAAAGGTTAATTAGCTCCCCCCCCCCCATGCCCTTTTTCCCAAAAACCATCCAATAAAAATTTTGAGATAGCCATTTTGTTAAAAATAGTTCAAACATCAGATAATAAAACTCAGAGGTTGACACAAACCCATTTTTTCACTTTGATATTGTTACTTTGATACCAGTTTTGATACTTTGATGAATATTTGATTTTTTTTTAAAGTTTGATTTTGAAATAAGGAATTTTTAAAAACTTGAAACTTTTTGCAATCAAAAACAAACAAAAATGAATTAAAAAAAACTGTCCAAAAAATAAGTTTTTCACAGAAAAGTAAAGGTCATTTTAAACTTAAGCTCAGCAGATACAAATACCTTGTAAAAATCAAACTCAAACGACCAGAAATTACTATTAAAGAATACATGAAACCCAAAACGAACAGAAATTAAATACTCAATCATAGCAAAAACATACAACTAGTAAAAATATAATTGAATAAATAGATCTTAAAGCGAGTAATGCTTAGATTGAATATGAAAATCAAGCTTAAAACGAAAAATAATATTTTCCTATTGAAGTATAAATGAAACTTAAAGCAAACAGAAATTAAATAAACAATCATAGCAAAAACATACAACAAGTAACAATATAAATAAATAAATAGATCTTAAATCAAGTAATGCTTAGATTGAATATGAAAATCAACCTTAAAACGAAAAATAATATTTTCCTATTGAAGTATAAATAAAATTAAAAACAAACAGAAATTAAATAAACAATCAATGCAAACAAACATACAATAGATATTAATGTAAATTAAAAAATAAATCTTAAAACGAGTGAAACTCAAATTGAATACGCAAATCAAGCTTGAAACGAACAAAAATCACTACAAACTAGAGTTTGGGTATGACCTCCTTCTCTCACTATAAAAGTCTTAAACCCACTGCATCATTGGCACTTTACTGAAAACCAATTCTATGACAAATATTTTCTTTTGTACTTAATATTGAAAATAAACATTAAAATTATAGTAACATTTTAAACTGATGAGCTTTCAGCAGTTAATATCATTATACATCAAATATTCAGTTTAATTTATTAGCTCTTTTTAAAGTTGTTCAAGACGAATATAGTTTCACTACAAACAAATGTTTGGATACGGCTTCCTTTCCTAACTGTAAATAAAAACCAAAAGCCAATAGCATCATTGGTGCTTAACTGAAAATGAATTATATTACAAATATTTTCTTTTCCAGTTCTTACAGCATTGAAAATAAAAATAAAATTACAGTGAAATAAATTCTTGAACTGATGGATCTTTCAACAATTAATATCATTATGCATCAAATATTGAATTTGAATTTGTTTATACTTTCCAAGACCATTCAAGACGCATATAGTTTTCAGTAAAGTGCCAATGACAGAGTAGGTTTCAGACTTTTACAGTGAGAGAAGGAGGTCATGCCCAAACTCTTGTTTGTAGTGATTTTTGTTTGTTTCAAGCTTGATTTGCATATTCAATTTAAGTTTCACTCGTTTTAAGATTTATTTATTAATTTACATTAATATCTATTGCATGTTTGTTTGCATTGATTGTTTGTTTAATTTCTGCTCATTTTAAGTTTCATTTATACTTCAATAGGAAAATATTTTTTTTTCGTTTTAAGCTTGATTTTTGGAGTCTTAGTTTAGCTTTCAAGGTGTGAAGACCTCTATTACAGAAAGAATCGGAAAAAAGTGGATGTATCGCTTAGCTTTCAGTGAACAGGGATAAAAGTTATACTAATTGTAGACAATAAAGTGCAGTACAGGATGGCACAAAATCTATCACATTATTTGAATTAATCTTTGTATTAATCACCAGCAAATTATGAAAACAATCCAATGAACATTAGTTTCCCAAGACAAGACCATAGTTTCGTTAACCGGGTTTGACCTTCGCTTTCACGAGTGACAGTGACTATGGCTTCGAGCAATGATACCGGCGGCCAAAATGAAAACGAAAGTTTATGCCCCGTCGATCAACAAAAAAGCGTCGTTGCATTACTGAGACTTGTGAAAGAGGTCTTCGGAAACGTTAAAAAAGTCCCTGGTGGGAAAGATAATGTTAGAGAAATATGCGACCGGATCCTGGCTCTGCACCAGACTGTAATAAAGAAAATTCGGAGCTTCTCCGTAACAAGAATAAACACCTGCAAAAAATTGTCGAACTACAGACCGAGTTGCAAGAAATTCGTCAAAGTTCACCCATCATTCAGAATCATGCCCGGTCGTATGCCAGCGTAGCAAAAGGACCCGAGTCGCATTGCCTGGTCCTCGAACCAATGAACACTACCCTAAAGAACCAAGATGGAGGGAACAGATCTCAGAGAAATCAAAATACTGAACATGTTACCAAAGAGATATCCCAAGTGCTAAAGGGGGATAAAATAAAGTTCGCAGCAAAAAAAATTGTACCGGGACGAGGAGGTAAACATATTCTTGAAATGCAGAGCAAAAATTACTTAGATCAAGCCCTCATGGTTTTAACAGAAAAATCCGAACAGTTGCAGTTCAAACCAAAACCAGTCACGAAGCGTCTCCCACGAATGGTAGCGAAAGAAATACCAGGTTACGTAACACGTGAAGAATGCATGAGTTGTGTGATGGACTCGAACCCCTCAGTTAAAGACCTCGTAGCGAAAGTAGAAACCTTCAAGGTTATCAGTGTTGTGGAAAGAGGAATGAGAAAAAACGTGATTATTGAAGTCAGCCCAGTATTACGGAAGAAAATCATTTCAAATCGTGGACTTAAGTTTGGGTTTTTAATGGTTGAATGCGAGGATCACATCAACATCATTCGATGTACGAAGTGCTGTCTCTATGGTCATAAACGTTCGGTTTGTAAGGGTGATGTTGCGTGCTCATGGTGCATGGGTAGCCATACTTACGAGGACTGTGAAAAACCTTTTACAAGTCGCCCGGTGTGTCGGTCATGTAATAAAAAAAATGTCAAATGTGAGTCACATGCATCCTATGAATTTAAAAAATGCCCAATTGCTCGCGTAATCATGGATCGTCTCAAGAAGAACATTCAGTATAATTGAATACTCAAAATGACTTACTTAGTGCAAACAAACTGACATTTTTTCAGATTAACCTTCAGCACTCTTATAGCGCACTAGTTCAGCTTCAGAAAACACTTTGCGACCTAAAACCAGATGTGGTATTGTTACAAGAACCGTATGTCAACAAGTTCAGAAAAATAACATGTGTACCAAGTGATTATGCAGTATTCTCAAAGTTTGATTTTGAGAAAAGATTCTTTAGTGCTTCAGTATTAGTTAAAAAAGAATTTAAGTGCGATATTCATTATGATGAGTCTACAAACGAGTGTGTCACCGTATCTATTCACTTGGAGTCAAGAATCATTAGAGTGTCATCAATATATTGCTCCCCTTCGCTGCAGTCCTTAGATTATCAGCTGAGTATTTTGGATAGAATGTGTAATTCTTTTTACGTGATAGGTGGGGATTTTAACGCTAAAAGTCCAATGTGGCTAAACGGTGTTTCTACTGATCATAAAGGAAAAGAATTAGAGGATTTTGTAACTTGTAAACAACTTGTTGTTATTAATGATCCTGATTCACCCACATATTATCATCATTATTCTAGCCCAGATGTAACGATTGCTAGTATACATCTTTTGACATATATTGAATATTGGAGAGTCCTACAAGACCCTCCTTCACTGTCAGACCATTTCTATATAAGCTTTGATCTCAGTTATAATGATGAGATTATAGAGAAAAATGTGAACCAGCGATATAATTTTAAGAAGACTAATTGGGACGTATTTAGTGCTGTTTTACTGAACCGTATTGATGAAGTTTTTGCATGTAATTTGGCTTCAGAAGAAGCAATTGATTCAGCCGTTGATCATTTAACTAAATTATTACAGAATGCTATAAAAGAATTGACTCCTATGTGTCATAATAATTTTTTAAAAAATACTGCTGCTGGTGGACACCACAATTAAGTGAACTAAGGAAAGAATATAGACGTAATACGAGAATTTTTAAAATATCAAGATCGATAGAAAGCGAAATAAATAAGAAAAATGCTAAAAGTAAATATGAGATGGAAATTTTGAAGGCTAAAAAAGAAGATTGGAGGCGTTTTTGTGAAGAAAGGGGGACTAAAGATCCGTGGAATACGATTCATAAGATTTGTAGGTTGAAGGGTGGGACTGCAAAGCCTATCCATATTAAAAAGAGTGATGGTACTTTTACGAATTCAATAACTGAAGCTGGGGATGTACTTTTAAATAAGTGGTTCACGAAAGATGAGATATCAGATGACAATTGCTATCATCATACAATTCGACAAGAAGTAAAGCAGATATTAGAAGAAGATGTAGAAAATAGCAAGGATTTTCAGTTTCAAGACCTTCTAGAAATTATAAAAAAAATTAAAACCAATGAAAGCCCCAGGCCCAGATGGAATTTTAAATTTGATTTTGAAAAAAAATATGAATGTAATTGCACCAACTCTTTTGAAAATTTTAAACGCGTCTTTGAAAGTTTCGTATTTCCCTAAAGAATGGAAAAGGGCTAATGTGATTGTAATAAATAACAAGGGTAAAAAAAATGACGGTAACGCCTCATCGTATCACCCTATAAGTCTGCTTTCTAATTTGGGAAAAATTTTTGAGAAGTTAATAATGGGTAGACTGAATAATTTAAGTAATGATAAAAATTGGATTTCTGATTATCAGTTTGGTTTTTCGAAAAATAAAAGCACGGTAGATGCGGCTGATAATTTGGTGACTATGATTGAAAAAAATAAAAAGAAGAAGTTATTTACATTGTGTATATTTTTTGATATAAAAGGGGCGTTCGATAATGCTTGGCATCCAGGAATTATTAAAAAGTTAAAGGAAAAAGAATGCCCTTCTGGCTTAATAAAATTAATTCATAGTTATCTATCAGATCGAACAGTCACATATGAAAATGGAAACTTACATTTACTAGAAAAGTCATGTCCACAAGGTGGAGTTCTATCTCCTTTTCTTTGGCTTATTAATATTAATGATATTCTTGAAATTAATATAAATGAAAATTGTTTGATTCAAGCATACGCTGATGACAAATGTGCTATTATTACAACAAAGAATGTAAGTACACTGGAAAAAGTAGCAAATAAGATTTTCGAGAGTTTTGATAAATGGGCAGTAAATAATAAATTAACATTTGACACATTAAAAACAGAGGCCGTCTTATTCACAAATAGACATAAAACACCCTACGCTAATTTAGTATTTGGAGGCGACATTATTGAAGTTAAGGATAAAGTTCGATATTTGGGTGTAATTTTAGATAGGAAACTTCTTTGGACAGAACATGTAACATGCAGAATTAATGAAGCTAAGAAATATTCGAGTCGCCTTTTAAGCGCGGCAAGGATGACCTGGGGCTTAAAGCCTTTCGCTCTTAGAAAATTGTATAAGTCAGTTATTGAAAGTACTATTTTGTATGCTGCTCCAGTATGGATTAGGGCCTTAAGAAAAAAAAATATACAGAATATGTTACAGTCAGCACAAAGATGTTCAACCCTTAGTATTTCAAAGTCGTTTAGAACTGCTCAAGATCATGTTATTACAGCCCTTTCTGGTGTCCTTCCAATCGGTCTAAGAGCAATAGAACTGGCAGTGATGAGGTTTGTTAAAAAGGGACGTCCCCCTTTTTGGCCAGATATTGTGCATCCTAGTTTTCCTTTAAATAGATACTCCGTTGATCATAGCGTTTTTACCGATGAAATAGTTGCTGAGTTTCTAGGAGTTGAGTTTCTGATGGAAAATTATTTTTCACCTTCCCAACTGAACCGTAGTGTTTTAAAAAATGCTCTATATAATAAATGGTATGTAATATTTGAAAATTATATGAGTAGTTGGCCTGTTAGATTTTTCAAATGTAAAGAAGATTTAATTTGTGCACAAAAACTTGAACCAAGCTATATCTTAACTCAGTTTATAACAGGCCATTCGAAACTGAATTATTTTTTACATAGAATAGGCATGACGGATAGCCCAACGTGTGAATGTGGATGTATAGAAAACTCTGAGCATGTCCTGTATGATTGTCCTTTTTATGTTCGTCAGAGGTTTAATATGATTTTTGAATTGAGAGAACATAATGTTAGCTTCCCTTTCGATTTAAGTTTGATAATTGGTGATAAAAATGTTAGGAACATAGTGAAGAAATTCCTGTATAACACAAATAGATTTGATATTTGAGGTTATTGTGAAAGCTTTCTGAGGAGTGTTTAGTGAATGTGTAGTTTTTATTTTTTTTTTTTTTTTTTTTTTTTTTTTTTTTTTTTTTTTTTTTTTTTTTTGTAAGTATTTTAGTGTTTGTGTATAAATGTAGTTATATAGTATTGTAGCGTGAAATACCTGTTTGGTGCAGACACGTAATAAAATCATTCATCAATCATTCAAGCTTGATTTTCATATTCAATCTAAGCATTACTCGCTTTAAGATGTTGTATGTTTTTGCTATGATTGTTTATTTAATTTTGTTCGTTTTGGGTTTCATTTATTCTTTAATAGTAATTTCTGGTCGTTTTGAGTTTGAATTTTAAAAGGTATTTGTATCTGCTGAGCTTAAGTTTAAAATGGCCTTTACTTTTCTTTGAAAAACTTATTTTTTGGAAAGTTTTTTTTAATTAATTATTGAATAAGGAGTTCTGCTGACAAACCTCCAGACATATAAGCTAAACTCTTCATTATATTTATTTGTTTCAGGCATGCTGATTTAAGATACATCACGTGGGGCTTCCAGATGGGCTTATTGTCCACCACTACGCCTAGTATTTTTGCTTCATTCACATATTCTATCAGATTTCCATTCAGATGTATCTTTGGGAGGGTTCCAATCCTTTTCCTAGTGAACACAATTGCTTTTGTTTTAGCTGATGAAAATTTAAAATAAGCTTCTTTAGCCCATTTTTCTAGTTTCTCTAAGACCTGGGTCATTAATGTCTTTATTTGGTAGGTGTCTTGTGCCATAACCCGGACATTATTATCATCCGCAAAAACAGTTCTACCATCATCTTTTTCACTAATAGGAATTTTCGAATGATCCTATATTATGCATGTCAGGGCCCAAGGCTGAACCTTGAGGGATCCCTCTGTTGGGGAACACTGTAGTCTCTGATAATGTTTCTCCAATTCTCACTTTGACTCTTCTTCCTTTCAGATAATCTTCCAATAACATTAGCATTTGACCTTTGATTTCTCCTGTTATTAGGCCTCCAATTATTTTTCTGTGAAGCATGTTGTCAAAAGCACCCTCAATATCTAACAAAACAGCTGCTAGTATCCATCCATTTTGCAAAGCGAATAGTGCCTCCTGTTTCAAGCATGTAAGACTGTCCTCTGCACTTCTGCTTTTACGAAAGCCGCATTGGATGTCTTTCAGGACTTTTTTCTGGTCCATTACAATTTCTAGCCTTTTTTTGATCATCCTTTCCATCACAATTCCAATCACAGGGAGGAGGGTAATGTATCTGTAGTTTTCAATCTTTGAAGGATCTTTTCCGGGCTTTGGTAACATCACTTCTTCTCCATATTTCCATACATCGGGAAATTTTCCCATCTTCCATGCATCTTTTATTATTCTCAATAACACTTTTAGCCAAGATGTAGGGAGTGCTTTAACAAATTGTGGTAAAATATCATCAGGTCCTGGAGATGTATTTGGCAAGTTTCTTATTACATTCCTCAATTCTTGTTCAGAGAAAGGTCTGTTGTATGGCTCATCTTTTCCCTGTGTTCCAAGCTGGCCGGATTTCATCTCCATCTCTCTCTCCTTTTGGGAATTGGGATTTTTTCGTCCAATCACTGAGCTCATGAACTAAGCAGATGCATCAACTTTTTGCTTTTCGTTTACAAGAACTGTAGTACTATACATTATCGGAGGGTTGTTTCTGCTTGAAATTGGTCCATTGTTCATCTTTTTCATTAATTCATTCACTTTCGTAGTGGGCTTTCTAAAGTCAAGGTTATTTATGAAACTACTCCATGCTTTTCTCTTAGCTTTCAGCTCTGTTTTCCGGAACTTGGTATATGCTCTGTTTTTTTTCAATGTGATTATATAGACTCAATTCCGAATTATATATTCTTTTCCTTTTCATAAAATCCTGCTTTGCTCCAGAGCATTCTTTGCTCCACCAGATAGAGCCTTTGTGAGCACTCACTTCCCTATATGACACTATCTTTTTGGCTATTTTCATCATTGTGTCTTGAAATTATTCGATTTTCCTTGACAATTCCACTTCTTCATCTGTTAATGACTTCACATCAAATTCTTCAAATGCCATCTTAAATCTTTATCTTAAATCTTTTTTGCGTATCGCCCCTAGGAGGAACTTCTTCATCAAGAGTGCATAATATAGGATAATGATTACTAGACAACTCACTTACAGCATCACATACTATGTTTAATCTAGTGTATATCCTTGGCTACATAATACCAAGTCAATTGTTGTTGTCTCTCCTGTCTGAGGGTTTAGCCTTGTTGGCAAGCCCCTAGGTGTTGCTAAACAAATTGAATTGTTTATTAAACAATTCTCTAGGCTGGTACCAGAATTATTAATAATTCTGCATTTGCACCAAGATCTGCCCTGTGCATTCATATCATCAAATCTTCTCCAACTGGAATTTTACTTAAAGCTTCTTCTATTCTTTGTCCCAGCAGTCCATTATTTCTATCTGGATTATAAACTTGACTTGACTTGACTTGACTTGCTTTATTTACTACTAATTACAAAATAAACTATATACAAGCAACCGCCCGGGGAAGGCTCAAAAAGCCTGATGAAAGACGGCTGCAATCCTCTAATTCTCAACCTCTCAAAATTCTAATTCTCAAAAAAAAAAGACCTGAAAAAAGAAAAAAGACTTAAACACTCTCTCAATTTAAACAATAATACCAAAAACTATGAAGAAAAAAAAAAAATAAGACATTAATGATGACAATAATAATAAATTACCTCCCCTCTCCCAATAAATGTTTTTTTATTTTTACTTTAAACGACCCAATGTATTCAGCTTCCCGAACGCCAACTGGGATATCATTCCAAATAGCCGGAGCCAAATACCGAATCCCGAAACCTGCACGTTTGGTGTCTCGATACTCAACCGTAAAATTTTCCGCCTCTCTAGTCGCATACCTGTGGAGTGAACTATTTACGCGAAAAAAATTTGTAAAAACTGGAGGACATACATCATTCCAACATCTATAGGCAAAAATAGCAGCTTGGTAATCGCGAATCTGACCAATGTTAAGCACTCTTAATTTTTTAAAACATGACGCGGTATCATTCACATTTTCTATATAATTCCCAAGAAGACGTACTGTTTTATTTTGTAAAATCTGCACTCTTTTGAAATTTGCATAAAAATTGCTAGACCAAATGACACAACCATAAGACATATAAGGCGCAACAATACTATGATACAGTAATAAAAGAACCGATAAAGGTAAAAAATGCTTCAAAAGACGCAAAATTCCCAGACCTCTAGCAACTTTAGCTGCAACAAGATCACTATGGTGCTTCCAAGACAAATTACAATCAAGCTGGAAGCCCAAATAACGCACCTCATGCACCTGTGACAAAGGCTTATCATTAAAAAATATCTCTCCATCAACACTCGGAGGCTTACCAACTCTCCTAAAAATCATAAAATTAGTTTTTTTAACATTCACTGACAAAAGGCTGAAACTTGTAAATACATAAAATGACTTTAAAACCCTATTTACTTTCAACAATAGATCATCAATCATTCGACTAGACATAGTTAAAGCAGTATCATCCGCGAAAGTCGTGATAAAACACTCCGGTAAGTAAAAACGCATTGAATCAACATACACAAGGTACAGAAGTGGTCCCAAGACAGATCCCTGAGGTACACCACACTTCACTTGATAGGGAGAAGAAAATGCATCATTTAAAACAACTTGAATAGATCTTCCACTTAAAAAACTATCAAACCATTTCAGATAATTACCACGAACTCCAAGGGACTGTAGACGTTTGAGTAAAATTTTAAAATCCACTGTATCAAACGCCTTTTTAAAATCAATAAAAACAGTCAAAGGGATTTCACCACGTTCAAAGCATCTATTTACAATATCACAGAGAGAATGCACGGCGTCCGACGTCGAGTGACCTTTCCTAAAGCCGAACTGAGTTTCACTTAACATCCCTGTTTTCGTAAGGTAATCATATAGCCTTTTATGCACAATTTTTTCAAATATTTTTGAAAACAGGGGAAGGATTGATATAGGTCTATAATTTTCGATATCTAGTTTAGACCCACCTTTATGGAGAGGGATGACTTTTGCCCTTTTAAGCGCATCGGGGAATACCCCAGTTTCCAGGGAAAGATTGATTATGTGGACGAGACATGGTATTAAATAACACATCACTGATTTAAAAGCCTTCAAATTAATTCCATCTGTCCCTGCTGAATTAGATTTGATTGTTTTCACAACCTTCAGAATTTCATCCCCAGTACACGGTTGAAATTCAATTTCATTTCCAATTCCTCTTTCATCCAAAAATTCGTCCTCCAAGGAATCATTATTAAAATTCACTAACCATTTTGACCAATACTTGAAAAGAACTCAGCAAATTTATTAGTAATAATCGTTTCATCACTCACTGCTTCTCCTTGAATCAGCAGCGAATTGGGTGGAGCTTCTTTCTTCTTTCCCAATAGGTCATTTATAACCTTCCAAGTTCCTCTCGCATTATCCTTATTTAAACTCAGTTGGTTAGCAAAATATTCTTTTTTAGCTTTCCTTCTCATTGAGTTCACTTTATTGCGTATTATTTTAAACTCTTCCAATTTCTTGACACACCTACTATTTAAATAATCTACATCCCCTTGATTTCTTAAATCTGACGCTTCAAGAATTTCTGTAGTTATCCAAGGCTTCCTGGGTTGATCCTTATGCGGTTTCACAAATTTAACTGGGCAAGTCTTGTCATAAATTGGCTGTATGATCCCCATCATGCAATCAAATGCCCCAGAAGCGTCATCTTTTATCTCCAAAATCTCGCTAAGATCAGTGCTGCTTAACTCATCACCAAACCTCTGTAAGTTCTCTTTTTTTAACGATCGAGTCTTCACTTTTTTTCTTTCATTTCTTTCTATGCGGACACAAAGTACCGTTCCGAGAACTGGAAAATGGTCAGAACAAGGGTACAGAACCACATCAGCATAACTACGGTCCAGATACTTCGAACCAACAAAAATATTGTCAATGAGAGTAGCTGAATGACTCGTAACCCGTGTTGGAATATTAGCTAGGGGAAAAAGATCATTAGCAACCATCAAATTAAAAAAATCAAGATTCACTCCATTCAGTGATAGCAGATCAAAGTTAAAATCACCCATACAAATAAAATCTAAACCTGTCCGAGACACCGCACGCGTAAGTTGATCAAATCCACGCTCAAAATCTTCCCAGCTTGCGCTCGGTGGCTTATACACAATACTAATCAAAAATTTACTACTACCCAAATTTAAATCAATACTAAAACTTTCAAACTTACCCTCTATCCAAACATCAATATCATTTCTTACTTGGTATGTCAATGACTTTGAAATCAAACACGCAATTCCCCCTCTGTGAAGTGACGTCCGGTTTTTAGCCTCCAAATTATAATCTGGAAAAGAATACAGCGAGAAAGAGTGTTCCTGACTAAAAAAACTTCCAGATATACCAATAAAACTAATTTTTCCTTGAGAATCAGAAAGAAATTGCAACACATCTTCATAACCAGTAGTGAGGTGACAATTCCAGGCACATAAACGCAACGAATCGGCTTCCCCGGGGTCTAACTTCGATCTTTGGACATAAGCACTATTTTTTAACGGTTGAAATCTAACTTGGTTCATACACGGTTCAGCATCTCTTGCTATTGGTGCCGATAAAACCTCTTCTAGACGAAAAGGTCGGCTCATTAAATCATCAAGTGAAGAACCAACGAAAGTAAATAAATAAACATATAACATATCTCTCTAAATAAAAAAAACAGAAAAAAAAAGTAAGAAATAAAAAATAGGAGACCAAGACATTTTTTTTGCAAATAATAATAGAAAGACTAAAACCAAAAACGAAACAAAACGGATCCCTCAAAAGAAAAGGAAAAGCAAGAATAAAATAAACGGGAGACCAAAACAGTTTATGCGAATAATAATAAGAATGAAAAAATCGCGAAAAAGAAAGAGAAAGAAAAAAGGCAACAAAGCTGTACAGAGAAGAAAAAACGACAGAAAACAACACAAATGCGAATTCAAACGCATTCAGCAAGGGATCTTATTTTCCGGGCAGACGGTTCACCAGGTAGCTTCACTAGTATGTTGCCCCGGTCGGTCCATACATTTTTAACACCAAAGCGATCCCTTGCGGCATTTAGCAGGTCGCGACGTCGCTTTGTAAGGGATTCCGACACAAAGATTCCAGACCCAGCTAGTTTAGACTTCTGTAAGAATACTTTTCGAGCAACTTCTTTACTAACAAATCGCACTAAAACTGGGGCAACTTTGTCACTGGTGGTATGAGGCCCATTCATTCTAAACCGGAAAACACTTGATAATTCACCAGAAGATATACCAGTAACACCCATCCGTGTCGAAAGGACACTGAGCATAGTCGTTTTAAGGTCAACTCCTGGCTTTTGCTTCAGACCGTTGAAAACAAGACTGTCCAACATATTTTCTTGATCAATATCGTCTAGCTTGACTTCGATTTTTTCAATTCGATTCTCCAGATTCCGGGTTTGCATTCTATACATTTTCAACTCACGCTCGATACGGTCTAATATGGGGTTGAACTCTAGTGACACAGACTTATATAACTCGCTAATTATAGTCTCAGCTGTATCTTTAAGACCAGATTTCGCATTCGAGCCACACTTGGCAGAAACCTGACGAGTTATCTCTGTAACCATAGTTTTCCTAGTTTTCTCTAGCTCCTGTTCTGTAGCGGAAATTCGTGCAAATAAAGCAGACTGTGATCCGGGCAGTACGGCAGCTTGATCCGGTACTTTTAGTGCCGCAAACGCTTTTGAAATAGACCTGTAAATGTCGGGAAAACGCTCAAGTTCCTCAAAAGCGTGTTTCACATTCTTCGCAGTTTTAGTAGAAGCCTCTTGAATATTATCCTTGTACGATACAAGATTATTCTCAGAAACAATTTGCTCGTTATGATCCCCGTAACAAAAGATCAAATAGTTAGTTCGCTTTCCATCATTTTTCGTAATCTTCAGAATTCGTACAGGCCACAATGGATAGCCTGCAAATTTCGCCAGTGCAAGATCGAATTGCTTGAAAGACGTCATGATTAGTGTGAGAAAGAAAAACCAAAATTAAAAATGAAAAACCCAAATGAGACTTATCTTGTAGTGGGCAGGCCCACGGATGGCGTTGGCAATCACCGCTCTTGCAGGGTGGCCCAGTGAACCGTGGAGGCCTGCGACGATTTTTTTTCCACCGTTTTCTTACATCCAAAACAGCATAGCATCCAATTATTAACAAAATAACTAAGCCACAGCAAGTCCTTTTTCTTTTCACAAAATGTGAATACAGCGAAACGAATTAATTCACTTATTGCGAAACTGTCCACTGTAATTTATTCTAAATTTAATCCGGCTTAAAAAAAAAAACAGATGTTTACAGGTATAATATTTGCTTTCCAAGAAAATCTGGGCTCCAATGATTTCCACTTCTTTATCTGCAGGTTGATGATGTGTCAACTCCAATTCCTTGTGATGAATATGGTTTTTAATTCCAATCATTACACCTCCTTTTTTTCCATTTATTCTGTAATTCTTCAAAATGCTAAAACCTTTGAACGAACTCACATTATTGGGTTTAAGCCATGTTTCTTGATTACAGAAAACATCAATGTCTTTTTGGTAACAGTATTGTAGCAACAAATCTCTTTTTTCTCTCATAATTGAACATGCATTCCAAGATAACATTTTCAGCTGCATTAGGGGTTTGATCTATTTTCAAAACCACTTTTAACTGAACCCCCGTGCAACTGAACCCCCATGCAACTGAACCCTCGTGCTACTGAACCCTCATGCAGCTGAATCTGTGTGCAACTCAATCCCCGTACAACTCAACCCCATTTAACTAAACCTCCGTGTAACTGAACCACTATGTAACTGAACCCCCGTGCAACTGAACCACCGTGCAACTGAACCACCATGCAACTGAACCCTCGTGTAACTGAACCCTCGTGCAACTCAACCACCGTACTTACGTTGGGTAAAGCACAAGTTAGAATCTTTACATAGCTACACACGCTCCTCCTCCATCACAATCGACGGAGAGCTTCCCTTTTAAAACCTTCCCAAGAAGTTCTTATTTCCCTTAAATATTTCCTTATGACATCTGTCAACTTCATTAGCTGATAACCTGATTTTCGTTTGGGGTACTTGTCCATTATTAAAAAAAAAAAAAACCCAAGTTGATTCAATTTACAGATATACGGGTTGAAACAAGTGAAACACTTGGAGGATAGATAGGATATATGTAGTTTGGGCAAATATGTTCATATTAGGGGGATGGGGGTTAAATATAACGGCGGTGCATGCAAAATGTAACCTAACCGAACCAAAATATCAACTCTATATATTAAATATTTAATTAAAACAAAACTACAACGTAGTTTTGGCAAATTTTTCGTTATTCATATTATTGACTTATAAATCATACCACTCGATGCCTTTTTTATGCTTTTTCCAAATATAATAATCATTTTTGTCGGAAATGAAATTTTACTGCCTTACCTTTATAGATATTTGCATATTGATTCAGGGTACATATTTACATATTAGAGGGGTGGGGGAAAAAGTTTAGACTTACCTCTCATTTACATCAGAAATAAAATTTACCCCCACCCCCCTAATGTGCAAATATATACCCTGAATTGGTATATATAGGGGTGGGGGTGAAATTCATTTCCAACAAAAATGATTATTATATTTGGAAAGAGCATAAAAAAGGCAAGGCATTGAGTGGTATGTTTACTTAAGTCAATTATATGAATAACGAAAAATTCACCGTAGTTTTTCCCTTGAGCCTAAGTTAATTGTCTCCGAATACAGACCGGTTATTGTCTGATCTTGCAGATCCAAATTCTTGGTGTTTTCTGAATAATGGACAAGAACCTCGTTTGGTCCTAGATAGTTGGCAAACAAGGACAATCTTTGGTAATCCTTCAACCGAAACACGTGTCCTAGCCCTCACGTACTTTCTATCATTGATAACCCTAGAAAGTGGGATTGAACCACAATTTTGTATAGCTCTAGAACAGCCCTACAACTTTTAACTTTATATTGAATTAGCTCCTTTAACAGTTTCAAGAATTTTTCTTGCTATTAATTAAAAAAAAAAACTTTCCGAAAAATAAGTTTTCCAAAGAAAAGTAAAGGCCATTTTAAACTTAAGCTCAGCAGATACAAATACCTGCTAAAATTCAAACTCCAAACGACCAGAAATTACTATTAAAGAATAAATGAAACCCAAAACGAACAGAAATTAAATAAACAATCATAGCAAAAAACATACAACAAGTAATAATATAAATAAATAAATAAATCTAAAAGCGATTAATGCTTAGCTTGAATATGAAAATCAAGCTTAAAACGAAAAAAAATATTTTCCTATTGAAGTATAAATGAAACTTAAAACAAACAGAAATTAAATATACAATCAATGCCAACAAACATTCAATACATATTAATGTAAATTAATAAATAAATCTTAAAACGAGTGAAAATCAACTACTATCTGAAACTACTATCTTTCTATCTGAAAATCAACTACGCTGAACAAAATGGCTGTCTCAAAATTTTGATTGGATGTGTTTGGGGGAATGATGGGCGTGGGGGGGGGGGGGCTAGTTGCCCTCCAATAATTTTCGACTATTAAAAAGGGCACTAGAACTCTCAATTTCCAATCGAATGAGCCCCTTTTGAAGCTTCTACGACGACCCCTTCCATATGAAGTGCCCCTGGGAAAAATAAATAAATAAATAATAAAACATTGGAGCCGTATGGCCTTTACTATAGGCAACGCTACAGCGTTGCCTCTGACTTGCCATTAAAAGGTTCAAGTTTACTATTTGCATCATTTTGCTCTCAAAGTAGGAACATCCAATCAATTTGAACCAAATAAAGAATAGGTGGCGTCATAGGGGGGTTAGTTACCCTCCAATCACTTTCGACTATTAAAAAGGGCACTAACCCTCTCAATTTCCAATTGAATGAGTCCCTTTTGAAGTTTCTATGGCAAAGGCATAAACCTTATATGCCTCGAGGGCATAACTTACAACCTTGGCCCTGGGGGCTCTGGGGGGTTTGTCATCCTCAAACACATAATTTCCAGAACTTTCAACTACGTTAAACAAAATGGCTATCTCAAAACTTTGATTGGATGTGTTTGGGGAGATGGTGGGCGTGAGAGAGGGGTTAGTTGCCCTTCTACCACTTTCGACCTTCGACTATAAAAGGGCACTAGCCCTTTCAATTTCTAATAAAATGAGCCCTTTTGGAAGTTTCTACAACATCGCTTTCTATAAAAACATTATATGCCCCCAGGACATAACTTACAGCATTTTGCCTGAGAGCTGTAGAGGGCGGTGGTTGTCATCCTCAAAGACATAATTTCCAGAACTTTCGACTACGTTGAAAAAAAATGGCTATCTCAAGATTTTGTTTGTATGTGTTTGGGGAAGTGGTGAGCGTGAGAGGGGGTTAATTACCCTCCAATCGTTTTCAACTATTAAAAAGGGCTCTAGCCATTTCAATTCCAATTGAATGAGCCCTTTTTAAAATTTCTACGACAACGCTTTCATAAAAACCTTATATGTCCCCAGAGCATAACTTACAACCCTTGCCCTGAGGGCTGTGGTGGGTTGTCATCCTCAAAGACCTTATTTTCAAAACTTTCAACTACATTGAACAAAATGGCTATGTAAAAATTTTGATTGGATATGATTGGGGAACAGGTGGGTGGGAGAGGGGGGGTTAGTTGCCCTCGAATCACTTTCGACAATTAAAAAGGGTACTAGCCCTTTGAATTTCCAATCGAATGAGCCCTTTTTCAAGTTTCTACGACAAAGCTTTCAATAAAAACCTGCCCCCAGGGCATAACTTATAACCCATGGCCTGAAGACTGTGGGGGGAGTGTCCTTCTGAAAGTCCTAATTTCCAGAACTTTCAACTGTGTTGAACAAAATGGCTATCTCAAAATTTTGATTGGACGTGTTTGGGGAAATGGTGGGCTTGGAAGGGGTGTTAGTTGCCTTCCAATCCCTTCCGACTATCAAAAAGGGCACTAGCCATTTCATTTTCCAATCGAATGAGCCCTTTTTGAAGTTTCTACGACAATGCTCTCTGTAAAAACCTTATATACCCCCCAGGGCATAACTTACAACCCTTACCCTGAGGGCTATGGGGGTTTGTCATCCTCAAAGATTTAATTTCCAGAATTTTCAACTATGTTGAACAAAATAGCTGGTTAGTTGCCCTCCAATCAACAAAAGGCTTGATTGAATGTGATTGGGGAAATGGTGGACGTGAGAGGGGGGTTAGTTGCGCTCCAATCATTTTCAACTATTCTGGGCTCGAGAGGGGAGTTAGTTTCCCTCCAATAACTTTCAACTATTGAAAAGGGCACTAGCCCTTTCAATTTCCAGTCGAATGAACCCTTTTTGAAGTTTCAGCAAAATCGCTTTCTATAAAAACCTTATATGCCCCCAGGGCATAACTGATAACCCTTGCCCTGAGGGCTTTGGGGGGTTGTCATCCTTAAAGACCTATTTTCCAGAACTTTCAACTACGTTGAAAAAAATGGCTATCTCAAATAGCCATGATTGTATGTGTTTGGGGAAATGGTGGGCGTGAGAGGGGGTTAGTTGCCCTCCAATCACTTTTGACTATCAAAAAGGGCACTAGCCATTTCATTTTTTAATCGAATGAGCCCTTTTTGTAGTTTCTACGACAACGCTGTCTATAAAAACCTTATATGCCGGCAGGGCATAGCTTAAAACCCATGCCCTGAGGGCTTTTTTTTTGGGGGGGGGGGTTGTTATCTTCAAAGACCTAATTTCCAGAACTTTCAACTACGTTGAACAAAATGGCTATCTTAAAATTTTGATTGGATGTGTTTGGGGAAAAGGTGGGCTTAAGAAGGGGGGTTAGTTGCCCTCCAATCACTTTCGACTATTAAAAAGGGCACTAGCCCTTTGAATTTTCAATCGAATGAGCCCTTTTTGAAGTTTCTACAACAAAACTTTCTATAAAAAACTTTATATGCTCCCAGGGCATAACTTACAACACTTGCCCTAAGGGCTGTGGGGAGCATGCTCTCCTAAAAAACATACTTTGCATCTGGAAATCAACTACGCTGAACAAAATGGCTATCTCAAAATTTTTATTGGATGTGTTTTGGGAAATAGTGGGTGTGGAAGGGGTGTCAGTTGCCTTCCAATCACTTTCGACTATTAGAAATGGCACAAGCCACTCCACTTTCCAATCGAATGAGCCCTTTTCGAACTTTCTACGACAACTCCTTCGATACGAAGTGCCCTGATCTAAAACCAAAAATAATAAATAATATAATGTGCCAACATCGTTCTTTACTTAGGCAACGCTACTGCGCTGCCTATGATGGAAAATTACTCGCTTATGAGTAAATACCTCAAATTCAGCAAAAACACCAAAGTGATCAGATTCAGTATTTACAACAACCCCTCTAGATCTAAAAGGTATATCTGAAAATATTGTCCAAAAGCTTTGCAGACGTCCTAGAAACTATTCGGAATGTTAATCGTAGAGACTAAACCATAAGGCAGACAAAGATTTAAAAGTTGACAATATTGCCTAGGGTGGCTAACAAGGGTGACTGCTAAATTTCACTCTCGCCAGCTGTTCATGAAAATTCTCAAAGAATTCTTGAATAGAGTTAGAGGAAGACCTGTGTACAATGACTAAATATGTATCGACATCACTTAATCTAGCTTGTAGAACTTGTGTTTCACACACCATTTCATTTTATTTGCTCAAGCTTCACGGATTTTCACTTGCCAATCTTCACGCACATAAGCTGCTAGACCCCTATGCTGATGTAGCTCTCGGTTCCGTTTAAACAGAACATAGGCTACCCCAGCATATCCTGAAAAGTAGAGTTGTGATCGCCCAGCCAAGTCTCCGTTAAAGCAAGCACATGGAAGAAGTTAAGATTAGCTAAATTAACTAGATAATCGGAAGCTGTATTAAGGTTTTGGCAATTCAGACATTTTCATGTAAATGTTTTCTTTTTTGTCATTTAATGTGCAGTAGCAGCCTCAAATTTATATCGTTTTTTTGTAATCAACGGATGAACAGAAGGATGACAAATTGCCAAAGATTGTCCTTTTCGGCCAACTGTCTAGGGCTAAATGGAAAACAGGTTATCTGTGGTTGGGGCGAAAGGATGTTGTAAAGAAAGATTTAAAAGAAATGGAAACTCCATGGGAGGGTGTAAATAGGGAGGCTTTGAATAAATTAGGATGGAGAAGGAGCGGGCGTAGCTGTGTTGGCCTCAGGCGGCTTGGTGCTGCGGTGAGCTGTTAGTAATAGTAGTAGATCACAAATCCAACGAGGTTGAATATATCATGGCTGGAAAGAGCAAGGTTCATAATTATGTCTTGTATAGTCGGCGCCTGACGTAAGTTCTGTAGGGGACATGTAAATTTTCTTGCTGCCAGTCTAATTACTTGGTAGACTAGTGGAATTCATTCAAAAAGACTTTTTAAGTGTCAAAAGTGACTGGAGGGCAACCATCCCCCCTCCCACGGCCATCTATTCCCCAAACACATCCAATCAAAATTTTGAGGTAACCATTTTGTTCAGCATAGTTGAAAGGTTCAGTAACTATGTCTCTGACGAAGTCAACACCCCCCCCCCCCCCCATATAGCCCAGGAGAAGGTCTGTAAGCTTTGCTATTCATCAATTGTTTACGTTTAATATTTATTATTGAGAAACGTGGGCATGTTTGACCTTAAGTGTTCAAAAAACAAAGGACATTCAGGTAAACCTTTCCGAAAATGTTTAGAGGAGTGTTGAAACTAGATCAAAACGTGTTATGTGTATACAGGTTGTAAAAAGTACATAACTGAGGTATTGCTTGAGTGTATTAAATTGGAACTTCCAGGAACTCGGTGTGGAACTCGGTGTGAATGCGTCTGTGATTCTTGTTCTAAAGTTTTGGTATTCAAATTCATATCTAAGATTAAAGTCAGGAAGTGGAGATTTTTTCGGACATATACCAGTTAAGTGTGGAGTTAGGCAGGTGGGAGTTCTCTCTTCCCCTATCTTTATTGCTTCTATTGAACATGTTTTGTCTGGTATACGTAGTTCTTGTCTTACGGGATTCACAGACGTATCATACTTAGCTTATGCTGACGACTTGCTTCTTATTAGCCGAACTGAGTTTGGTTTAGCGTGTTCTGTCCGATCCGTTGCCGCTGCATTTGCAAGTATTGGGTTATTCCTTAATGCTGATAAATGTGAATATCTTATATTTAATGGGATTAGTTCGTCTCATCCTTTGAATTGCAGCTCTTTTTCTATACCTCAAGTCACCTCTTTTCGATGGCTCGGGATCTCTGTCTGTAATTCCCTAAGTTCTTTTCGGTTTCAGACAATTCGTGATATTAAGAATAAGCTTAAACTGGGATATTCTAAAATTGTTGGAAATCGTGGACATTTCCGGCGACAAGCGCTAACAAAGCTCTACTTGAGCTTTTGCGATTATTCCGTGTTATTTTGCTCTGGTGTATATATGCTTCTGAACAAAGGTGACGTAAAAAGGGCCAAGACGGATACTATCGCTATTGCAAGTTTTTACTTTGTTTACCGCGATCATTCCGGAACCGGAGGTTAATGAGTCAGTATCAGGCAACAGATATTGTTCTTTCCGTGGAAAAATTCAGTTCGAAATTAATTGATGATGCATGAATCCGTCTTGGTCCTAATCATCGTCTTATCTGCCTGTTTAGCTAATTTGTTGTTTCTTTTTTGTGTTTATTTTGCTTATTTGTAGTTTTTTTTCTTTCCTGGTACTTCACTTTTTTCCCTTTTGTAAGTGGTAAGAATTGTATTATTATTATTCGTTTATTTAACTGAATGTTCTTTTTATTTGTTTTTTTTTACTTTAAGTGCTGTGTGTGTTTATTTTTCTTCTTTTTTCTCTTTACTCCACTTTTTATCACATTGTTTGTGCAGTGGGTTATAAATAAATTATTATTATTATTATAAGAGGATGATTCTATGACTACTTCTGTGACTGCTATTGCAATTATGGCTAAGTGTCTGAATGTGAGACATTCAGGGGTTATTTAGGTGTGAAGTTGAGCTGAATCACAACATGTCATGTGCATTAAGGTTGTCAAAAGGGCGTATCAGTAATATCTTAAGAGCGTCCTGGTGTGCGAAGTTGAAAGTTGTTGGGCTTGCTGTGGGGATGTTGGACTAATCAAAATGGTAATACTACTACTGCCACTACGATTTCTGCTACTACTAAGGCTAACAGTATTAAGGTGTAACTTTCAGAGAATGTCCAGGGGGAGTTACAATCATATCAAAGCATACCATGTGTATGCAGGTTGTCATTATTACTGCTCCTACTATTAAGGTTATTAAGGTGAGAATTTTAGGGAATGCTGAAAGAATTTCAAACTAAATTAAAACGCACCATTTGCTTGCAGGTTATCAAAAGGACATATCAGCAAGGTCCTGGGAGCCGCTTAGGCTATTAAGTTCAAACTTCCAATGTATTTTGAGGGGCATGCTGAAAAAAGCTAAAGGTGTTAGGTGCACACTGCTATTCATGCTATTACTACTACTGAAGCTAAGGGTTTTAAGGTGAAGCTATAAGGGAATGTTTAGGGGATGCTAAACTAAACAAAAAATCACTTTGCGCAGGTAGATTGTCGAAAGATTGCATCAGCAATATCTGAGGAACGCCTTAGAGCATTAATTTGTAACTTTCGGGTTATGTAGAGGGGGAATTTGAACTAATCAAAAGGCAATAAGTGCATACTTGCTACTACTACTCAAGTTCAATCGGGTTTATTTAAAAAAAAGAAATAAAATAACATAAAATACAACGCTCTGTCACACAATCGACGTTGAGACCCATAACTACTTGCTGCTACTACTACTACTGCCTCTACCGTTTTTGCTACTAATAAGGCTAATATTATTAAGGTGAAAACTTTCAGAGAATGTTTAGGTGGAGTTTCACCCAAATCAAAGCAGACTATATGCATACAAGTTGCCAAAAGGGCATATAAGCAATATCTTAGGAACAGTTTGGAGTATTAAGTTAAAAATTTTAGGGCAAGATGAGGGGGATGTTGAACTAACCAAAAGGCTCTATGTGTATGTTACCACTATTCTCATTACTACTACTGCTACAACTACGATTTCTACTGAGGCTAAGGGTAGTAAGGTGAAAATTTTTCTTGGACTATTTAGCGAAATGTTGAGCAAAAACAAGACGAACAATGTGCAATTAGAGTTGCGTTCGATTTACCGAAACTTAGGTAAACAACAAGTCTACTTTTTTGCTGTTAGCTTTTTATTTGCCATAAAGTGAACTAAGAAAGTTCACCAGGTTTTTGCAAATAGAATGGAAAGTTTGGCAGAAAATTCGAAGTTACTATAGCCATACAAGAAATTCGGAACAGACCATCAGGCTCAAGAAGGTGAGGCCTTAAACAGTTAAAACAAAGAAGTAGACCGAAATCATCTAGGATAACAAGAAATCAACCTCTTTGTGAAAATTTTACACCTCTTATTTCTTTTACAAGAGGAAAGGTAAACTCCAGCATTAAGAATACTGTCTCTGAGTGAGCGATTTAAATAAGCAGCTGCATAATTCAATCTTGGAAACTCTAAATAAATCGTCATTTTTTTCAAGAGTCTACTTTTACCATGGAGGCAAGCATGAACTGTTGGGTTCGAATTTCTTGCCAGAAATCCTTTGTAGATATCTAACAACGAAGAATTCTTGATAGTTTTTTCGTTATCAACTTTTCAGTCAACTAAGAAGCTGTTCGTAAAAAAAAAAATCAAAGTTAACTAAGAATTACAAAAAAAAAACACGGCAAAATCTACTTATTAGTTAACAAATCAAGTAAATCGAAAGGGGCTTAGGTTGCAAATAAGGGTGTATGAGCAATTTCCCAAGAACATTATAGATTATTAAATTTAAAACTTTCAGGGTATGTTGAGATGGATATTGGACTAACAAAAAGGCACTCAGTACATACTGCTACTACTACTACTACTACGCCTACTACTACTAAGGCTAAGGGCATTAAGATAAGACTTTCAGGGTAAGTTTAACTAAAGCAAAACACTATTACTACTACTACTACTACTAAAATGATACTACTACAACTTCAAAGAAGTTATGTGCAATATCTAAGGAACAGCTAAGGGTATTTTGAACAAAATCAGAAGGCACTATGTACATCAATGTTTTCAAAAGGGTGTTTGTGCATTATCTCAGGAACAGCTATAATATGATGCATGGTTAAACAGGATGGTAACATTAGCCTTATTATTTCTATGGCTCCTATTTTATAGCCTTATTTTGAAGTACACTACCTGGATAGATTTTAGAAAAGGTTCTCAGAGGGGTTTAATGAATAATGAAGCTTTTTCAAGAACCAAATGTATGATCTACCACTTCTATCATGCTTCGGTCCAACATAAATCCACATAAATTTTCAACGAAGTGTTTACAGGGTTCTTGAGACTAAATCAAAAGGCCCTATGTGCATGTAGGCTGTAAAAATGACCTCTTCCTTATCACCTTTAAGCAGGAGTGGGGTCAATTCGCAAATAAGATTTGACGAAAGGCATTTTTCAACTCATCTTTCCGTACCAATTGCCGCGTCGCTGCCCTGGACGTCTAGGTATGTTATCAAGACCCCTAATTTTCCTACGCAATCATTCAGTGTCCACAACCTTCTAATTGCTTAGGTCCTTGGCCGCTTTCGTTGGGATCAAGAGTGTGGTCTACAGTTTGTATTTGCCGCTTTCCATTGCAAATCCTTCGGGCTTTTCAAAGAACGTGTTTGCAATATCTAAGGAACAGCTAAAGGTATTTTATCATAGCGCTGCCTAAGTAAGGAACGATGTTGGCACGATGTATTATTTTTTTTTTTTTTTTGGTTGGTCTCAGACCAGGGTACTTCGTATCGAAGGAGTTGTCGCAGAAGCTTGGAAAAGGGCTCATTCGATTGGAAATTGGAGGGCTTGTGCCCTTTTTAATAGTCGAAAGTGATTGGAAGGCAACTAGTACCCCTTCCACGCCCACCATTTCACCAAACACATCCAATCAAAATTTAGAGATGGTCATTTTTTCAATGTAGCTGAGAGTTAAAAAAAATTAGGCCCTAAAGGATGACCCCCCCCCCTTCCCACAGCCCTAGTGTAAGGGTTGTAAATTATGCCTGGGGGCATATAAGGTTTTTACAGAAAGGGGCGTTGTAGAAACTTAAAAAAGGGCTCATTCGATTCGAAATTGAGAGAGTTAGTGCTCTTTTTA
This sequence comes from Artemia sinica, assembly GCA_027921565.1. Lineage (NCBI taxonomy): Eukaryota > Metazoa > Arthropoda > Branchiopoda > Anostraca > Artemiidae > Artemia > Artemia sinica. The sequence goes on along the minus strand of CM051261.1, from coordinate 39,345,619 downwards.
ATAGTCGAAAGGGATTGAAGGGCAACAAATCCCCTCTCAGGCCCACTAATATCCCAAACACATCCAATCAAAATTTTGAGATAGCCATTTTGTTCAACGTAGTTTAAAGTTCTGGAAATTAGGTCTTTGAGGATGAATTTCCCCCCCCCCCCCATAACCCTCGGGGCAAGGATTGTAAGTTATGCCCTGGGGACATATAAGGTTTTAAATAGAAACTATTGTTGTAGAAACTTCAAAGAGGGCCTATTCGATTGGAAATTGGAAAGGCTTGTGCCCTTTTTAATAGTTGAAAGTGATTGGAGGGCAACTAACACTACTCCCAAGCCCACCATCTCCCCAAACACATCCCATCAAAATTTTGAGATAACCATTTTGTTCAACGTAGTTGAAAGGTCTGGAAATTATGTCTTTGAGGATGACAACCCCCCCTCCCCTCACAGCCCTCAGAGTAAGGGTTTTAGGCTGTGCCCTGGGGGCATAAAAGGGTTTTTGTAGAAAGTGTTGTCGTAGAAACTTCAAAAAGGGATCATTCGATTGAAAATCGAAAGGGCTAGTGCCCTTTTTAATAGTTGAAGGTGATTGGATTGCAACTAACCCCCCTCTCACGCCCACCATTTCCCAAAGCAAATCCAATCAAAATTTTGAGATGGCCATTTTGTTCATCGTAGTTGAACGGGCCGAAAATTACGTCTTTGAGGATGACGCTCCCCCCAGCCCTCGGGGCAAGGGTTTAAGTTAGGCCCTGGGGTATACGAAGTTTTTAAAGAAAGCGTTGCCGCAGAAACTTCAAAAAGGGCTCATTTGATTGGAAATTGAAAGGGTTAGTGTCCTGTTTAATAGTCGAAAGTGGTTAGACGGCAACTAATCCCCTTCTCGCGCCCACAATTTCCCCAAACACATCCAATCAAAATTTTGAGATAGCCATTTTGTTCAACTTAGTTGAAAGTTCTGGAAATTAGGTCTTTGAGGATGACAACAGTAGAAAGGTCTTATTGAATATAAGCGGCAGTCCATATATGGGCATAGAGTCCCTAGGGAGAACACGTGGTTAATCAAAGTGGGTCAATGACCTCTTTTTCCAAGGTCGATTTATTTGTTGTTGTTGTTGTTTTGGCCAAGTGCACGCTCGGGGCGAATGTTAATAATTCCCCTTAGAAACAACAAATTAATTCCCCTTTCTTGACAAATCAATCAACCATGACATCATCTATCAGACATTAAAAAACTTCGCCCAGAAACAATTCACCTTGACATCACCTGTCAGATATTAATAAACTTTGCCCCGGAAACAATTCTGGTCGAGCTCCAAAGATATTAATAAACTTCGCCCCGGAAACAATACTCCAAGAAACTCCGGCGAATGTTTTGATCTTAGAGATGAAGATATTAACGTGGGAAAGGCTTTCTTAGTAATTTGAAATGTGACAGCACGGGATGCCAAAAACAAAAGGAACACGCTAAAATTACGTTTAGAGGTTATTTGAGCGAAACCGTTTTAGACATTTTATGGAATTATTTCGGCGAAACAGTTAGAGACATTTTAAAAGATGATTTTAGAAGATGTTTTAGAAGAGGTTTTGAGTGTGGTCGTTATAATACACAAGTTCTATTTGAACAGTGTTGTTAGGTCCTCTACCCCAACCCCAAAGGGCTCCGATCACCATACCCCAACCCCAAAGGAAGCCCCCGGCCCCCAAAGGTTCCCCGGACTCCCAAAGGACCACCCGGCCCCCAAGGGCCCCCCAGACCCCCAAAGGCCCTCCCCGGGCTCCCAAGGGCCCCCCAGACCCCCAAAGGCCCTCCCCGGGCCCCCAAAGAGTCCCCTTACCATTTTTAATACTTTTTTAAGGCTTTATTATATCTTTTCAGAACAAGTTCCTTTCTTAATGTCATTCCTTAACCCATTTTCCAACTTGAAGTACCCATCCTTTTCACCCACAACTATACTTTACACATTTTTGGATACCTCAACACCAAGAAATAATTTTCAAAAGACATTTCAGAGTAAGTTATTTTCTTAATGTCCCTTCTAAACCCATTTTACAAGTTGAAGTTCCCATCCTTCTCACCCACAACTTTACTTTACAGCTTTTTGAATGCCCAACACCAAGAAATACCTTTCAAAAGGCATTTCAGAGCAAGTTACTTTCTTAATGTCCCTTCTAAACCCATTTTCCAACTTGAAGTACCCATCCTTTTCACCCACAACTTTACTTTACAGCTTTTTGGATACCTCAACACCAAGAAATACCTTTCAAAAGGCATTTCAGAGCAAGTTCCTTTCTTAATGTCCATCCTAAACCCATTTTCGAACTTGAAGTATCCTTCCTTTTCACCCACAAATTTACTTTACAGCTTTTTGGATACCTCAACACCAAGAAATACCTTTCAAAAGGCATTTCAGAGCAAGTTCCTTTCTTAATGTCCCTTCTAAACCCATTTTCCAACTTGAAGTACCCATCCTTTTCACCCACAAATATACTTTACAGCTTTTTGGATACCTCAACACCAAGAAATACCTTTCAAAAGCCATTTCAGAGCAAGTTCCTTTCTCAATGTCCCTTCTAAACCCATTTTCCAACTTGAAGTACCCATCCTTTTCACCCACAACTTTACTTTACAGCTTTTTGTTTACCCCAGCACCAGGAAATACCTTTCAAAAGGCATTTCAGAGCAAGTTCTTTTCTTAATGTCACTCCTAAATCCATTTTACAAGTTGAAGTACCCATCCTTTTCACCCACAACTTTACTTTACAGCTTTTTGGATACCTCAACACCAAGAAATACTTTTTAAAAGACATTTCAGAGCAAGTTCCTTTCTTAATGTCCCTTCTAAACCCATTTTACAAATTGAAGTGCCCATCCTATTCACCCACAACTTTACTTTACAGCTTTTTGGATGCCCAACACCAAGAAATACTTTTCAAAAGGCATTTCAGAGCAAGTTCCTTTCTTAATGTCCCTTCTAAACCCATTTTCCAAGTTGAAGCATCCATCTTTTTCACCCACAACTTTACTTTACAGCTCTTTGGATACCCCAGCACCAAGAAATACTTTTCAAAAGACATTTCAGAGCAAGTTCCTTTCTTAATGTCCCTTCTAAACCCATTTTCCAAGTTGAAGCATCCATCCTTTTCACCCACAACTTTACTTTACAGCTTTTTGGATGCCCAACACCAAGAAATACTTTTCAAAAGGCATTTCAGAGCAAGTTCCTTTCTTAATGTCCCTCCTAAACCCATTTTACGAGTTGAAGTTCCCATCCTTCTCACCCACAACTTTACTTTACAGCTTTTTGAATGCCTCAACACCATGAAATACCTTTCAAAAGGCATTTCAGAGCAAGCCTTTCTTAATGTCCCTTCTAAACCCATTTTACAAATTGAAGGTCCCATCCTTTTCACCCACAACTTTACTTTACAGACCTCAACACCAAGCAATACTTTTCAAAAAGCATTTCAGAACAAGTTCTTTACGTAATGTCCTTCCTAAACCAATTTTACAAGTTGAATTAGTCATCTTTTCCCCCACAACTTTACTATAAGGCTTTTCGAATACCCCAACATCAAGCAATACCTTTCAAAAGGCTTTATTATATCTTTTCAGAACAAGTTCTTCATATAATTTTCTTCCTAAACCCATTTACAAGTTGAAGTACTTATCTTTTTCCCCGCAACTTTACTTTACGACTTTTTTGCACACCCAAACATCAAGCAATACTTTCCAAAAGGCTTTATTATATCTTTTCAGAACAAGTTTTTTTCTTAATGTCCTTCTTAAACCATTTTTACAAGTTGAAGTAGTTATCTTCTTCACCACAACTTTACTTTACGACTTTTTGCACACCCCAAGATCAAGCAATACTTTTCAAAAGGCTTTATTATATCTTTTCAGAACAAGTTCCTTTCTTAGTATCCTTCTTAAACCAATTTTACAAATTCTAAATTTTTTCATAGGAATATTTCAGTAGTGTTTTGTTATGGTTTACCTTGTCACAGTTACATTCTCTTGATTTTCCAAAGTTTATTTTGGTTTTCTTTCGTTGAAATGTAAGAGTTGGAATATTTCAGTAGTGTTTTGTTGTGGTTTACCTTGTCACAGTTACATTCTCTTGATTTTTCAAAGTTCATTTTGGATTTCTTTCGTTGAAATGCAAGAGTTGGAATATTTCAGTAGTGTTTTGTCGTGGTTTACCTTATCACAGTTACATTCTATTGATTTTTCAAAGTTCATTTGAATTTCTTTCATTGAAATGCAAGAGTTGGAATATTTCAGTAGTGTTTTGTTGTGTTTTACATTGTCACAGTTACATTCTCTTAATTTTTCAAAGTTCATTGTGGATTTCTTTCGATGAAATGCAAGAGTTGGAATATTTCAGTAGTGTTTTGTCGTGGTTTACCTTGTCACAGTTACATTCTCTTAATTTTTCAAAGTTCATTTGAATTTCTTTCATTGAAATGTAAGAGTTGGAATATTTCAGTAGTGTTTTGTTGTGGTTTACCTTGTCACAGTTACATTCTCTTAATTTTTCAAAGTTCATTTTGGATTTCTTTCGTTGAAATGCAAGAGTTGGAATATTTCAGTAGTGTTTTGTCATGGTTTACCTTGTCACAGTTACATTCTCTTATAACACTTTCTCTGTTCGAACTAGCAAGTTTTCTACCAAAGATACAAATTTTTTCGTAGAAGTAACATTTTTTGATTGTGATAACAACTTTTCTGTCAGAAGTAGCAAGTTTTGCTTAACACTAACAAACATTCTCATCAAAGTAACAACATTTTACCTTAATACTAGCATACTTTTACTGAACAAACAAAAATTTCTCTTAGAAATAATATTTTTCATCACTGATAACACTTTTCTTTTCGAACTAGCAAGTTTTCTACCAAAGATACCAAATTTTTTCTTAGAAGTAACATTTTTTGATTGTGATAACAACTTTTCTGTCAGAAGTAGCAAGTTTTGCCTAACACTAACAAACCTTCTCATCAAAGTAATGATATTTTACTTTAATACTAACATACTTTTACTGAACACACACAAATTTCTCTTAGAAATAATATTTTTCGTCAGTGATAACACTTTTCTGTTCGAACTAGCAAGTTTTCTACCAAAGATACCAAATTTTTTCTTAGAAGTAACATTTTTTTATTGTGATAACAACTTTTCTGTCAGAAGTAGCAAGTTTTGCTTAACACTAACAAACCTTCTCATCAAAGTAATGATATTTTACCTTAATACTAACATACTTTTACTGAACAAACAAAAATTTCTCTTAGAAATAATATTTTTCATCACTGATAACACTTTTTCTGTTCGAACTAGCAAGTTTTCTACCAAAGATACCAAATTTTTTCTTAGAAGTAACATTTTTTGATTGTGATAACAACTTTTCTGTCAGAAGTAGCAAGTTTTGCTTAACACTAACAAACATTCTCATCAAAGTAACGATATTTTACTTTAATACTAACATACTTTTACTGAACACACACAAATTTCTCTTAGAAATAATATTTTTCGTCAGTGATAACACTTTTTCTGTTCTAACTAGCAAGTTTTCTACCAAAGATACCAAATTTTTTCTTAGAAGTAACATTTTTTGATTGTGATAACAACTTTTCTGTCAGAAGTAGCAAGTTTTGCTTAACACTAACAAACATTCTCATCAAAGTAATGATATTTTACCTTAATACTAACATACTTTTACTGAACACACACACAAAGTTCTCTTAGAAATAATATTTTTCATCAATGATAACACTTTTTCAGTTCGAACTAGCAAGTTTTCTACCAAAGATTCCAAATTTTTTCGTAGAAGTAACATTTTTTGATTGTGATAACAACTTTTCTGTCAGAAGTAGCAAGTTTTGCTTAACACTAACAAACATTCTCATCAAAGTAATGATATTTTACCTTAATACTAACATACTGTTACTGAACACACACAAATTTCTCTTAGAAATAATAGTTTTCGTCAGTGATAACACTTTTTCTGTTCGAACTAGCAAGTTTTCTACCAAAGATACCAAATTTTTTCGTAGAAGTAACATTTTTTTATTGTGATAACAACTTTTCTGTCAGAAGTAGCAAGTTTTGCTTAACACTAACAAACATTCTCATCAAAGTAATGATATTTTACCTTAATACTAACATACTTTTACTCAACACACACAAATTTCTCTTAGAAATAATATTTTTCGTCAGTGATAACACTTTTTCTGTTCGAACTAGCAAGTTTTCTAGCAAAGATACCAAATTTTTTCTTAGAAGTAATATTTCTTGATTATGATAACAACTTTTCTGTCAGAAGTAGCAAGTTTTGCTTAACACTAACAAACCTTCTCATCAAAGTAACAACATTTTACCCTAATACTAACATACTTTTACTGAACAAACAAAAATTTCTCTTAGAAATAATATTTTTCATCACTGATAACACTTTTTCTGTTCGAACTAGCAAGTTTTCTACCAAAGATACCAAATTTTTTCATAGAAGTAACATTTTTTCATTGTGATAACAACTTTTCTGTCAGAAGTAGCAAGTTTTGCTTAACACTAACAAACATTCTCATCAAAGTAATGATATTTTACTTTAATACTAACATACTTTTACTGAACACACACAAATTTCTCTTAGAAATAATATTTTTCGTCAGTGATAACACTTTTTCTGTTCGAACTAGCAAGTTTTCTACCAAAGATACCAAATTTTTTCTTAGAAGTAACATTTTTTGATTGTGATAACAACTTTTCTGTCAGAAGTAGCAAGTTTTGCTTAACACTAACAAACATTCTCATCAAAGTAATGATATTTTACCTTAATACTAACATACTTTTACTGAAAACACACACATTTCCCTTAGAAATAATATTTTTCGTCAGTGATAACACTTTTTCTGTTCGAACTAGCAAATTTTCTACCAAAGATACCAAATTTTTTCGTAGAAGTAACATTTTTTGATTGTGATAACAACTTTTCTGTCAGAAGTAGCAAGTTTTGCTTCACACTAACCAACCTTCTCATCAAAGTAACGACATTTTACCTTAATACTAACATACTTTTACTGAACACGCACACAAAGTTCTCTTAGAAATAATATTTTTCGTTTCTATGTCTGAATCTATTTGCTTACATGTCTGGGTTGGTGTTTGGTTAGGTTAGGTTAGCTAAGTTAGGTTAGCTAAGTTTGGTTAGGTTAGCTAGTAAACATTTCTCCATGTTTAGGTTAGGTTAGGTTAACTTATCATGAGCGCTCATGATAAGCTAACCTAACCTAACTAAAGCATGGTACAAAGTCAACATGGGGGGATTTTCCGGCGAGTATGGTTAGGTTAGGTTAGGCTAGATCAAGTTAGGTTAGGTTAGGTTAAGTTAGGTTAGGTTAGCCTACGTACGCGCGCGTACGTAGGCTAACCTAACCTAACTTGATCTAACCTAACCTAACCATACTCGCCGGAAAATCCCCCCATGTTGACTTTGTACCATGCTTTAGTTAGGTTAGGTTAGCTTATCATGAGCGCTCATGATAAGTTAACCTAACCTAACCTAACTTAAACATGGAGAAATGTTTACTAGCTAACCTAACCTAACTTAGCTAACCTAACCTAACTTAGCTAACCTAACCTAACTAGCTAACCTAACCTAACCAAACACCAACCCAGACATGTAAGCAAATAGATTCAGACATAGAAACGAAAAATATTATTTTTAAGAGAACTTTGTGTGCGTGTTCAGTAAAAGTATGTTAGTATTAAGGTAAAATGTCGTTACTTTGATGAGAAGGTTGGTTAGTGTTAAGCAAAACTTGCTACTTCTGACAGAAAAGTTGTTATTACAATCAAAAAATTTTACTTCTAAGAAAAAATTTGGTATCTTTGGTAGAAAACTTGCTAGTTCGAACAGAAAAAGTGTTATCAGTGATGAAAAATATTATTTCTAAGAGAAATTTTTGTTTGTTCAGTAAAAGTATGTATTAAGGTAAAATATCATTACTTTGATGAGAAGGTTTGTTAGTGTTAAGCAAAACTTGCTACTTCTGACAGAAAAGTTGTTATCACAATCAAAAAATTTTACTTCTAAGAAAAAATTTGGTATCTTTGGTAGAAAACTTGCTAGTTCGAACAGAAAAAGTGTTATCACTGACGAAAAATATTATTTCTAAGAGAAATTTGTGTGTGTTCAGTAAAAGTATGTTAGTATTAAAGTAAAATATCATTACTTTGATGAGAAGGTTTGTTAGTGTTAGTTAAAACTTGCTACTTCTGACAGAAAAGTTGTTATCACAATAAAAAAATGTTACTTCTAAGAAAAAATTTGGTATCTTTGGTAGAAAACTTGCTAGTTCGAACAGAAAAGTGTTATCAGTGATGAAAAATATTATTCTCAGAGAAATTTTTGTTTGTTCAGTAAAAGTATGCTAGTATTAAGGTAAAATGTTGTTACTTTGATGAGAAGGTTTGTTAGTGTTAAGCAAAACTTGCTACTTCTGACAGAAAAGTTGTTATCACAATCAAAAAATGTTACTTCTACGAAAAAATTTGTATCTTTGGTAGAAAACTTGCTAGTTCGAACAGAAAAAGTGTTATAAGAGAATGTAACTGTGACAAGGTAAACCATGACAAAACACTACTGAAATATTCCAACTCTTGTATTCAACGAAAGAAATCTAAAATGAACTTTGAAAAATTAAGAGAATGTAACTGTGACAAGGTAAACCATGACAAAACACTACTGAAATATTCTAACTCTTACATTTCAATGAAATAAATTCAAATGAACTTTGAAAAATTAAGAGAATGTAACTGTGACAAGGTAAACCACGACAAAACACTACTGAAATATTCCAACTCTTGCATTTCATCGAAAGAAATCCAAAATTAACTTTGAAAAATTAAGATATTGTAACTGTGACAATGTAAAACACAACAAAACACAACTGAAATATTCCAACTCTTGCATTTCAATGAAAGAAATTCAAATGAACTTTGAAAAATCAATAGAATGTAACTGTGACAAGGTAAACTACGACAAAACACTACTGAAATATTCCAACTCTTGCATTTCAATGAAAGAAATCCAAAATGAACTTTGAAAAATCAAAAGAATGTAACTGTGACAAGGTAAACCACAACAAAACACTACTGAAATATTCCAACTCTTACATTTCAACGAAAGAAAACCAAAATGAATTTTGAAAAATTAAGAGAATGTAAGTGTGACAAGGTAAATCATAACAAAACACTACTGAAATATTCCTATGAAAAAATTTAGAATTTGTAAAATTGGTTTAAGAAGGATATTAAGAAAGGAACTTGTTCTGAAAAGATATAATAAAGCCTTTTGAAAAGTATTGCTTGATCTTGGGGTGTGCAAAAAGTCGTAAAGTAAAGTTGTGGTGAAGAAGATAACTACTTCAACTTGTAAAAATGGTTTAAGAAGAACATTAAGAAAAAAACTTGTTCTGAAAAGATATAATAAAGCCTTTTGGAAAGTATTGCTTGATGTTTGGGTGTGCAAAAAGTCGTAAAGTAAAGTTGTGGGGAAAAAGATAAGTACTTCAACTTGTAAATGGGTTTAAGAAGAAAATTACATGAAGAACTTGTTCTGAAAAGATATAATAAAGCCTTTTGAAAGGTATTGCTTGATGTTGGGGTATTCGAAAAGCCTTATAGTAAAGTTGTGGGGGAAAAGATGACTACTTCAACTTGTAAAATTGGTTTAGGAAGGACATTACGTAAAGAACTTGTTCTGAAATGCCTTTTGAAAGGTATTTCATGGTGTTGAGGCATTCAAAAAGCTGTAAAGTAAAGTTGTGGGTGAGAAGGATGGGTACTTCAACTTGTAAAATGGGTTTAGGAGGGACATTAAGAAAGGAACTTGCTCTGAAATGCCTTTTGAAAGGTATTTCTTGGTGCTGGGGTATCCAAAAAGCTGTAAAGTAAAGTTGTGGGTGAAAAGGATGGGACCTTCAATTTGTAAAACGGGTTTAGAAGGGACATTAAGAAAGGAACTTGCTCTGAAATGCCTTTTGAAAGGTATTTCATGGTGTTGAGGCATTCAAAAAGCTGTAAAGTAAAGTTGTAGGTGAGAAGGATGGGAACTTCAACTTGTAAAATGGGTTTAGGAGGGACATTAAGAAAGGAACTTGCTCTGAAATGCCTTTTGAAAGGTATTTCTTGGTGCTGGGGTATCCAAAAAGCTGTAAAGTAAAGTTTTGGGTGAAAAGGAAGGATGCTTCAACTTGTAAAATGGGTTTAGAAGGGACATTAAGAAAGGAACTTGCTCTGAAATGTCTTTTGAAAAGTATTTCTTGGTGCTGGGGTATCCAAAAAGCTGTAAAGTAAAGTTGTGGGTGAAAAGGATGGATACTTCAACTTGGAAAATGGGTTTAGAAGGGACATTAAGAAAGGAACTTGCTCTGAAATGCCTTTTGAAAAGTATTTCTTGGTGTTGGGCATCCAAAAAGCTGTAAAGTAAAGTTGTGGGTGAATAGGATGGGAACTTTAATTTGTAAAATGGGTTTAGAAGGGACATTAAGAAAGGAACTTGCTCTGAAATGTCTTTTGAAAAGTATTTCTTGGTGTTGAGGTATCCAAAAGCTGTAAAGTAAAGTTGTGGGTGAAACGGATGGGTACTTCAACTTGTAAAATGGGTTTAGGAGTGACATTAAGAAAAGAACTTGCTCTGAAATGCCTTTTGAAAGGTATTTCTTGGTGCTGGGGTATCCAAAAAGCTGTAAAGTAAAGTTGTGGGTGAAAAGGATGGGTACTTCAAGTTGGAAAATGGGTTTAGAAGGGACATTAAGAAAGGAACTTGCTCTGAAATGGCTTTTGAAAGGTATTTCTTGGTGTTGAGGTATCCAAAAAGCTGTAAAGTATAGTTGTGGGTGAAAAGGATGGGTACTTCAAGTTGGAAAATGGGTTTAGAATGGACATTAAGAAAGGAACTTGCTCTGAAATGCCTTTTGAAAGGTATTCCTTGGTGTTGAGGTATCCAAAAAGTTGTAAAGTAAATTTGTGGGTGAAAAGGAAGGGTACTTCAAGTTGGAAAATGGGTTTAGGATGGACATTAAGAAAGGAACTTGCTCTGAAATACCTTTTGAAAGGTATTTCTTGGTGTTGAGGTATCCAAAAAGCTGTAAAGTATAGTTGTGGGTGAGAAGGATGGGAACTTCAACTTGTAAAATGGGTTTAGAAGGGACATTAAGAAAATAACTTGCTCTGAAATGTCTTTTGAAAAGTATTTCTTGGTGTTGAGGTATCCAAAAAGCTGTAAAGTATAGTTGTGGGTGAAAAGGATGGGTACTTCAAGTTGGAAAATGGGTTAAGGAATGACATTAAGAAAGGAACTTGTCCTGAAAAGATATAATAAAGCCTTAAAAAAGTATTAAAAAATGGTGAGGGGACTCTTTGGGGGCCCGGGGGGCATTAGGGGGTCTGGGGGACCCTTGGGGGCCGGGTGGTCCTTTGGGGAACCCGGGAGGACCTTTGGGGGCCCGGGAGCCCTTGGGGGGCCGGGTGGTCCTTTGGGGCGCCGGGGGGCCCTTTTTGGGGGGGGGGTGGCTTCCTTCGGGGTTGGGGTAGGGGGATCGGGACCCTTTGGGGTTGGGGTAGGGGACCTCACGACACTGTTCAAATGGAACTTGTGTATTATAACGACCACACTCAAAACCTCTTCTAAAACATATTCTAAAATCATCTTTTAGAATGTCTCTAACTGTTTCGCCGAAATAATTCCCTAAAATGTCTAAAACGGTTTCGCCCAAATAACCCCTAAACGTAATTTCTGCATGTTCCTTTTGTTTTTGGCATCCCTGCGCTGTCACATTTCAAATTATTGGGAAACCTTTTCCCGCGTTAATCTCTTCATCTCTAAGATCAAAACATTCGCCGGAGTTTCTTGGAGAATTGTTTCCGGGGCGAAGTTTATTAATATCTTTGGAGTTCGAACAGTAGAATTGTTTCCGGGGCGAAGTTAATTAATGTCTTTGGTTTTCATTCAGGAGAATTGTTTCTGGGCGAAGTTTTTTAATGTCTGACAGATGATGTCATGGTTGATTGATTTGTCAAGAAAGAAGAATTAATTTGTTGTTTCTAAGGGGAATTATTAACATTCGCCCCGAGCGTGCACTTGGCCAAAAAAACAACAACAACAAATAAATCGACCTGGGAAATTTAGGTCATTGACCCACTTTGATTAACCACGTGTTCTCCCTAGGGACTCTATGCCCATATATGGACTCCCGCTTGTATTCAATAAGGCCTTTCTACTGACAACCCCCTCACAGCCTTCAGGGCAAGGGTTGTAAGTTATGCCCTGGGGTCATACAAGGTGTTTATAGAAAGCACTGTCGTAGAAACTTTAAAAAGGGCTCATTCGATTGGGAATTGAAAGGGCTAGTGCTCTTTTCAATAGTCGAAAGTGATTCGAGGGCAACTAACCCGTCTCTCACGCCATCCATTTCCTCAAACACATCCAATCAAAATTTTGAGATAGGCATTTTGTTCAACGGGGTTGAAAGGTCCAAAAATTATGTTTTTTAGAATAACACTCCTCCCCAAAGCCCTCAGGGCAAGGGTTGTAATTTATGCCCTGGGGTCATGTAAGGTGTTTATAGAAAGCACTGTCGTAGAAACTTTAAAAAGGGCTCATTCGATTTGAAATTGAAATGGCTAGTGCCATTTTTAATTGTCGAAAGTTATTGGCGGGCAACTAACCCCCCTCTCCCGACCACCATTTCCCCAACCACATCCAATCAAAATTTTGAGATAGGCTTTTTGTTCAACTTAGTTGAAAGGTCCGGAAATTATGTCTTTGATGATGACACTCCCCCCAAAGCCCTCAAGATAAGGGTTATAAGTTTTGCCCTGGGGGCATTTAAGGTTTTTTTTAGAAAGCGTTGTCGTAAAACTTCAAAAAGGGCTCAAAAATGATCTTAATTGGAAATTGAAAGGGATAGTCCTTTTTCAATAGTTGAAAGAGATTGGGGGGTAACTAACATCCCTCTCGCACCCACTATTTCCCCAAACACATCCAATCAAAATTTTGAGATAGCCATTTTGTTCGATGTAGTTAAAAGTTTTGGAAATTAGGTCTTTGAGGATGACAGCCCCCCCCCCCACACCTTTCAGGGCAAGGGTTGTAAGTTATTCCTTGGGGCATATAAGGTTTTATATAAAGCGTTGTCGAAGAAACTTTAAAAAAAGGCTCATTCGATTGGAAATTGAAAGGACTAGTGTCCTTTTTAATAGTCGAAAGTGATTGGAGAGCAACTGACCCCCCTTTCACTCCCACCATTTCCCCAAACACATTCAATCAAAATTTTGAGAAAGCCATTTGGTTCAACGCAATTGAAAGGTCCAGAAATTATATCTTGGAGATGACACTCCCCCCCCCCCACAGCCCTCAGGGCAAGGGTTGTAAGTTATTCCCTGGGGTTATATTAGGTTCTTATAGAAAGCGTTGTCGTCGAAATTTCAAAAAGGGCTCATTCGAATTAAAATTGAAAGGGCTAATGCCCTTTTCTATGGTCCAAAGGTATTGGAGGGCAGCCAACCCCCCTCTGACGCCCACCATTTCTCCGAACACATCCAATCAAAATTTTGAGACAGCCATTTTGTTCAACGTAGTATAAAGTTCCGGAAATTATGTCTTTGAGGACGACAAACCCCCCACAGCCCCCAGGGCAAATGTTGTAGGTTATGCCCTGGGGGCAAATAAGATTTCTAATAGAAAGTGTTGTCGTAGAAACTTCAAGAAGGGCTCGTTCAATTGGGAATTGAGAGGGCTAGTGTCCTTATTTATAGTCAAAAGCGATTGGAGGGTGAATGCCACGCCCATGATTTCCCCAGACACTTCCGATCAACATTTTGATATAGCCATTTTGTTGAACGTAGTTGAAGGGTCAGGAAATTATGTCTTTTAGTATGAATCCCCCTTCCCCACAGCCCTCAGGGCTAAGGTTGCAAGGTATACCCTGGAGGCATATAAGATTTTTATAGAAAGCGTTGTCGTAAAAACTTCAAAAAGAGTTGATTATATTGGGAATTGAGAGGGCTATCGCCCTTTTTAATAGTCGAAGGTAATCGGAAGGAAAATCACCCCCCTCCCACACTCATCATTTTCCCAAACATTTCCGATCAACATTTTGATATAGGTGTTTTGTTCAACGTCGTTGAAAGGTCTGGAAATTATATCTTTGAGGAGGACACCCCCCCTAATCTTCAGGACAAGGGTCATAAGGTATGCCCTTGGGGCATTTAAGGTTTTTATAGAAAGTGTTTTTGTAAAAACTTCAAAAAGGGTTCATTCGATTGGAAATGGTTATATAAACTTTGGAGGGGGCTCATTGGATTGGTAATCAGATGCTTTAGTGCTCTTTTTAAGAGTCAAAGTGATCGGAGGGCAGTTACCTCCTCCCCCCACACACACACACGTCGTATTGTCTCGAAATGTATATAATAGAAATTTTGAGATAGCCATTCTAAACAAAATATTCTAAATATCATGTAACAAGGCTTTTAGGGTTGAAAGAAACCCCAGAGATTAGGGGCAAGGGTTGTAAGCTATGCCCAGGGGATATTTAAGGTTTTTATGGAAGGGATAGAAAAGGCTCATTTGGTTGAAAATTGGTAGTTCTAGTTCCTTTTTAAGCGTCAAAGGTGATGGGTGGCATTTAGCCCCCCTCCCCCTCTTCTACAACCCCTCGTTTTACCAAACGCATCTGATTGAAATTATGAGCTGGCGATTTTTTTTCCAAAATATTTCAAAAACATATAATAATGTCTCTAGGGATGACACAGCTCCCTAGCACCCGGGGGATAGGGTTGTAAGTTATTTTATGAGGACATATAAGATTTTTATTGAATGGGCGGTCATGTAAATATCAGATGGGGCTTATTTGATTTGAAATTTGAAGTTATAGTGCCCTTTTTAAGAGTTAAAGAGATTTGAGAGCAAATAGCCCCCCCCCCTCCACGCTCAGCATTTTCCTTAAAACCTCCAATCAAAATTTGGAAATGATAATTTTGTTTATCGTAGTTGAAGGTTTCGGAAATTATGTCACTTCCTTTTATAACTTCGAATTTAAAATCAAATGAGACATTTCTGAATTTAATACGACCACCCATTCCATACAAATCTTATATGCCCCCAGGGCATAACTTAAAGCCCTTGACCCAGGGCTCTGGGGGTTGTGCCGACCAGGAACCATTGTTATATGCTCTTTGGACTATTTTAAACAAAATTGTCATCGCACAATTTCAATCAAATGCATTCGGTGGAAAGAGGGGTAGTTGGGGGGGGGTGCTACTTGACCTCCATCACTATTGACTCTTAATAGGGAACTAGAACTTCTAATTATAACCAAATGAACCACCTCTAAAGCTTATATAACCATCCCTTCCATAAGAACCTTAAATGCCCCAGGGGCAAAAATTACAATCCTCGCTCTCAGGCTCTGGTGGTTTGTATCAACCTCAAAAGCCTTGTTATATGATATTTGTACTATTTCGAATGAAAAGGACTATCTCAAAATACCTATTGGATACATCTCAGGAAAATACGACGTGTTTGTATGTGTATGTATGTGTGGGGGGGGGATGGGGGTTCTGTAGTTGCGCTTTGAGTACTTTTGACTCTTAAAAAGGCCACTAGCACTTATGATTAACAATCTAATGAGTCCCACCCAAAGCATGTACGACCACCCTTTTTATAAGAACCTTATATGCCCCAAGGGGATAAATTACAACCCTTTCCCTGAGAGCTGTAGGGGGGGGGGGTGTCTTCCTCACATAAATTTTTTTTAATGTTTTCACTTTTATAACTTTAAGAAATTAAAAATTAACTACGATTTCAAGGAATAAATATCAGCATATGTATATTAAACTGACAATCCACGTTCATTTGGATTTTTTTTCAGTGAAGTACAAATTATATTCTGGCTTTTAGAAAGCATAGGGGTTTAGAACCCTACTCAGATTAATTTCTGCTCGTTTTGAGTTTGACTCTGTTATTTATTTTAATTTTTATTCGCTTTGGGTTTCATTTATTTATTGATACTGATTTGTGGTAGCTGTATGCTTGGTAGATTATTTGATTCTATTTTTGTTTATTTACTTTTTCTTGAAAAACTTATTTTTGTGGAAAAGTTTTTTTAATTATCTTAGAAAAGATCGTCGTAGGGGTTAAATGGATTACTTCAAGCAATGCAAAATTTAAAAACACTTTGTATTTTACCTTAGTTCTGAAAATACTTTAAACTAATGTATTTTTAAACTCTATAGTAATCTAATCTAACACGTCAGCGGCATCTACATCGGTGGCCGGCGTTTACCCCCCCCCCCCGGTGATTCCCCCCGAATAATACCCCCCTCCCTGGAAAATACCCACCGGAAAATACCCCCTGGCAAATACCCCCCCCCCCTCCATAGTGGAAAATAAGGCTTTCCAAATTTGAGAATTTTACTTAAGTATTATTTTTTTTTAGTTTCCATTGGGGGAAGGAATTTTGGTACTTGTGTTTTATGCGTCACTCACTCAAGACGATAAAATAAAAGTTCAAAATAGGGATAACATCCTTTTTAATAGACAGTGTATATAAATTCACAAAAAATATATCGGATATTTCGGTCACATATACAGTGACCGTCATCAGTTAACTAAAACAATTTAAAACAAAAGCTTATATACGATTTCCAATAAACTACATATTATTTAATTATCTAATTCTTTTCAAAGCAAAGGCGGAAGCCTTTGCTTTGCTAAACAAAATTCATTTGATTCAACCACCTCTAAAAAGAGTGTGTGGCATAAGGCTCCTGTAAAGCAAAGTACAGCAGAAGCATTACAAGTCACAGATGAGAACAAACAAGACAGAGAGAGAGACTATTTTAAGCAGCACTCAGAATTAATTCATAAGGATTAATTTGGCGAATTCAATAAACTAGTCAATTCGATTTAAGCTAGCATTTCTTTAATTTCTCTAAGAGGTCCTTTGAACCAGGAATTCATTTGGAGGATTGCGAGGGGGCCCTTGTCTACTTATGGCGGGAAAATATAGAAACTATTTACTAGAACAGGTGTGATTTTCTACAAAATGGGTAACATTATGATTTTTTTTTTTTTTTAATAGTGAGGCTTCTACTTCGGACCAATCTCATAGGTTGACAATCTACCTACTGAAAACACTGTTAAATACATTATGAATACAAGCTCTACGAAATTCAAGTTTTTATTTTGAATTGAAATACGTTTCAGGGTTTTAGGAAGTTGCCCTTGTTGAAGGAGGTAGTTGAAAACCCTAGACAATTATTTTTGGACAGGATTTCTTCATTTTTCTTGGAGATTCTTTGGGTGAAGAACTATTTTCCAGGAGGGCAAGGTGAACCTTGCTTTATTAAGGTTAAAACATTCTTGAACTACATGCTAGAAATAGCAATATTTTCTAAAAGATAAGGTAATGGGCTAAATGCTAAAAAAATTGTGTTTTATTATAAAATAGCTTTTTTCTTCATTCACACATAAAAAATATATATTAAGCTAAAAAATGTACATACGAATACTACAAATCCTATCTTTAGTTTTATCATAACTAGTCTTTTCATGTTAAATGCTTCGGCATAGAATATAGTTTTTGCCCGAAATTACTTTTTTTAGAATATAAAATTTACTTGCATTTACATTGAAAAGATTTAGTCTTATTGTTAAAGTATTATTGTTTTATCTCTTCTTGAAATAACTAATTTTTTAATAAATAATTAGTGGATAGGTTTAAATTCTAAAAATGTTATAGATTGCGATTCTGTATGTTAAAGCTCCTTGATCCTCAAGGATATATAATAAAACAATAAGTAGGGATGATCTGTTCGTAAACAGAAATGATAATGAATTTGGCTTAATTTCAGTTTTAATGAATTGACTGGTAAATTATTAACCTTGAACACTTGGACTCATATCCTTTTTATTTTGTTCTCATTGTTTTTGCCTTGAATTTTGTTGTTAGTTGATTTTTATTCTTTTAGGAAAAGGTCAGTCTCACAAAGATGCAGCAAGTGTAAGGGCAACCAATCCAATTCCAGCTTCCTGTGGTCTTTATTATTTTGAAGTGAAGATTGTTAGCAAAGGAAGAGACGGGTAATAGCATTTTCCCAAATCTTGTTACTAAAATTTATACTTAAGCAGTTTTATTATTACTCTTGCATTATATATTTAAGCTTTTAAGTTCCCTCAAATACCCTTGCACTGTATATTTAAGCTTTTAAGCGGCCTCAAATTACTGGCTGCTAAAGTGAAATACAAACACATTTGAAAATCAATGTAAGAATTTCAATGTAAAAATCACATTGGATGAAGCAAAAATCATCCAAATGAATCGGACCGATTCAGTGTAAGATACAAGGCACAGTTACTAATCAGTCAAACTTGTATACTTCTCTTGTGCTTTAGTCGTGACACAGGCTATTTCAGCCCAATTCGGTGCTGACAATTTTCGGTGATGGTTTTTTTTTTACAGGGTCAGGTGGCAAGTCTGCCTTGTCAGTCTGCCTTCTGTCTATTCCAAGTGTGAAAATGACTGATAGCTTATTTTGCAGGTTAGAAACCAGGAAAACTGCACAATAAGTACTTGAAAATAATACCAATTACATACGCATATGAAAGAAACCAAAAATAAACCAGTGCAATGTACATAAACAGAGCAGTCAGTTCTAAGGCTCCGTTTTCATGTCATGACTACGGGCCTGTTGAGTGAAATTTTGTAAAAAATTGACTATATTCTAAAAATATTTTTTTTTAATTACAAAAAGTTTTTAACCATATCAATTTCCTTTTAAAATGAGCCATTAAACAGCTCTCTACGATATTCCAGTGCCAAGCTATCTGAGGAGAAAAAAAAGGAAAAAAGATGCCGTATATGCAGAATATCGTGGTTTCAGCCACTTTTCTTGATTTTCAAGCCAATATAATTTCCTTGTTGTTCAAGCCAAGAGACGGTTAGTTTCCTATATTGGGGTTTCGGACAAGGCGGTTCTAATAGTGTACTTCTTGTTTTGATCTGCCTCTGTTTTTAGGAGTTATTGTTTATTGTAGTTTTTGTTAGGGGACGTGATCGTCTCTTACTAGGCGACTACCTGCCGCTACAACCCGGATTAGGTGGTAAAGTGTGGCGTTTTACATTATAATTGTGCCTATAAACCGGCTTTAGTCCTGGAACTGACTGCTCTGGAAAGTAAATAGAGCAATGACATTGTTATTACCTATATTTTTTCATAATAGTAATGATCTGTTTTTTTGCTATGATTATTCTTAATTTTTTAAGTTCCAGTGGGGAAAAAATTGCCTCCTCCTTTTGTCTAGTCATGTACAATATTGCTTTTCCATTATAGATAGGAAACAAATACAAACACAATATTGAGTTCTTTGTAGCACTTTTATTTTAGCGTATTTAATTTTTTTGCAGGTATATGGGAATTGGACTTTCTATACAGGGTGTTAGTACAAACCGACTGCCAGGTAAGACTTGTATTTTTTTGTGGGGGGAGGGATTGTTTGGTAGGGAATTCGTTATGAAGAATAACACTACTTGGGTTTGTATCTTCGAAACAATAATCATAGTTGGGTTATTTAAAGAAAAGGTCACATCAAAATAGTGCCCATAGGCAATATGATGGAAGTTGAACAAGTCGCAATTCAAGAAGAATTTGAAATGAAATCTTTGTAAGAAAACTTCTTATTTAAAAATCCCCTTACATTGTGAAACATAGAGGGAAGGGAGACTAATAGGTTGGTTTTAGTTTGGAAAAAATAATCCGTTTTATAAACTTACAAGTTTGTTTGATGACATGATAGCTTCTAAAATTTACTTCTTGTTCCATCCCTTGAGGCTATATATGGCAAGAATATTTTGGAAGATTTAACCCCCCTCCCTAGTCCATCTGGCCCAAAGTGAAAGAAAAAAAAAGAAAAATTTTAAACCACGAATTTTATGTAATAAATGTGTAAACAAGCCACATGGGAAAGTCAACCGTTTTTGTCATTATTGAATCAAAAGAGTACCTTCATTAAAACTATTACATTCCTCTCTCACTGGGCGTGACCTCATCATGGCAATAATTTGCCGTAATGCATTATTTTTATTATCTTTCATAGCAAGTTTGGACCTTGATGTTTGTTTTTTTCCTTTTTTAATAGTCTTATATTCTCTTGCTCTGACAAGCATGTGTATATGACAGGGTTGTTAACTTCACTGTTTTATTGATGGATGCCACAATGATCATCATATCTTCGTTGGAAGGGGGGAAACCCTGTCAGGGGACTAGGGACCTTTCTTGGAAGATTTGTACATCGCTGACATGTTAACACCGATGTTTTACAACAGTGTCCAAACTGGTCATTATATATGCATGGGATGAGGGGTATATTAAGTTGATTCTAAGGGTTTATCTCTTGAAGATTTCGAGAATATGAACCCGAAAAAACGATGACCTTGACGCATTGGATTGAAGATAAACTTTTTAAAAAGTATTATACCCAATTCCTCTCTAATTACCAAAGTTTTGTAACCTCCCAAAAGTTTTGACAATAGTTTAGTCAAGTTTAGTAACGGTATTTAGAAAAGAAATATTTGGTGGAAAACGGAAATTTTGGGATCCATTTTAGTCTATGAAACCAAACTCTGAAAAGAAGGGACAGATATGAAAGGAGTCTGCTTTTTGTCTTGTATTACCTTGTCCAGTTTATAAATACAGCACATATTGAACACTAATATCGGTCTACTGTTCTGATTTGAATTGTATTCTTCTATTGACAGATTTTTTTCCACAGGGATTCCATATTATTCTTTTTACAGCGGATACGTTCATGATTTCGTAACGCTTCTTCTTTGTCTTACATAAAGGAACTCAAATTATTTATTGATTTCAATATTTTGAGTGACCTGTTTATTTATCAATCGATTAAATCCATGTACAAAACACAAAGAAAATACATTATGGTGATACATTGATGGTCTTCATAAATATCACCAATCAGCAGGTGGGGAAAGTACTATGTTTTTTCTTTGTGCTTCTTTAAATGTTGAAAACTCACCGAGGTACTTTTTAGTGTGGCTCGTCAGATTTACATAAAGAAAATCTAGGTCTAAAGTGTTTTTGACGTTTTGTGGCATTACTCCTTCTTTGTGGGTAATTTATGTGAATTTGCATTCTTAAAGATCAAATCAATTGTTCTGAGTCAAAAATCTGAAAAACAAAAAAGTAGAGTTAATCATGTGGTTTGTTAGGGATGACTTAAAAATCCTTTTATATGCATTTTATTCTCTCTCTCAGGCTGGGATAAATACTCATATGGTTATCATGGTGATGATGGTCACTCATTTTGCTCTTCCGGTAATGGAAAGGCGTATGGACCTACCTTTACGACAGACGATGTAATTGGCTGTGCAGTCAACTTAATGGACGGAACCTGCTATTATACGAAGAACGGAGTGAATCTTGGCATTGCTTTCACCGATCTTCCGGTAAGCAAGCCTGCAAGAAAAAGGATTGTTGATGTTAAGAAACGAAAGGTTCATTTTAATTATGTTGTTGTTTCAGGTCACAGTTTATAGAATTATCCAGTAAGTTTATCGCAGATCATTTCTGGTCTTCGTTCTCGGTGCGAACAAAAAGCTCCTCCCACTTATTTCTGCATTAGCGGGAATGCGGGTTAGTCTGTTTCCGATTAGATCACAGTCTGACTTGTCTACCCATGAAAAGATCTGACTTCGCTTATGTTTATATCTGCAAAAACGTTCTCCGGAGCACTCGCACCCCGGTCCGGGTTTTTATAATGGGTGAGATAGAGAATGATCATACTTGATTGTTTCTTCTTTTGTTTTAAACGACTGAGCTATAACTACACACAGGAGGAGGAATAGAGATGTCTCACCCATAGGATTTACCTACAAGATTCCTATGTGAAACATGGGTTTGAAAAACCCTTATTTTACGCCCTTTTGGAAAAAAGGTCTTATTTCGCTTCCCATTCTTAGGTTTGGACCCACGTGAACGTGTGTGGAGGTTCATAGCTCCATAATGTGGAAGGAGAAAAATCTGCTGATACTGGTTCGAAAACTCCCTCCTTCTATTAAACAAATTTGAAATATTTGGGCCTAAGACCATGCCGTTTTGGGTTTTCAACGCTCATGAGAAGAACCCTCCGAGAGCGGAGAACAGTTTGGTTAAACATAGAAGGAGAAACGAAAGGACGAGTTTCCAATCCAAAAACTGTCAGGGCTATGAAATGTAAGAAAATTGCTTTTCAGATTTGCCCGTAAACCCTTTGATCCACCCGTATTAATGTGATGCGAAACATACTTAGTCTCATGTGTCCAAACTCATTTATCAACTGTCACAGGTCACAGTGTTGTGCATTATGATGAGCACTCCTACGCTGTGTAGTATTTTAAAATGTCAAGCAAAATACACAGTTCAATGTCTGGAAAACATAAAATAGCTCAGTTTTTATCAACTTTCGCGTGGTGGTCTCTGTGAACTCTTTCGCTTCTTTGCCTCGTCTGATATTCGTCAACTCTGCCTCTAGAAATAATGGTATGACAGATCTATGTGTCTCAAGAAATTGGAAAAAAAAAGTGGTTTGAGGAGTAAAAAACCCTTCACCACCTCCCAGTGGGGGGACAAAGTTGAGAGCCATAGGTAGGGAAAGATCAAAAGATTTTGGACTTAAAAAATGTGTATTCACCAGGGTACAAAATGATTTGGAGAATTTGTCGTAAAACAGGGTTTCTTCTGAAAAAAAGTTTTGTCTTCTAGTTTTTGTTTTTAAAATTCTATAGGAGAGCTAAAAACTGGAAATTGTTTATTAAACAGTTGGTGATACAAAATATGCTTTTTAAGGCATCAAAGATAGACCAGAAATGTTGATGTCAGAACCTTCTCTAACTATTTCTACTAAGTGAAAAAAAGCGTTGAACCTATTAAAAAAAAAACAAAAAAAAAAACAACAGAAACATCTAAGTATCTGTAGAATTGAAAAAGATAGAGAAAAGGGATTGGACCAGTCGATGGGGCGTGCTGATTTTAATTATGTTGGCAATCTCGAAGTCTACCTGTTGATAGTGCTTTTCTTGTAAACCTTTATATATTTGAATGTATTATATATTTATTATATAATGTATTATATATCTATTATATATTTAAATGTATGATTGCAACAACAAATAGAACAGTGGTGAATTCAGCATCTCTAGATTTGTGAGGCCAAGCTACTGGGATTTTTATTGCAGGAATATTGTTTCTAAACAGGTTTGTTTGCATGTATGTCTGTATATTTCTATTACCCATTATAATGCACAAAGCCACATAAGTGACTGAGTAGAAAAAAGAAGGATAAAATGAACACAATTGGCATAAATCAATACTTAAACAACATGACCAGCTTACCGAAAGCCATTTGGAAAAGGATTTTCAAAGTTTAGCCACTTTTGGTACGTCTAATTTCATCTGGGGACAGCATCGAGGGGCTAGTAACTCCATATTTTTGGCTGATGCAGTGATGTTACCAGTTCAAGAGGGTAGCCGAAGCAGGTGCTTTGCATATTAATAAGAGAAAATATTTGCCATATCTCCCTGCATGAAAAAAAAGCCAAAATGGTGAAAGAGAAAGCAATGTGGAAATACTACAACATGATGTGTAAAAGGTACGATACGGTAAATAAACTTAAATTTTAGAACAACTGGTAGCCCATAATCTTTTCTAGTCTTATTCATGAAAAAAGCTGTCAACAAAGCTTGGACTACGCGCAAATTTTCCTCAATTAGTACTCCAAGGTGATTAAGGTGATTCTGTTAAAGAGCAGTTTGACTACCAAGAGATTGACAATCTATCTCTTGTGGCTATGGTGGTTAAAAACGTGGAATTTAGTCTTACTCTTGTTGAACTTTAGCCCCATATGCTCTTTCTCCTCAGACATTAAACGAGAATTCTCCTAATCCACTCTGCGTCCGATTAATGCTAAAAAAAATTCATCAGCGTTATCTGCTAACGAAACATCACTTCTAAATACACAAATCGTTGTAGCTTTCTCTTTCGGTCCCTCAATACTGTTATTGAAAAACGTGGAGAGACTAGTGCGCCTTATCTAGGTGCAATACCTCTATATTCTGGTATTGGCAGGGTAAATTCATTAACACCAGGATGTAGAAATTTGATTTTGGCATTCAGCGTCCTATATACAAAGCCCCCACAACCGAGAAAAATTCACAGACGAATGCTCTTGAACCATCAGGACCGGCAAAGAAAAGCACTTCATCGTTTTCATCAATGTGCACGAATAAAATATGAATAAGATGGTGTGTATGATTGCAACCCGTCCCTTTTTGAACAGAACTGATTGTCTGTTGTATAAAATTTTGTCTTAATTTCGTCAGTAATGATTAGTTCAAACTGTTTGCCAAGTACTAGAAAAACAGTATATTACCTAAAAAAAGAGCACTCATCGGGAGGTTACCTTTTTTAAGGACAGGGCTGGCTATGTCGATATTAAACATGTATGGCACTATTTCAGAACTAAAAATCATTTGATAAAGGAAAGACAGATGCATAACCAGCTAAAACGACCTAGTTTCAGTATGTGCCAGCAGTACCATGAGAACTCTTTTTATGTAGGTTGTGGATACAATAGACCATTATACAATAACTGACGATAAAACTAAGGTAGTTATCGGGCTCGAGTAAAAATTTAACAAGCTCTTTCTTACAAAGGCTTTTCAAAAGCGGATCAGGTTCCCGAAATTCAGCCCCACACCATTGATCGCTTGTAATCAAGGAATCGAACGATCATTCGCATATGCCGAGTTAGCACTTTCCACCCAAATTTTGGGTCATTATTTCCCTTCTATTACATTTCAGGTATAGAATTTGCTTGATGTTGTTTCGGTTCTTTCACGAAGCGTCTCTAAAGACAGACTCTGTACCGCTACATGGCCCGAGGTTAGGCACCACTACGTGACAACCGCAATCTTTCCTAACACGGAATCAAAATGTTGACTCGGAACAAGACTCGCCAAGCTCCTGGTTGTAGGCCCAACTAAGCTATCCCATTCCTGTGTTCATTTTTTTTTGTCGGAAAATGTTTAAGCTGTTGACTATTATAGTAATAAATAGATTTCATTGGCTTTAAGGATTAGTCTTCCATAAATTTGGTTCCCTGATGTTGTAGCGTGTTAAAAAAGATCATTTGACACAAATTGAACGAAAACATTCAATTGATTGGACTAAATTTGCATGCTTTCTGTTGTTTGGAAAATAATACGGTAGTCACACAGTTTCTGAATGCGGAAACGGCTCACCTAAAAAGAATGAAATTTGGTATCAGCCAATGGCTTCCTATTTTTCCTTCCACATAATTAGTTTTTCTCCTTTTTTCAATGTGCAAATGTCAGCATTACCACATTCTCTCTATTATGACCAGCTTAACTGTTTCCTTTTAGAATAAAGTACCTTCTTTCGATTGCAGTGAAGAAGGTAGCTGCTAAATTTTTGAACTTTCAGGTAATAATTGTGAGCTCATGTGTAACTCTGAGACTACACTAATTGCAGAATGTAATGTATAGTAATACTAAGTTTATGTTTTTATTTTATAGGCCAATTTATACCCAACAGTGGGAATGCAGACTGTAGGTGAAATTATCGATGCTAACTTCGGCCAAGCTCCGTTTGTTTATGATATTGAAAACGACAGAAGAGAGCTGGTAATGCAAGCAGTTTCACGTGTCGACAGCTATGTTATACCTGACCGACATTCACATCAATCAATGCTTCAGAAGATGATACAATCATATCTTGTTCATCATGGATTTTCTGCCACGGCTGAAACTTTTGCTAGAAGTACTGGTCAAGAATTCACAGAGGATCTTGTTTCAATAAGAAATAGGCAAAGTGAGTTGTTACGCCTATTTGTATTGCCTTGCTCTTGTGAGAGGTTTCCCTTTTTAAGCTGTTGTGGCACAATGTAAAATAGTCATTGGTATGGGGAGGGGGAAGAGAATGTTCCCTCAAACAGTTTTGCAATTTTGCTATAGCTGGCTAGTAATTTTTTTTTTTTCGAATTTGCTCCCTTCCGAGAAGTTTGTATCTTCTCAATGAATTCCTGCATATGTGTGTGATATAAAATCAGACATATGAAGCCAGATTAGTCTTGAGCTATTTGTATTCCTATGATTAAGGTTTCTGGTAAACTTTTTATTCTCTGGTGTAGGTCTATGTTTAGTGTGTCGCCAAATGCCAATTTTGCCTTTTTTTTCAATTTGGTTTCCCATTTTGTGCTGCTAGCCCAAGTGATGCAACAAAATCTGATCAAACCACAGATGTATTTGGTTTGGCTCTTAAAAGTGCGATTTGAATGGCGGAATCTTAAGCAGAAGCTGGAAAAAACCGCACTGGGGATATCACTATTGTCGTATCAACTTTAGCTTCAAAATTAGATCAGGTCAGTATCAAAGGAAAAAAATAATGTTAACTAATTTGAAGGAGCATCAATAGAGAAAATTGAACAAAAACTGACTGGATGCCAATTTTCTGAAAACTAATTTCAGTACATGCGTTAGGAGACTTTAATAGTGTAAATTTCGATACGCTGTATGAACAAGAGTTTAAATGTGTCTCTTTTCTTTGGTTAGGGGGACTTATCTGCCTTCTTTCTGCTTCATTTTTCTTTGCTTTTTACAGCAACCTTGCACGATTCTTTGACACTCTTCTCTTGATTATTGTCTTGATATATATCCAATTCGACAATTAGTTGCTAATTTAAGATTTTCTTTTTTATTTCTACTTTTCTGATCAAATGATTATCAAAATAGTTGACCTCGGAAAACTTTTGATTTTGAACTAACTTTGATTTTTTTTTTTCAGCCTAGTTTACATATTTTTTTTTTCTTTGTTTCATCTATGGCTTTTCCTTCTGGTA
Source organism: Artemia sinica (assembly GCA_027921565.1). Classification (NCBI taxonomy): domain Eukaryota; kingdom Metazoa; phylum Arthropoda; class Branchiopoda; order Anostraca; family Artemiidae; genus Artemia; species Artemia sinica. The sequence continues at coordinate 39,318,655 of CM051261.1, read as the reverse complement.
GCATTAATTTAAAACATAAATATTTCAATGCAAATAAAATTCTCATTTCATAGCGAAAAAAAATACTATTGCTATATAAAAATTAAAAACTATAAACTATAAAAATTGCTCTATTAATATATTACAGGCGAATATACATGGATAAATTATCGTGTTCTTTTTTTTCTTTTTTCTTTTAAATTACGTTGAAGCGTAAGATGCAAGAGGCAGGAGCTGATCAGAGGATCACTTTCTTTGGCAACAAAGTAGAAAGAAAAAGTTCATAAGATTTCTAGGGCAATTCATGCTCTATATATATATGTATAGTAACCAAAAATTAAAAACTTGTTTTAAATGAATTTTAAGTATAAAAGAACCGTCATTTGACACCGATTTTGAGATGGTACTTGATAGTTATCCATGTTTACTTATTACTCTTTACTCAAAAGTAAAAATTAATGACGAAAACCAATGTATTGTAGTTTGTAAAAAAAGCTTCAAAATCCTCGACAGCGGTTACGTATCTAAATTAAAAGCATACAATTGGACTCACCATGATGGAGAACTCTTCACTAGGTTTTCAACTATGGATCTTAAAAATGGAAGACAGTCACATTTTAACTTGGGTAGCACTGATGTGTCCTTTTTACTTTTTCCCCCTGCCGCTACTGGGGCATTGGGACATTATAGAGAATTGTTTACAGCCTCATTTGAAAACTAGTGCTTATATCCATACGCTTTTTATATATTCGCCTTGATTGCAATAAAGTAAAATTCAATTTTTCACAAAACAAACTGCCTTTGTTGGTGTCATTTCCGTATTAATCCTCAAAATGGTGGCGGATCAGAATGAAAGTGCATCCTTGGAACCACCATAATCGTAACCCTAATATGGAAGCTTTCAGCCCCCTCCTTTTTATAAAACCCTGAGAAAATCGAATCTTGACCTGAGTACAACTGATGTGCCTTTTTTTTTCCTGCTCTGGCCCTAGTAGTCAGAATCAGAATCAGTTTAATGAAAACAGCTGTCATAGACACACTTAAAAAAAATACACTAAAAGGCGCTGTTTTTTACATGAGAAACACCTCACTACATGAATAACACCACTACATTTTATTAAAAGCACTTGTAAAGAAAGGAACAAAGGAGTTACTGAGTCTGTTTGAGCGGCACGAGATGGGCATAAGCTTGCTCTTGCTTCTGGTATTTGCGCGGACAGGCATTTCAGGTTGTTATATTGTCCGATGTTCAGGACAATAAAAACTGGCCAAAACGAATCATCAGCTGAAAACGGCGATCACGAAGGCTTGGTATTTCAAGTGACTTCAGAGTGGAGCTGTAATCTACATATTTGTCACAAAGAATGACCTTTACAGCTCGTTTCTGGATCCCCTCCAAATCATCACTTAAATAATATATGTGATGAACTTGCGGGCCCCAGACGGGACACGCATATTCAAGGATGGGTCGAATAAAAGTGAGGTACGCCGTTTTCAGTTGATATATTGGAAAACCTAGAAGGCACATCGCCACTAGTGTCCGCATAGGATAATGCCCCTTCTTTACCAGCTCTTGTACGTGAATAGAGAACGAACAGTCCACACTAAGGTGACGCCCAAGATAGTCGCACACGAAGCAGAAGGGAACAAAGTTGCGGGGCAGGTAAAATTGCGTTTAAGTGGGGTTAAACCTCAAAACTTTTGATTTGAAAAAATTTGAATCAAACGGGGCTACAGCTTGCGAATCCTTTACGTGGTATTTAAGAAGCGATGACAAATCACCGACGAATTTAAAACGATCGTCAAAGTCAGAAAGGACGTAGTTGATAACAGCCAGGAAAAGAAGAGCTGCTAATTTGGTACCTTGTGGGGCACCACATGTAGTTTCCACTCATTCCGATTCAATATCACTAGGAAAAAGGGTGTACACTTTTTGATACCTGCGACGTAAGAAATCAACTACCAATAGGAGGATGTGCTTACAGGCACCCATTGACTTGAGATTCTGGGTGGCAAGAGGGTGCTTAATCAAATCAAATGCCTTTTGGTAGTCTACCAGAAGCAAATCGACAAAAGAGCTTCCTAACTCCAACCATTCAACTACTAGGTGATAAAGCCGTACTAAATAAACAGACGTGTTGCGTTCCTTCAAGCAGTCGTCCTGGAAGGGGTCAAGTGACGGTGAAATTTGCGTAATAAGTTCACGATATATGAAAGATTCTACAACTTTAGCAAAGATTGGTGTGATCGAAATAGGTCGTAACTGATTACATGTCTTAAGTCCTTCGACTTTGGGTATTACACGAACATAGGTTCGCTTCCAAGCATCGGGAAAGGTTTGTTCACTGAAGCACTGATTGATGATCGATGCCAATGGCTTAGCTAAAAACAAGGCATATTCGCGAATAAGTTCGACTGGCAACTCACCAGGGTAGGAAGAACAGTTCGGTTTTAGTTTTTTAAGTTCTTTAAGAATAGCAAATTCGGTAAAGTGTTTTATATCGTCAGTTTCACAATCGACTAAGAGATTAGCCAGTTCGGCCTCCGTCATTGAGGGTACAAATACCAGCAGAGAACTCGTTCTTTTCTGAAGCGCTCGTAAGAAACCCGTCAGACTTGGGTGTTTTTAGCTCATTGTTAACTGACTTGCCAGTCATTTGTTTAACTGAGGAATGCCACTTCCGACTGCTACTTTGGAGAAGGAGTACTACCTTTTCCCGAGCGATTTTCGTTTCAAGCGATTTCTTCGCTTGAAACGATTGACGGTCACGATTCGGTTTCTAAGTTTCGCCGCCACGGCTATTTGTCCGGAACTGTGCAGCCTGCTCCTCATCTTGATCATTTGTTTGAGATAGCTTGTGATCCATGGCTTATCGGACTCACTTACCACTACAACTTTTAGCGGGAAAAAACTTGTGAAGCATCTCTACCAGAAGAGAGTTAAACTGCTGAACTTTACTATTCAGGTATACTACAGAACACAGGCCTTCGAAGCAGTAAGTCCCGTTCCACCGACCGAAATCACAGATTGATTGAGGGTTAAGCGGACGAATAGTCACTTTGATTTTCTTTGGCTTCTTTTGGTTATTTTTGGCTTGCCAAAAGATTACATAGTGATCTGAACTCTGGAGAGGACCTAACGACCGAGGGAAGTAATAATTGTCAAAATTTGGTCTAGAGTACTGCCACTCTGGTGCGTAGCAATGGTAACTACCCGCTTCAGATCAAGGACACTAGATACCCATTGTCTGTTTGTCTGGTTAAAATAGCCAGCTATTATGAAGCCAGGATAGGCATGGGCACGACGAAGTTTGCCAATGTAGGTCTGTAAGTAGCTGATAAGTTCTTTCCTATTCTTTGCACTCTCTGTTTAATACACAGATGCAATTATCAAACAGGAGAACTTTTTTGATAGTTTGGATGGCTCGCACTCTACCCAGACAACTTCGTGACACGAATCGGTTGGTGTATTTAACGGCTTAGACGAAATGTTATTACGAATATAAATAACAACGCCACCACCTTTTCTACTCAAGCCTGTATCACGGCGAATGTTGAAGTAGCTAGTGTAGCCTTCTATTCTACCCATTTCGTCAGTGATATCCCAGCATTCGGTAACTGCGGCAATAGGAACACTCACTTCTCTCAGCAGTATCTCCAACTCGTCAACTTTGTTCGTTAACGATCGGGCATTACACAGAATAAAATTCGGAAGCTTTGCCTGGCCCTAGTAGTCAGTGGTAGTTCCTAAAAAGTAGTTTACTCTTTACTAGGTTCAACATAATAAAAAACCTAAGGGTTCTGTCTGTGTTTTATATATTAATATGCAATGTAAGTAATATGTAATATGCATCTAATATGTAGTTTAAAGCCAACTGCAGCTTCAATCAACATCAGGAAGAAATCATGGAAGTAAAACACATTATAAAACTTTGTTTAAGGTAACCGCAATAGGCCACACAATGCGCAATTAGTCGGGTCTTGCTAAGTTTTTTAAATAGAAGCAATATTACAACGAAGAAATAAACCTGGCACCAAAGACCTGCACAAACAGATCTGAAATAGTAATTGCAAGTGACTAACCATCCCGTTTGAACCAATGTTAAGGTGGAAGCCGCTTCTATTATTAATATCACATGATTTCGATTTTAGACTTTTAACACTACGATCATTTTGGTCAAAGGGAAGTGGGGGCATACGTTCGTGTAGAATTCTTGGATAGTAATAGAGAAGAGTATAAATTAGCAAACAGAGAATTAACTGAATAATTCGCTGTATGGAAAATAAATTATAACGATTAATCCAAGACATACAAAATTATTTCAGAAACGTCTTGAATATACACCGTGTTTTTTGTAAGTTTACTTAATTCTTTTTTTCTCCTGAGAGGAGGAAAATCATCTCTTAACCTGTCACAATTTGTTTTTATTTGTATGTTTGCGTTTTTGCACATTAATCTCAACTTTTACTAAATTATTTGTACGTATTTCCAGAGAAAATTGTTGATCATCCCTAAAAATTCTTTTTTTATTAATATATTTTGTTTTGTTGTTTGCTTCTATATTTTCATCATTTGTTTAGCTTTGCTTTTACTTGTTGGTAATTCTTTAGCACATGCATTACATTGAGAAAATTATTGATCATCCCTAAAAATTCTTTTTATTTTTAATTAAAATATTTTTGTTTTGTTGTTTGCTTCTATATTTACATCATTTGAATAGGTTTGCTTTTACTTGTTGGTAATTCTTTCGCACATATGTTAGATTGAGAAAATTATTGATCATCCTTAAAACTTCTTTTTTTAATTAATATATATATTTTTTTTTTAGTTGTTAGCTTCTATAGATAGATAGATAGATATTTATTGCAACAAAAGCCACTTTGGGCCATGGCAAAAAAAAAAAATAACACAAAATAATACCACATGATACTAACACACATAACAGGGTATATAATAATAACAATGAAAAAGCATAACAATTGCAAAAAGAAAACAAACATTATAAGGCACATAATACAATTAAACTAAACTAATTACACAAAATGTTGCAGTCGTGATCAATATATTTACATCATTTGTTTAGCTTTGCTTTTACTTGTTGGTAATTCTTTCGCACGTATATTAGATTGAGAAAATTATTGATCATCCCTAAGACTTCTTTTTTTAATTAAAATATTTGTTTTAGTTGCTTGCTTCTATATTTACATCATTTGTTTTGCTTTGCTATTGCTTTGCTTTTATTTGTTGGCAATTCTTTCGCACATGTATTAAATTGAGAAAATCATTGATCATCCCTAAAATTTCTTTTTTTTAAATTAAAGAATTTTTTAGTTGTTCGCTTCTATATTTAAATCATTTGCTTAGCTTTGCTTTTTCTTGTTGGTAATTCTTTCGCACATATATTAGATTGAGAAAATTATTGATCATCCCTAAAACTTCTGTTTTTTAGTTGTTTGCTTCTATATGCACATCATTTGTTTAGCTTTACTATTTGCTTTGCTTTTATTTGTTGGCAATTCTTTAGCACACGTATTAAATTGAGAAAATTATTGATCGTCTCTAAAACTTCTTTTTTTAATTAAAATATTTGTTTTAGTTGCTTGCTTCTATATTTACATCATTTGTTTTGCTTTGCTATTGATTCGCTTTTATTTGTTGGCAATTCTTTCGCACATGTATTAAATTGAGAAAATCATTGATCATCCCTAAAACTTCTTTTTTTAATTAAAATATTTTTTTTAGTTGTTTGCTTCTATATGCACATCATTTGTTTAGCTTTACTATTTGCTTTGCTTTTATTTGTTGGCAATTCTTTAGCACACGTATTAAATTGAGAAAATTATTGATCGTCTCTAAAACTTTTTTCTAATTAAATTTTTTTTTTTTTTAGTTGTTTAATTCTATAATTACATCATTTGTTTAGCTTTGCTTTTTGTTTTGCTTTTACTTGTTGGTAATTTTTTCACAAATATATTAGATGGAGAAAGTTATTGATCATCCCTAAAACTTCTTTTTTTAATTAAAATAATTTTTTTTTAGTTTTTTTTTGCTTCTATATTTGCATCATTTGTTTAGCTTTGCTATTTGTTTAACTTTTACTTGTTAGTAATTATTTCGCACATGTATTAAATTGAAAAAATTATTGATGATACCTAAAACTTAATTTTTTTAATTAAAATATTTTTGTTTAGTTGTTCGCTTCTATATTTACATCATTTGTTTAGCTTTGCTTTTACTTGCTGGTAATTCTCTCGCAGATGTATTAAATTAGTTTCTTATATCGTACAGAAATTCAACGCCTTGTCTTAGCTGGACGTATAAGCGAAGCTATTGAAACAACTCAACGTTTGTACTCAGGGATTTTAGAAAAAGACCACGACCTCCTCTTCCGTCTGAAAGTTCGACAGTTTATTGAAATGATAGCTGGTGCAGATTCAGAAGTAAAGAATTTAAGGTCACCTAAAGTCCATGTAAGTATCATGTTTTTTGAAAACCGTTGCCTGTTTTCTGATACCTGAAAGCTTGACCTATTTTGCACGCACTGGAAGTTTAAAAAGGACTACGAGTATACTGAAATAGTTAAGCGGAATGTAGAGGGTACAGGGATACAACGTCGTCGCTTTTGAAGTGAATGACTTCAAAAGTGTTCATGATTGGTCTTCAGTCCTTCAAAAAGAGATTCATTCTGTAAATACTGTTTCTTATCTGCCAAATCTGAGACCAGTAAATTCTCACATCAAAGGTTTGGATGCTTGGTTTCAAAGTCCCACACTGACCTTAAAGATGCTGTTTCTGACTTCAAATGCAGTGGTGAAAATTAGTATGGTATTACTGCAGCACAAAAAAAAAACTATAATGTTTAATAAAATATAAAAAGGAAATTGGATTCAATACGTAGCTCTTTACGCTAAAGTTTAAATCTGTCACACAACTTTATTTTTTAAAACAATAAAAAACTTTAGCGTAAAGAGCGAGGTATTGAGGAGGGGACAGCCCCTTTCATATACGGAATAATTTCTGTTCGTTTTAAGTTTTAATGTCGCTCCTTACTTTCAGTTAAAAAAACTTTTTTTTTTTTTATTTAATTTCCTACTAAAGCGGCTTGGAAGCCAAATCGAGTTTCCAGCTTTTTTTCCCCTTGAAGTACATCGTTTAATTGTACTTCGTATGAAAAGTTATGTAACATAATGACCACATTGCTAGATTTCGGCTGGAAACAAATTGCTTAGCAAGATGATACTTATTAGACTAAAAGGTGAGGTTGAAAAGTTTTAAGAGAAGAAAGTTTGGTTTTAGAAAAGGGAGGATGTACTAAATTTTTTACCCAAATTTTCATGCTTAGATTAATAATTCAGAAATGTTTGAATTATCAGACCCTTTTAGCCACTAGTTCTATTGACTTTGACTAGGCATTTGGTATTCGTGTACACTCGACAGTACTAGGAATATTCAGTGGACAGGTTCAGTTTCAGAGTTGCTTATAATTGTATAAACATCGAGAAGAAAAAAATAACCTTCCCTGAGGATGGATACGCTTTGATCGCAAAGTGTAAACTTAAACGATTCGTTATCTCAATCAGTAATTCATAACAGCTAAAAGGAATATTAGATAGATCTTTCACACATTTACGTTTGACGTTGAAATGCTTTTTGCGTTTATTGTTAGTGATGCTTTCATTTGTTACTTATGTTTATATATAAATAAGAATAGATGGCACTGTATTCTGCTATTTTCATATACTTCACTGCAAGGAATTAAAGATTAGTTAGATTATCATTATGCTGCTAAAACTATAACCTAAGGTAATCGTTTCCAACAAATTAATTTTGTCTTAAAGTTTAAAGCGGTTAGATTTACAACTGAATTTCTTTTATGATTTTGCCTTTTTAGTATGAAAATACCGAACTTTTAGCATTTAAAAAGAGAGAGAAAAATTTATGATAACAAACCAACAACAACTACAGTTTGACGGCCACCTCAAGAAGTAAGAACTTGTCCAAGGAGGTGGCAAAATTGCACTAAAACAAGAAGAAAAAAAGCAGTTGACAACACACTTCCTGATCGACACCATAAACCTAACAAAACAATTTCAGCAAATGTACTGTTCTATTCATACCCCTTGAGGCCGTAAAAAAGCATTATGATATTTAATAGATTTATTTTACAGAAATTTGTCCTTTAAAATTTCACAAGAAAATGTGTCTAATCTAATGAAATGGAGCTTTTTATTAAAAAGGGAGGAAATATAAGGCATTAAAATGTCAAGGATTTTTCGGTCTTTCTTTGTATTTGAGGATTCATAATTTACTGAAGTAAGTTTTCACATGGAATTAGACTAATTAGCCTTTTGAAATTATTTTGTGGTCGGTAACCAAAATACTTCTGTTATTTAATTAAATTAACCCTTATTTTCTGGGAATATCGTTACTAATGTAATAATTCAATCCAAATGTATTGCTTTAATGGTAAAAAAAATTGAGATTGAAGAAACTTATTTGCTGTACATTGCAAAATCTACTGTGCACGATCTTGATATATCTGTAATCCGTGGCTGATATTACTTTGCTCATTTAAAATTTTCTTAATAGGGCGGAAGTCCATCGTCAACTCCCCTCTATGGTACAAGCTATACCTCTCCACAATCGCAATCTGGAGGTTTTCTCAGCAATCCTGGTTCTTTTCGTCGATCCCGATCACGAAGTAAAAGTCCAACAGTTCAACAGACTCATCCATCGGTTATTCAATCGACTCGTTATGCCAATGGAAAAACTGAACAATCTATTGCTGAAGTTGATGGTGACGTTGATATGGAAGGTTCTCAGGCGAATGGGCAGTGTAGCAATGGGGTTCAGAATGGAAGCTCAGTCCTTAATGGAGCTAGCTGTTCTCATACTAGTATAAATTGTTCATCTTTCACCCCCTCCCCCTTCTCTTCTCTGTCTATTCGTGTTTTTCTTCCTCTTTTCACTTTTTCACTTACTATTTCTCTTCCTTTACTTCTAGATTTTAGAATATCGAGTTACTTATCATTTATACCAGGCATGGGCATTTTGCGGTTCGCGACCTGTTGCGATCCTTGATGATAATGGATGTGGCCCGCAGTGATATTACCTGTATCACATAGCATTCGGCCCGCTGTAATATGTGAAATTATGATATTATTTATGAAATAAGTAACTATTTTGAATAAGATAAAATTGAAAGAATAAGACTTTTTCCGTTTCTGTTAAAAATTAAATAAAAAAAAAAAACAAGTTTTTTAAACTGAAAGTAAGGAGCGACATTAAACCTTAAAACGAACAGAAATTATTCCGTATATGAAAGGGGCTGTCCCCTCCTCAATGCCTCGCTCTTTACGCTAAAGTTTTTTATTGTTTTAAAAAATAAAGTTGTGACACAGAGTTAAACTTTAGCGTAAAGAGCGAGGCGTTGAGGAGGGGACAGCCCCTTTCATATACGGAATAATTTCTGTTCGTTTTAAGTTTTAATGTCGCTCCTTACTTTCAGTTTAAAAAACTTGTTTTTTTTTTATTTAATTTCTGATCGTTTTTTTAGTTAATGCAGCTTTTATTTTGGCTCACCGTCATTGAATAAGTAAACAAAATTTGCATAAAAATTTTACTCTTCTTTTGCTAAATGGCTGTCTCTCAATTTGGTTCTGACGTAATTTACAAATTAACTTACGTAACGAACTTCTATTTTCGTATATTTTTCTTCTGGCAAAAAATACGTTGCAGATATAGTTGCAGATTTTTGCAGATATGAGCTTGAAACCTATGTAATAGGATTTTCTGATACGCTGAATCTGACGGTGGGATTTTCATTAAAATTCTTTCACTTGTAGGGGATGTTTCCTCCCTCTTTAAGAAATCAAGTAAATTTTCTCAGGCTCGTAGCCTTTGATGAGTAATACTAAACTTAATAAAATGTATATATTTAGAATCAGCATTATAAGCCCATTCTTTTTATTCATTTATTGACATCAAAATTCCGTTTTTAAAAGTTTCGATTACTATTGAGCCGTATCGCTTGTTTTTTTTTTTTTTTATTATTATTATTATTACGTATATGAGGGGGTTCTCCCCTTAGTCAATACCACGCTCCTTACGTTAAAAGTTAAAAAAAAAAATTAATTCAAAAACCCCTGAATCACAAAGGCCGTTTAATTAGAATAGATAGCTCTTTTGAAAGCACTAAAAAAAAACTGTAGCGTAAAGAGCGAGGTATTGAATTGGGGGAGAACCCCCTCATATACGTAATAATTTCTGTTCGTTTTAAGTTCTAATGTTGCTTCTTACTTTCAGTTGAAAAAACTTGTTTTTTTTTTATTTAATTTCTGATAATTTTTTAAATAATGCTTGGAAATCCGGCGCACCCTTCATAGAAATGTCCCTTACCCCAAAGAAACATCCTCCACGGAAAGATTCTCTCGAGTAACTCCCTCCTCCAGCCCCCCCCCCCACCAGAAAAAAATCCTTCCTGAAAATGTCTGTATACTTCCCAATAACCAATACAATATGTAAGCAATGGGCAAAGTTCATATCTTGCAGCTCTTCCCCTGGGAACTGTGGGGGTTAAGTCATCCTAAAAGACATGTTTATTAGATTTTCGACTATGCTGAACAAAATGGCTATCTCAAAATTTTAATTGGGTGACTTTGAGAAAAAAATGAGCGTGGGAGGGGGCCTAGTTGCCCTCCATTTTTTGGAGGGCACGCATCGTGATCTTTCTTCGAGCAATAAATGCAAATTTCCACCTTTTTGCAGATAGGAGCGTGAAACTTCTTTAATAGGGTTCTCTGATAAGCTGAATGTGATGGTTTAATTTTCGTTAAAGTTAATTAAAAATGCAAAATTCCATATTTTTGCAGATAGGAGTTTGAAGCTTCTTTAATAATGTTCGTTGATAAGCTGAATCTGATGGTGTGAATTTCGTTAAAGTTAATTTAAAAAATTTGCAATTAAAACAAAATTTTATTGTTTAAAAAAAAATTGAGTTGTGAGAAAGTCAAACTTTAGCGTAAAGAGCGAGGCGTTGAGGAGGGGACAGCCCCTAACATATACGGAATAATTTCTGTTCGTTTTAAGTTTTAACGTCGTTCCTTACTTTCAGTTAAAAAACAAATTGTTTTTCTTTATTTCATTTGTGAACGTTTTTTAATTAATGCAGGTTTTGATTTTGGCTCACCGTGCTTGAATAATTAAAACGAAATTTGCATATTAATTTTACTTTTATTTGGTTAAATGGCTTTCTCGAAACTTGTTGAATTTTATTTACGAACGTTTTGTTAGTAATAAATATACGTAACTTACGAATTAACTTACGTAACGAACTTTTTTATTCACATATTTTTAATACGTATATTAGGGGGTTAGCCCCCTAGTCAATACCTTGCTCTTTAAGCTAAAGTTCGAATTTTGTTCCAATTCTTTAAAAATGACCCCTTAATCACAAAGGCCGTTAATTAGAATAAATAGCTCTTATGAAAGTACTAAAAAATATTTGGCTTAAAGAGCGAGGTATTGACTAGAAGGTGAACCAAATCATATAGCTAATATTTTTTTGTTCGTTTTAAGTTTTGATGTTGCTCCTTACTTTCAGTTGAAAAACTTGTTTTTTTATATTTAATTTCTGATTTTTTTTTAAATAATGATGGGAAATCTTGCGCCCCCTTCATAGCAATGTCCCTTCCCCCATGAAAACTTCCTTCATGAAAAGATCCTCCCGTATAACCCCCGACCCACCCCACCTCCCACTACCAGAAAAAATTCCCCCTGAAAACGTCTGTATACTTCCCAATAACCAATACTATATGTTAACATTGGGTAAAGTTCATAACTTTCAGCCCTCCCCCTGGGGGCTTCGAGGGATTAAGTCATCCTAAAAGACATAGTTATAATATTTTCGACCATGCTGAACAAAATGGTTATCTCAAAATTTTGATCGGGTGACTTTGGGAAAAAAATCAGCGTGGGAGGGGGCCTAGTTGCCCTCCATTTTTTTTGGTCACTTAAAAAGGGCACTAGAACTTTTAATTTCCGTTCCAATGAGCCCTCCCACGATATTCTAGGACCACTGGGTCGATACGATCACCCCTGGGAAAAAAAAAAAAATAAAAAAAATAAACACGCATCCGTGATCTTTCTTCTGGCAAAAAATGGAAAATTCCACATTTTTGTAGATAGGAGCTTGAAACCTCTACAGCAGGGTTCTCTGATATGCTGAATATAATGGTGTGATTTTCAATAAGGTTCTATAACTTTTAGGGGGTCTTTCCTCCTTTTTTCGAAAATCTGCCAAATTGTCTCAGGCGCGTAACTTTTGATAGGTAAGATTAAACTTGATGAAACTTATATATTTGAAATCAGAATTAAAATCTGATTCTTTTGATGTATCTTTTGACAGTTCGTTACCACGAACTGTTTGATTCATCCTATTTATCCTCTTTCATGTTATAACTCTGTCTATTTAACGCTACATCCCTTTTTAAGAAAGACCCAACCAAGATTTTTATTCATGAGCCTACTATCGTGCATTTCTTCAAGATCTTGGTGTATTAATGGCCGCTTGATAACGTTTGCTTTAACAATAAAAGTGAGTGTGCCAGATATTTTATTATGTATCTTGATTGTCGTCTTGTCGTGATTGTGAGCATGTTTCCATTTTAAGCTAGTGGCGATTGCAGTCTTGCTCAAGGGGTCCAGGAAGTTGATTATTTTTATAAGCTTCATAATTCAAGTTAGTTTTCAGTTTTCATTTATTCACTCTTCTTGTTTGCTTTTTTTTTTTTTTTTGATGGTGTTGTTCAAAATGTATTGTTTCTTGAAATAAGACTGAAATAAGCAAATACATTATTCAAAATACATGATATATTCATCAAAATGTTTTCTGCTTGAATCCAGATGAGGAAATATGCCATGATGCTGTTCAAAATAAACTATTTCTTGAAATAAGGTAGACTCTTCTTGTAGTGTTCATTCTGTGCTGCAAAAAGTTGATATAACACTGAAATTTGTCCCCATTGACAAGTAAAAATAGCTATATTAGCTATTTAATACATAAATTAATTGGCTTATCTTTAAATTCTATTTAATACATGCAAAAATTAAATCTTTTGGCCCGCTAGCCAATTCGCCCTAAAGACAATGCCCCTTTTTCAAAAAATTGGCTGCGCCCGTTTTATACTAATTAAAAAACATATTTTCTAAGAGAAAAGTAAAGAGTCGCATTAAAGCCTACGAGCAGTAATAAAGTCATATAATACATCAAACTTAAAACGAACGGAAACTGTTCTTAATTAATATATGAAATCTAACACGAACAAAAACTACAAGAATGATCAAATCAAATTTAATACGAACAGAAATTCCTGCGAATGAATAAATGAGACCTAAGACGTAAAGACTTTGAGTTTAGTAAGAGATAGGAAAAAATTATTCAACAAATTTTGGGTAATAGATCATGTGAAAACGAAAGTAAATTAAGGGATTAATGTAAGAGGTCATTAAAAGGGATTTTAGGAAATTTGAAGTTGAGGCTATGGAAACAACTGCTGAGTATCCAGAATATGCAGGTTCGGAACAACTGTACCGCTTAACCGTCAAATATTGAATTGGGGTGTGAAGATATTGTGGGGGGCGGGGTAGTGAATCCGGACTAGTCACTATTAAGGATAGGAATGGCGTCTCGCTTAGCGATGAAGGAAGTGTCGAGGAGGAATGAAGTTTTAAACAATGGTTACAAAATAGTATAGAGAACAGTGAAGATTTTCGACTTTCGGAAGTGAAAGAAAATTCATTCTACCAAATTGGAATTTCAGATGGTATTTAAAAATTGTAAATAACAATTCTGTTGGTGCTGCTGGCATGGTAACTTGAGTTTTGGACATGTGGTTGCAACGAAGTTGCAGACAAGATACTGAAAATTATATATAGGATTTCTTAAGAAGAAAAAGCACACTGGGGTTTTAGGAAAACTGATTAAGCCCCCTAAGTAATAAAGATAATTAGAATAAATGTAGCAATTATACTGAGAAGGGTTGATCAGTTTTGTTTGCTATTCCTATTCATATGGGTTATCTTGTTGAATTATGACCTAAGGAACTGGCCTTAGAGACATTGATATTAAATAGAATAGTAAAATCTTCCTTTAGTTCATGTTTTACAGATCATGTGAGAGAGGCTTGAAGAAAACATGCTATTTAAAATCTAACTGGTTTCAATCTGAAGGTAGGACGTCCTCGAATAGGGGTAAGAAGAGGTTGCAAAATAAGGTAGTTAAAGGGTCCGGGCCTCCATGGGAAGCCGCAAATAATTTAGCTCTGAATAGAAAGGGTGTGGGGCATGTACAACTATTTTTGTCTCAGGTGACTTGGTACTGTAACGAATTCTTAGTAATAATGATAGTTGAAATTAGCCCAAAAATATCTAAATAACACCTAAGCTAGCCAAGATTGATAGATACCTGTAAGGGTAAATATTGGTGTGTATTGCCTTTTTCTACCATCCTATCGCAACTGACCCTTATTTAAGCAGAACATCGCGTATGGCAGACGATAAAAAACTTGCAGACCTAAAATTAGAGGATGTGAAAACTCCATTTACTACCGGAAAGCAAATAAAAGCGTAAATCCTCCAAACCAAATTTCCTATTTGCCTACGACCCAAATTAGTTTGGACCTAATGGCTATAAATACCCATTAAAAATCAGTTTTTTAAAATGCAAATTTAATGTTCACATTCTATGTATATAGTTTAAGGTTTTTGTTCTCTGTAAAAAAAAAAAAAAAAAGATGATTTCGCGACATGTCTACTAATGTACCGAAAGGACGAAATACTTATATCATTCGATTTTTCAGTTCCAGATGTACCTTTTTGCTGAGCCACAATTAGGATATTATCCAGACTGATTTTAAGTTGCTTAATGGTGTTTTTCCTGTGCGAATTTCGGCACGGTATTTTTCTGCTCTCCCAATTTTGCTTTTATTCTAATAACTGAAATTCAGTTCATTCCATCTACCGAATTAAATTAATGAAGTTCGGTGCACAGGATTTCTTTAGATTGGAAATATTTTGACAATTGGTTGAAAATCTTTAGAACATTACAAATTTTCCTGTTATTTCAACAAGTTTAGATTCTTCTTCAAGAAAAACTTAAGTACTATCACAATCGTGGGTCGGTAAATGGGTAGGTCTGAAACGAATGAAGCCAATCATATAAGTATTGTTCTTTTGGTTCAACTTTTGTAGGTCTGTCACAAAATTGCTTGTTTCAGAAGGAACATATACCTTAAAAATGGGCATTTTTCCTACTATCTTCCTGCCTTCCTGCCTTCTTTTCATGCCTTTCCTGCCAAATAAACCAAATATCTTTTCCTGCCTTCTTTCTGTTTTTTTCCTTTCTGCCTTCTTTCATGTCTTTTCCTGCCTTCTTTCTGTTTTTCAACCTAAAAACAAATTCAAAGCAAATCTCAAAAATTAAATTTGAGAAATCAATAGTTTCAAAATTTCAAAAATTTAATTCGCTAAATATACTATGCTGAATCTCAGATGTCGAACGATAGCAGAATGTTCGTTTTACGTTCAATTTTTAAACGGTAGGACTACAGAAAAGCAACAAACAAAAAAGCTTGCATAAGAACATAAACCTAATAGTGCGTAATCACCACCATGGGGTTTGACATTTTTATTTATATATTTATTCGATTTTTTCCACTAAAATCAAAAAGAAACACTGTGGATTACAAACAGTAATAAAACTAAGAAGAAAAAAAAACACAATAATGACTGCACACGCTGTGTAACAAGCATCAGCTTAAGCAGCTTCAGAAACCAAAAAATGACAAAGAGGATTAACTCAGAAATAAACTCTAAGGTGCTTATACATAGAGCTTCAATGAGACTACATATATAAGAAGGTGTGTTAATAAGCTCAAACTTACCAACTAAATTACTCTTTCGTTACCAACTGAGGAAATGAAGCAAAAAATTATGGTATTTGAAATATGTCTCGCGTAGGGGGCTGCAACACTTTCTGTAACAAATAGATAGTACTGAATTTTACAGTGTTCCGCAACAAATATTTTAAAGTGTGCTTTTATTGATGTGTGTGTATTTCTCTCTGTATTTGTTTCAGGCATGGATGTACAGGGATCGGCAGGGAAACAGTTGTGCGGTGGTACGTCTGCAGCACTCGAGAAGACTCTCACATTTGGGAGAGAGCTCCAAGCCTTTGCTAATCAACTGAAAGAAAAATATGGAAAAAATGAGACAAATAAGAAAATGATTGAGGTTTGTTGGATTTTTTATTGGGAATATCATTGGTGTCCACCTCAAATACTGTGGGAAACTGATAGGAGATAAATCTTTGGCGCTATAACATGAGGGAATTAGAAACTACTAGCGCCAAACAAACCTAATTTTGATTAGGTTAAATTTAGAGATTTATTTGGGTCCAACCTGAAAATTAAAAAAAAAGTATGCTCTTTTATTTTTGAATTTTTCTTGTTTATTATAAAACACTGGTCTAGGCTATTGTGAAGAATATGAGGTGGTTTAAAAAAAAAATCGCATACATACCTATTGTAAACTTTAAGAATAAGGGGCTATTTTATCTTTATCTCAATAAAACAAAACAAAAAATGATCAAAGAAAACACACAAATGTTTTTATTTCTGTATTTATAATTAACTTCCTGATTTTGTCGGGTAACTCTAGAGGATATTAGTTGGGTTTTTTTTATTATTATTATTATCTAATAGACTAACTTGATTTGAACCTCTGAACCTCAACCGAAGTCTGTGTTACCCATACAGACGTCCATAGCCTTAAGGATGCTTTTCACCTTTTAATTTTGTCGTTTATATTTTTTAAATATCTAGGATTAATACCTTTTTAATAAATCGGGAAGCCATACCTCGCTTAAAAATGACCCAAAGTAGTTACCAAATAAGACTTATGTCTTAGTTAGTGTATACATCTAACAGTTAGTGTATAGTTAGTGTAATAGTTAGTGTAATAGTTAGTGTATTAGTTAGTGTATAGTTAGTGTATAGTGTATAGTTAGTGTATACATCTAACAGTTAGTGTATAGTTAGTAATATAGTTAGTGTAATAGTTATTGTAACAGTTAGTGTATACATCTTAGTTAGTGTATACATCTAAATGGTCGGGGTAGATGACTTCCTTAAAATAACCATTAGAGATGACTGGCTCCTCGAAATGCAAGTTATGGCCAAGGAACATTGTCAAGAAGCTTATTTGACCTTTTTTTTTTCTTTTTTCTTTTTTTTTCTTTTTTTTTAGAAAAGCCACCTCTGGTTTAGAATTATTTTGAAATTGCTAACAAGAGGTGTCTTTGTTAGGTGCGATAGATGCAATTAAAACTTAAATTAACTTGCAATCAAGATATTTGATATACGTTATTTTTCGCTAAGCATTAAAGTGCAACCGTCGCAAGTATAACTAATTTACTTATTTACAGTGACTGTCTTTATAAGCTAATGTTGATAACGGTAAATGTTACGCATTGTAACGTCCTTATGTTTCAAATTTACGAAGACGTTATAAATCTTGATAACCATAACTATCTAAACAAGATTTTGAAAATGTTTATTTCCCGTCTATACGTAAGCTAGTATAAATAGAAAAGAAGATTTCAATTAGTAACTTGGATTTTGAGACTTTATAAGCTTTCATAAATACTACCATTCACAAGCTGGTACGATAAGGTAATTTACCTTACTAATTAGTTAAATGTTTGTACGCGGTGTTAATTTCCACCAATACCCGACTAGAGCAGCATAGAGCAACTCGACTAGTTTGGCAACCCCAGTTGTCCTCTCGCAATGCTCAATATATATATATATATATATATATATATATATATATATATATATATATATATATATACATATATATATAGAGGAAGGGGTAAGGACTGTTGGTAGCGAGTGAGTAAGTAGAGTTTTGTAAAGTGTGATATTTATCCATACAAAAGTATAAACTTCGGGTTTGTTGTTAATTTGTTTATTTAGTAAAAACCCGATTCTGTGAAAAATAATAAACGGCTGCAACGATACAATCGAACCTATTATAGTAACGAAGATAGAATCAATAATTCCCTACAGAAAATTACCATATTTTGATGATAATAGTATTCATAATATTCACATCTGAATATTGGTCCGAAATTCACCTCTTTTCTGGAAAAATTGGAAAATATCGCCTGAAAGCGTACTTTTTCACATTTTACCTCGGAAAAACCCTCTGAATAGGAACAGTCATATGTGTACATATGATAATATAGATAAGAAAACCAAGCAGAATACTATGTACTGGATTATAAAAGAAGGATGAACAGAATAATGCCAATTCTAATTGCTGAATTCCATCTCTACAACTCACATGCTCGACTATTTGTATACGAGTAATAAACACTATCAGTGTGATTAGTAGATATATACATATATACGGTGCTTCAACTGTGAGAATTATATTTATTATATTTATTAGAGGTAGCTGCATTAATATCTAGTCCTTGTGTTAATGTGGTGTGGAGCAACACTGCTGCTCTTGGATATTATTTTTTTTAATGGAGGTCTTTAGTTGGACAATAGCAAGAGTTCAATTTATTCTAAGTGTGTAGAGATTTGCTGTCAGGACATTTTTCCATTATAAGAAAAATTCGAGTACAATCCAATTGATATTTTATTATTAGGATTATCTTGCTCTGTAATGCAGCGTAAAAATAAGATACTTAGCTTACGTATATAACCCTAGTGCAGGCTTTTTTTCTTTTTTCAGAATGCCTTCAGCTTGATTGCATATACCGATCCTTGGTCAAGTAAAGCGGTTGGCTGGCAGTTAGAGCAATCTCAGAGAGAAATCCTGGGTGATGTTCTGAATTCGGCAATTGTTGGTAAGCTGATACTTTGATTTATTTTGTTGAATGTTCAGTATGAGCGTAAATCCAGTAGATACCACATTCCCTTCTTGTTTGTTTGAGGGCTGCTTTGGTTTTTTTTTTAACGAACTGATATTTTATTTTTAAGCTAAATTTGAACTGCTTGTCTTTCCTTGTATTCACACAGAGAAAAGTTTGCAGCAATAGACAATGCTCCTCAATTGCATCAACGAGCGATTTCGTTGCGATTATATTTCGAGAGGATTTTCCCCGAATCCAATTTTTGCCTTTGGTGCTCTTTTTTTCTACGGTTCTTGCTTTCATTCTGGATATTCTAAGGGTAATAAAAAGGATAAAAATACTCCATCGCTGGTGCATAGTGCTTCAAATCAGCGTTTCAGTTGCAGGGTCTTTTTATGGAACAAATAGCAAGGCTGTCGCCCAACCTTGGTGGATTGATCCCTAGGCCCCATATTGGCAAGCAGAGCATAAATCCATTCTGCTACGACAGGGTTGAAGGCTTTATATGACTGCTGCTGATATTTAAAAGAAAAAAAAATGCAGAGAAAATTGCCTAGGTGTCTGTTAAACGTTGAATTTTTAACTTTGGATCCTTGCTTGATAATTAAACTTCTTAATGTTTGCAACTAAATTGCCGTGACAACTGAATATTGCCCATTATGAATATTTATGTGTTAACCTTGGGTAAGATGAAAGTAAAACAACATTCTTGAAACAAAACTTAACAGAAGTAAAATTAATGGAAATGCTAAGAGACATACTAGGAGTTGCACTGGCAGTTCTTAGGTTTCAAATTAAATAACGTAAAATGTATTAAAGAGTTAAATCTCTTTAGCTACTTGCTTCATTTTGTTCCAGGTTGTCATAAAAATTACACAAGAACGTGTTTAAAAGTAGTAACTTTGCTATTTTTAAGTTCAACTTTGAACAAAGTAGATATAAAAAAATGCGGCTAAAGATAGCAAACTACCGAATTCTCTCTAGTATTTAGAACACTTTTGTAACTCAGGGGATTCGGTCTCGTTGTACCCTCCTCCCCCCCCCCCATATAACCTCTGAATCGGACAGGAATCTTCGATTGCTGACAGTGCTACTTCCGAAAGATGAAGATTAGAAAAAAAAAATAACTAACAATGTTATTATTAATAGCTTGATGATTATTTATTTCGATAATGGCTTGCCAGGAATGGAATATATTTAATTTTGTCCGCTTTCTATTATTGCTAAAGCTACCCGGATAAGTGGGTGGTTAACACCCAAAGTAGCATAAATGTTCTCTTGAAGACGGCTACTTTGTCTGACAAAACAATTTACAATATCTGGAGTGCCAAAAATCCGCATCATCTTTCTATTACTGTATCTGCGAGGCAGATACAATAAAAACTTGCAATATCTGAAATACATAATTCTAATATCGCTAATATCCCCTGGCCGAAACAGGATGTGAAGGCCAGCTGGGAACAAAACCGCATGGTCACAAAAGCTCGAGTACAATTTAGCCAATGCTTTTCTGTTATATCTTCCCCTGTTGGGGACAATTTTGGCATACCCCAGTTTCAGCTTCTCTTTAATATCACTCAATGCCCGGAAACGAAATAAGGTAAGCGATTTGCAAATATTGATCCCAAGCCATCGGAAAGATTCAACACTTTTTACAGAAAATACGCCGCAATCAAGCGGCGTCGCTGAAGATTTTGAATTAAACACTAAATATTCGCATTTATCAGTGTTGAGGCTTAATCCGATTTCCCCATACAGCCGCGATACTAGTAGCACAGACTTCATTAATGTAAACTTTGACCTGCTAACAAGCAGAAGATCATCCGCATATACAATATAGGAGACGTTTGACAACCCTGAAGAGTAAGAAAGCGGTATCATATTAAGAACATTCAGTAAACAAGCTTTAAAAATATGAGGTGAAAGCACACCACCCAGACGGACCCCAGATCTAACTGGGATTTTGCCAAAGGCCCGGGAACCCTGCCTCAACTGAATAAATGAATTCTGGTACCAAAACCGAAGTACACAAATAATTGAACTATTTATACCCAAACGTGCCAGAGAAAACCGTGCCTGAGAGTGACAAACAGTATCGAAAGCTTTAGATAGGTCTAACGCACAAAAGTGAACTTCCTTTTTTAAACGATGTGCTTCTTGTAACACCTTTGCAAGTATACGGTGGGCATGCTGGCATCCTATACGCGACTTAAAACCGAACTGATTTGCGTCATAATCCACCTTATCTTGAATAAATGGGAGCAATACATATTCAAATAGTTTGCTTAAATTACACGCTACAGTGATAGGGCGGTAGGATCCACAATTAAGCGGATCCTTCCCTCGCTTCAGAACAGAGGTAACAGTACCACACAGGAAAGAATCAGGCACTAGTGAGCTACTAACACACATCTGAAAAAGTAGTTGCAGATGGCTAATCAACTCGGGAGAATCGATTCTTAAATGTTCAACACAAATTCCATCCAAATCAACAGACTTAGATTTTAGTTTTTTAATGCTTTTCACAACAGACTCAGCACTAATAGGGATAATATCTTTCTGGCGTAGTCTACGCGGAATAACTGAATCAAGCAATCTACAAAACCTGGAATGGACTGCATAATTTACTGTACTGAAAATTGTCGAGTAATGACTAATCCATGAATTACCAGGAATTAAACTGAATGAAACAGTCGGGTTTAGCTTACTAGAATTCACCACTTCACTCCATTGCCGAGGATTTTTCGGAAATTCCTTACCCTTATATCGGACGCTTCGCAAATAAGATTTGAATTCAGATTTAGTTTTTCTTTTAATATTAAATACATGACCCGAAGTGGGGCGGTCACACGCATTCCATATCCGAAGCCACATTTTTGCCCGATTTTTAACAATTTTTAACTGAGGGTCCCCTTTCCATATAGAACTTCTAGTTTTCGAACGAATACGCGAAACAGGGACAGCTATGGCCTCGGCTTGTTTAAGGCAGGCAACAATCAGAGAATAGTAAGAATTAAGTTGTGATCGAGCATTAGGCGAGAGGACACTGGTACAAAGTAAATGGTAAGGAACTGTCACAGATGAGAGCAGAGTTGCCAAAGTACACATATATAATGTCCAGTTAGCTTTATTCCATTCACGCTTATCATACCATTTCGTGCCCCGTACAGAAGATTCACACTGATTCAGGCCAGAAGAATGCGAAACAGAGACGGTAAAAGAGAGGGGGAGGTGATCATAATCTCTTTCTTCATCGTGAACCTCGACACTCGAGCATATCACACCAGCCGAGCAAACACAGTGGTCTATATCAGACACACATCCACTATTATGAATATACGAAAAATCTGCACTCTTGGCTACTATCTGATATCCATCTGGCAAAGACTGAAGCACAAGATCAGACCGAGTTGACTCTCTATTTATGTTACAATTTAGGTCTCCCACTATGGTCCACTTAAAGCTATGACTTTCAATATTCCGAAGGAAATTCTTCAGAGAAGACACAATTTTTGTGAATTTATTAAGTGACAAAACTGTTTTTTTATCATGAGGTAGGTAAGTATTGATAATCATTAGATCTGCAATTCGAAGGGCAATAAAATTATCGCAAGAGTGTATGCACAGGGGAGAGAAGCACGAAAGTCTATTACTCACAATACATGCAAGCCCTCCGGAAGGTCTGCCCCTCGTACGTCTAGCACTGGTTGTATAAACTACATGTTCATCACTTCTGTTTAGTGGGCTGACATTTACAGCCGGCAAAAGATGTTCCTGTAGCAACACGATGTCAAAATCGTTCATTTTCTGATTTATTGAATAATCTTTGTCTTTGGTGCCATTTATGTTGAAAGAACACACAGAAAACGTTACTGTTCCAGTCATTTCTTGTTTGAGGCACGCTTAGCTATGGCACTGCGGATTACGCGGCACTTTAGACTGAATGCAACATGACCTTCACCACATAGCGCACACTTCGGTTCAGCCAAACATGGTGCATCTTTTGTCGATAAATGCATACCGCTGCAGCGGGAACAGCGGGGAGGGCTGGTGCAATTGGCCTTCACATGATCAGGTGATTGACACTTATAACAGCAACGGGAGGACGGAGGCACTCAAATACTCGGAAAACTTCGTATTCTACCTTAAGTCCGAGACGAAGTGCATTTGAAAGTCCAACAGCATCGTAGAAGAATATCTTAACAGTCAAGGACTGCCCGAGGCGCTTAGCGTCTACAACTCCTTCACGCCCCACGAACAAACTGACGTCATAAGCTAGCGGTATGCCTTTAACTATTCCAACGAGTTTCCGCTCTTGAAGTTTTGCATCGCACTTCAGAACATTAGGTACCGCATCACAAAAGTCCTTTGCAGCAACTGGGTCAATCTGCACTAAAAGTTTATTGCCCGACGGCTTGGTAGAATGAATGGCTTTGTGTCCCTTGATTTGGTCGATGGCATCGCGACGTTTCTCAGGATTGTTAAGCTCGGGAGAAATTCCAGAGATTACTACAGTAGTAGTGGATGTGTTTACATTTGGCTTAAACGAGGCACTGGGCAGGGAGGGAAAATTCAGATCATAAGATGTCACTTTTTCGTTTATCTGTTTAAGGGCTCGGTCTAGGGAGCTAATCTTACTGACTAACCTGGAGTAAGCTACTGCGGGGATAACCGGCACTTCAGTAGATGAGACAGTGACAAAAATTGGCAGCAGGGTATTATCAGAGTCACATTGACGCAACAAGTCCAAAATATCTTTCAAATTTCTCTGCGAAGCTAGGTCACCCTGCCGCTTTGGAACAGATTTATTCGGATCTGCTATTCCCCAAAACTCCGTTTGGCGTCTTTAATGACTTTATCATCAAAAAATTCCAGTGCATGATTAATTATCGTCACATCATCGATTCCTTCACGAAAATTTGATTGGAGAAAATTCAGAACAGGCGAATATGTATATTCCACTAACATCTTGCTCACGTTACAGCAATAATAACTGCAATGCCAATTCAAGGTCAAAAAGAGTCCATAGATATAGTTAGGTCAATATCCAAACAATTAATCCTTATGCGCAATGCGAAAGTATAATATTTCCTGGAAAACAACTTCACCGCCCGAGTGCTGAATGATATTTTTCTGGTGGTTTCAATGCGAGAGAAGTAAGTGAAGTGTTGGAGGCTGTTTACCTTGTCCCCGCAATTTAAGGGGCAAGCCCAGCGGGTACCACGTCTCTTGCTAACAACTCTCCACCCCTCTTCTGCTTACTTTCCTTTCCCCACCTCAATCTCAGCGTAATTGTCTACGAATATCGTATGTCCAGTTTGATCTTAATTGTGAACTTTTATAATTTTGAAGGTCACTGAATTAATTAAGTTCTTTTTAGTGAAGTAATAAATCTAAAAACAGGTGCTTACACTCTGAAGACTGACAATGAAAATGTACTGTCCCAAGGGAATTTGATAAAGCCAGCAAAACGATAATCTGATTATGTAAATAAATCCAAACTGAAAGTCCACAGGGGAAAATCACAGCTTTAGCAGGGTTATATCCGAAAAAAATTTGGTGTTAACACAACGAAGTCTGAATCAATACTAATAAAACTTAGGTTCTCTTGAGAACTGGGGGAGGGGGGGGGGTCTAAGCCATCTCTATCTGTTTCTCAGATTTAAATTGCAGGGAAGCCTCAAACTTTTCCCTGGAAAATGAATGCAAAAAGTATAATTTATTTCTGCTTATTATATAAAGTAGTTTATGTTATATTTGCTTATTATATTACATATGCTTTTTAAATTAAGCCATGCCTGGAAACTCTGAAGAGGTCGATTTAAAAGACTATGTTTTTGCCGTGTGACATGACAATAAAGCCATGTCCACACGGCTTTTTCCTCGACAATTGGTAGCCCTTAAGGTAAATATAGCCAAGGAACTGATATAGCTTTGAACTCGTTTGGCTCTGGCGGCTTTTGTTATATTATTATATTATGTTATTATGGTATATTGTATTTATCGTGTAATAAGGAGAAAATAAGCTAAATTTAATTTACTTTCAGAAAACTATAGAATGCCCGGAAGACCTCCACTGGAAGAAGCTTTGGCTCATGGGTGCGAACTTGGAAATCTTATGATCCAATCTGGCAATGGGATCGCAGCCTTTTTATCCGTGAAAGGGCTACTGGAGCAAGATTCATGAGTGTAATTACTTTTAAAACGTAATCACGTAAGTTTTATTCATAAAAATACTCATAGAGAGTGAAGTGCTGGAAAAAAGGATAATACAGACATTGATGTGTTCACAAATGTCCTGCCTTGTGCGCACTCCCATGGTTTGCCAATAAGACAACTCCCCCCCCCCACGAAAATAAATACGTCTCGGGTAATCATCATTTTTGGGGTTATCACTCTTTCCTACATAATTCACATACATTTTGTCTTTTTTGGTAATTTCAACCATTCCTCAAAGAAATGATGGTTTTTTCAATAAGTGATTTTGTCGACTTGTCCTCACTATTAAGTTTAAAAATATTTCTAGATTCCAGTTGGTTTTAGTACCGTTTTTTTACGGAGACCTCTATCACTGTAGCATAACATACGTCTTATTTGTTCAATAATGTCTGTAGCAATTCAAAAAGTGTGGTCTGAAATTTTTGTTAAATTGATGTTTACTATGCACCCTCTTTAGCTCACTTTACTCGACGAATAAGGACTATACTTTCCTGTGTCATTTATGCTTCTCGAGTTATTTGGGAATTTCTTTTTTTTTCGAATTGCGTTAGATCTTTTTTTTTGGAGCTTATTTACATGTTTATAGACAACAAAAAAATTGATTTTTTTTTCTCTTCGTTCGATTCTTTTTCTCATTTTCGTTTATTTTCAGCTGCCGAAGCTAATTCAGAGAAAGGAGAAAATTTTGTTACGCATAGTTACGTATAAGATTCTTCTTAAATAAGAATCTTGTATATTTTTTGTTTTTTTTAAAGTGGAATTTTGATGTTTGACCTTTAGAAATAGGTCTAATAGCCCATTCCTTAAATTTTCAGCTTAGTCAGTGATCTTGAGATGGCAAAAAATTTTCTAGCAAAATTTGAATCAATAATGTAGCATAACTGTTGGATAATACGGTCAAAAACTTTCAAAGTCAGACGGTTGTTGTCAGTATTGTCGAAGCTGCTGAAGGAGTGTCAGCAATTGCCTTACGTTACTTCCTGCCGTGGCAAAGCCTTCCTGGTTCTGATAACAATTGTAATGTGACGGAGTTAATCTGTGTTGTCATCTGTGTTATGGTGAATACTCTAGGGAATCTTTAACAGCGTTGCACTAGTCCAGCATTTAGTGTTAACAAAAGTGTTCTAAAAAAAGTAGAATAATTCTTTTTTCTAAACTGCTCTCTTTGTAGAAGTTTTTTTAAATATAAAAATTTAGTTGAACATAAATTCGATCTTTCATACACATTTAAAAAATATTTTCGTCATTTTCTGTTTCTTCTTGAAAATTATAGTCAATTCCAATCACAAATTTAAAATTTGAGAAACAATCTAGTGTTTAGAAAATGTTTGCTATGCAAATTCTTATGCTGGGTTTTAAATTGGAATAAAGATTTAGCATCCACAGGTTTTAGAGTAAGTCTCTGAATTTTTTTCTTGCAAAAACTGTTTTTTGCGGAAAAAAATGTTTTTTTTTTAATAATCCAAAAATTGTCTCAAAGAAAATGAGGGCAAAAGGACTACTTTTATCAAATTTTGAATTTAGAATGAAAACTTTTCATCAGCAAGCTTTTCTAAACAATTAAACATTTGAGGCTAAAATACCAAATTTTAAACCACATTACATTCTAAAAAGTATTGATAAGAAACTACACATGTTAGAATATGTCCCGGTTTGGTTCAAAATAAGCACCCTTAAATACATAAAGTCTAAAGAACGCCTTGTAAGGTTTGGACCTTCTACGAAGAGGTCTAATGCGAATAAGCCTAGCTTATCTAAAGCTGAACAGTTACCGATTTTCGTCCTCTTTCAAAATTTGTTACGATTAACTTAATGCAATTTCCAAAGAAACTATGAGAGGAGGATTTTACTCACTCTTTTTTCTAGCTCTAGTTTACAAGACAAGCCTTGAATTCTGTAGGATGACCGGCAACAAAAAATAACTTTGTTGCATTGCAATTGTAGATGGCGTTCTTTGAAAGCCTTTGTATCAAATTCCTGTAGTTTGGTTTTACATAGACAAAATAGTTATCGATGTGTCCAAAATAGCGTACAAGTTGTCCTTTAAGTAGACTTTATTGACTTGGTGTGTTATAGATCCGATCCTAATTCGTTTTTGCAATGAATACTTTTAAATTAAAAACATAACATAAAATACCCGAGTCCAGGGAAAAATGGACGTGTATTTATTTTTGAAAAAAAGAACATTTGGGGCCAAATCATTTAAAAAAAGTAGAATAACGTACCATCTAAACAGATTTTTTTTTTTTTTTTTTTTTTTTTTTTATTTGTGTTTCCAGGTTTATCACTTTAGGATACTTAAACAGTAAATATTTTATTTGAAGACCAATTTATTTTCTCTATTGCAAATATTTGCGGAAACCAAAAACTTATGAATAAACAATTGTTGTGCAAAGGAACGTAAACAAGGGGGCCAGGAGAGAAGTCTTTTGACTCCCAGATCAGTTTTTTAACAAATTAACCAAAAAATCTTTTCCCTGACAATTTTTCTGTTTAAGTTGCACATTTCCTGCGTTTCTTTGTATTTGTGCCCCTCTGCTAAATAGATTCTTTTTTTGTGTACCTGGCTGCAAGAAGTAATCTAAAAAATTAAGAAGTATCCAGTAGGTCTGGGTTTTCTGTCAGAAAACCCAAAAACCGGGGAGAATTTTCTATTGGAATGGAAGTTTGCCGGGATGAACTTTCCAGGGGAAATTTTGCACGGTGGGAACTTGCTTCAATTCATGTACGAAATTCGTTTAATATGTCTTACTTTTTTTTTTTTTTTTTTTTTTTGTTCTGGGATGTCTTTTGGGTTTTTTGGGTTTATGGCTGCAAGAAGTATGTCTTTATTGATTCTTTCTTTTTGGCTCCTGTACGTTGGGCTTTCCAGTAGGTTCTGGGTTTTCACGTCAGGGCATAAATAAAACCAGGCTTAATCGTAATTAATTGGAAGTGATTATCATGATAACCAAATATGAAGAAAATCTAAAAAAAAATGCTGAATGTTTTGACTCTACCTCCATTAACTTTACTTGGTCTTACAAAAACAAGGAAATAGAAGAAAAAAGGCCAATTAAACGAACGTGGCTGCAACTACTTCACAAGAAGATTCAAAAATTTAAGATTTTTTTTAGTTAAAAAGTTTCCAAATATATGCAAGCGTATCGTAGAATCATATAAATAGGGTCAAAAGTTTGTATATTGAAATTGAAGCTAAACTAGATGTACTGAAGAGAAGTGTCGAAATGGAAGTGAGGAAATCATTTGAAATTTAGTTATTCTAAATTTTTACTTCAAATTGTTTAAATAATTATTAGCCATGTAGTACTCTTAAGCAATACTCAAGTTATACCTCAAGTAAGTAAGAACTCGTAACTCAAGTTATGAATTCTATTCATAACTTGATGGCTTGTCATGCTCATAAAAATCTTTTACCGTGCCTTACCTAATATGCATACCTAAATGGACGCAAGTGGATAAAATCCTATAAGACAATACATCCATAAAAATCTCGTAAGTGCACTGCCTTGCTATGCGAAATAGATGTACCTCAATGGATTGTATTGTTTTGGTATTAAGATATTAATTAATAAATATTCTTAGTTGTTAATTGTACAGCACCGACTTATTAAAAAATACTTTGAAAAAAAGTTTTCCAATATTCCCCTTTTGACCGTTAAATTAAAATTAGAATAAAATAATTGTAACATCTAATTTGTTTGTAGTATTCCTACAATTAGGCGGCCAAAAATTTCTCGGCATCTAACTTTTGAGCTGAGGAAGGCACAGTGTCGTCAATTGTTAGAGGTATTGTGCCTCACTCTAGATTTTGAAATGTAGCTTCTTGGGGAATTTTTTATTGATGCCTTTTTTTTGCTATTTTCATCGAAAGAATTGAAAAACAACTAGTCTCTCCCTCCCCTCATAGACATTGAAAAATACCCTCCTCTCCCCTAATTTTTTGTGAATTGACGCCACGCCACAGGGAAGGCAGACTGTTTTTTTCAACAGAATATATTAACTAACTCTTCACCTTTTTAAGGTAAAATAACGAAAAGCCAAAAAAAGCGAAGCAAGCTTCGCCACCATTTCGAATGTTTGCCCTTCTTTAGACCTCATAATGTCACCTCGCGACCCCTTTAAAACAGGCTGCAAGATCTATCTTTAAACACAACTATATACATGTACCATTTTAAGGAACTTCGTTGGAATATTTTACAAGTTTTTTCACATATCATCCTCAGCAATCCTTTTTTTTTGTACCCTAGGGAGAAGGCCTTAAAGATTGATCTTTCTCATCTTCTTTTCTTTTTTTTACCTATTTATCTGGAAAGTGTGACTATACATTTTTTTTTCAGGAG
The DNA here is from genome assembly GCA_027921565.1 of Artemia sinica. Classification (NCBI taxonomy): domain Eukaryota; kingdom Metazoa; phylum Arthropoda; class Branchiopoda; order Anostraca; family Artemiidae; genus Artemia; species Artemia sinica. The sequence goes on along the minus strand of CM051261.1, from coordinate 39,289,188 downwards.
TTTCATTGTTGAACAGATGTCCAGCTGTAAATATTTGCCTGAACAATTCGAATTTGTAAAGCATTTTTTGAAGATTTTTTCTTTGTTTTTGAGATTTTTACCCGCGGTTAGTTAGATTGTTATTAGTAGACATATAAAGTAAGAGAATTAAAAGTAAATTCGTTCTGATTTGCCTTTTACCCGGTATGATTTTTTAGGGTCTTAATAAACACCTTTTTACTGTGAAACATTCGTTTCTTTGAAATTATGCAAAAATGAGCTTTAGAAAGCTATTGTGATCCTACAAAAAAAAATGAAAAGAGAGTTAATTTCAAATATAATAAAAAGTTATAATTATAGTGATTGTTACCTAGAATATTTTGAGACTCTCCTCTTTATAAATTTTTTGTTATATTTTAAATGGTGAAAGCGAAATATTATCTTGCAACGAGCTGAAATCACCGGGTTTAAGAAAGAGGTTATCGTTTCCCTCTGTTTTCCACACTTTAAATGCGAAATACTAATTTTATTCTTGGATCTACAGTTGATATTAAAAGGTGCTGACACCCTTTAACGGTGTCACCCTTCTCTATTTCTCTTGAGCTTAGATAAAAGTAGGAAGGAGGAAAAACGTCCTCCCCCACAAAAAATCATTGCTCTACATGTAAAATCCTCAAAGTCGGTGTAAAGCTTGATTCTGACAGAAGATAATACTTTCGGAGATAGGAACCTGAGAAATGGTCTGATTGAGATTGTTTGAGGACTTGCACTTATTTTTTTTTTACACTTAATATGCAAAAAAAAACAATTGAGCAAAAGCAGGGCATTAAGTAAGTATCTGTAACCACCTAGCGAATTAAAAAAAAAAAAAACTATTCGATCGTTATAGCCCAGCCACGCGTCTTTATCAGTTTGTAACGTACAGGTATTTTGTCGCAGGTCGCTTAGATGCGTGAAAAAACTCCCTCGTTTTACTCACAACTAATCACAATAAAAAGAAAAACAGGAAAAACTCATGTTCAGTATTTCTGCTCAACTGTAAAATATATGTTGCGTAACATAACCCCCTTTGAGATACTGCAATTGAAATTAGAATAGTTTCAGTTGAATAATTATCTGCTCACGGGAGAAACTGGAAAGTGGGCCCAAAAACGTGCATTTTACATGTTTTTAAACCGCCTCCTGGAAAACTTTTTATTGATGGCACTGGATCCGGCTTCGCCCCTCTAACATCCATGAATTGACGCTCTTGATCAATACCAGTGGTATCAACTGGCGGAGTGACAATTTTCATCGATCTAACATTTGGTGGAAGTAGTAGGTATTTATCGATGCTTTCATGACAGAATTGAATCATTTGTCCATGAGGGCAAGAGTTCGGGTCCTGGTCTCGCTGGTTATTTGGTTTTGAACGGGGGTTTTGAACGGTCCCCCTCTAAATGGGCACCTGGAGAAATCTGGGGAAGGTAAATAGGAAGGTTTAAGAAATCAGAGGATGGTTGGCCCCCAACTCCCCATTTTACTCCCTGACTGAAAGGCTGTAAAACGGAGATCATCACCGGCTAGGGTCGCAATGCCGTATTCTTTCACTTTTTCCCCTTACCTTTTCCCGAGAGCTGCTCAGAAGTATAAGAAAATTTCTAGGTTGCTCCTCTTCTATATCCCATGGTGAATTTAGGATTGTTCGTTTACTTAACATAAAGTGTAAATAAGGCAGCATAATAATTACTCTTCGGTTCTTCAACTTCTAAGGGGAGATAGCTCAGTGTTAGAGAGTTTGACTGCAGATCGACAAGTTATCTGTTCGAATCCGGTTGTCCCCTAACTTTTTTAGCCTGTTGTAGCACAGTGGATTGATGCTCTGCTTGACAATATTGGGCCCAGGGTTTGATCCCCGCCGCAGCAAGACTGGGAAAAAAGCTTGCTACTTGTCCCTGTAAAAAAGATCCAGGAACTAAAACGTCGATTTGACGCCCTATGCGCCAGCAATTTTTCTGGAGGATTTGTATCCTTTTTTATCTTAAACTTCTGAACTTCTGTTGGCTTTGTTGGCCTAATCCTCTTCTATAACTCGTAATAACGGAAAATTCTTTTCAGTAAAAAACGTAAAAGTTTATTTGCCATAACATAAAACTCAAATGAAAAGACAAAAAGCGGCAGAGAAGACTAGAATGAAAGATATTGGCAGTAGGCTTTGACTTGAACTTCGATCAGAGTCGATGAAACGAATGCGACCCTCGATACCAATATTAACTGGTGAAATTTTTGAAATGTAACCTTCAACCACGTCGTAGTCTTTAACGTCTAGAAATAAGCTACATTAGATAAACGCTCGGGATTATATCGAATTTACATGGATAAACGATTTACAGAAAGTAATAAAAATGTCATATCATTGCCCAGCTTGTATACTTTCATACCCAAAACAGAACACTGTATTCTGTCCTATTTTTGAAACATAGTTCAGAAGTTGTGAAATATTCCTTTAATCGATTTTAATGCGCTGATTGAGTTTCGACCAGCTACAGTTGGGAGAAAAAAAAAAATACTAGTCCCTCTAGGTTTAAACTAGCAACCGCAATTTTTGTGCTCGCATCAAATTCAAGCCACATTATCTAGCTATACACTGTTCCTGTTTGTGGATATGGAAAACGTGGTGTACACTCTCGGTTTTGGGTGTGGTAAGATGAACATTAAAAGTAATTAAAGAAACTTATTATTGCTTGCCTGTCAACAAATTTTATTTGTCGCGTTCAATTAATTCATTAGTTTGTATTTACTTTGATTATATTTTCTGTCCTTTTTAATTTACCTTTTTTATTGTCTTTTTTTACAAAACAGTTTGTAATTACTTTTTGAAAAGCGAGAAAAGGCTGACGCTGATATAGTAAGCTAAACTTCACCTCTAAGTGGATTTAGCGTGTAATATTTAAAATTTTAGGACAAACAAAATGGGAAAAAAGAAAGAAAACAAAAAGACAAAAGAAAAAAAAGAAATTTTTAGCCAGTGGAGTGAAGATGTTAAAAGTAGAATAGCCTAGGCTCAGGGTGTTTTTTCACTGTTAAAAAAAAGTTTGGGAGAATAGGAAGATAAGTCTACAAACCAAGATTAGAATATTGGAAGCTACAGTGATGACAGTGGTCAAATATGGCTTTGAAGCATGGGCGCTCCGAAAAGCGGATGAAGATTTTGCGAATTGAAATTGTTTAAGGATTGTTCTGGGTACCCGGCTGACTGACCGTATTTCAAACAATAGGCTGTACGAAAAATGTGGTTCAATACCGCTCTCTAGGGCTATAATGAAAGAAAGGTTGAGATGGCTAGGGCACGTTGTGCGGATGAAGGATAACAGATTGCCGAAGATTGTTCTTTTCGGCCAACCGTCTAGGGCTAAACGGAAAGCAGGTCGTCCTCGTCTGGGGTGGGAGGACGTCATAAAGAAAGATTTAAAGGAAATGGGAACTTAGTGGGAGGGTGTAAAAAGGGAGGTTTTGAATAGACTGGGATGGAGGAGGAGCGTGCGTAGCTGTGTTGGCCTCAGGTGGCTTGGTGCTGCGGTCAGTTGTTAGTAGTAGTAGTAGAATACGTAGTGTGTTGCCAGTGTAGTCTAAGAACCTATTTAAGTTTTTAGTGGTAGAATAAAAACGCCGAAGATTGAACAGGACATTAGGTCCCAGGATTTGTTGCAGTTTGCAACACTGTTTCGCTAAAAAAATTTAGAGACATTTGCATGAAAGCAAAATAGTAAGTAATTCCTCTATTGAGGAAGTCCGGCTGTAACAATATATTGGAAGAGACGGGGAAGTAAGTTTGATGCGTATAAATTGACGATAGAATCGATGCAACGAAAATTACTTTTAGGGAACTCAGTCTCCTTAGATCCATTTACCATGAGATTTTACTAATTCCATAATTCAGTCCGCTCCAAAACCCGCTATCAGCTGATGCTAAGGATCAGATTTTATCACTGGCAATTGATAATTTGAACGCTGAAATCAACTAATTCCCTATTTATTTTACGTATTTGTCTTTATCTCAGATCTCGTATAGTCCTTGTTTCTCTTGTCGTACAGATGATCTTGAGCTCTATCGAGTTCAAGTAGCTCCTCCCAATGTTTCGTTTCTTTTTTATTCATTTTTTCTATTTATCATTCATCTTTTTATATTTGCTTGAATTTGGATGCAGAGGCTTTCGCATAATTTCCTCACCGAAATCAAATTGCGAGATTTATTTTTAATTTTTTGCTTGCAGTTTGTCGTCTGTCTGGATAAGGTTCGTGTATTGGCTAATCAGAAAATTATATGCATAATTCTGATTGGCTCGGCCTTAACCATCTTCAATTTAATTGACCTCCAGTTTTGACACGATCCAGTTCTGGACTTTAGTTAAATGTCTATTGTGAACGGGTTTGACTTCAACTGGTTTTCAAACTAGCGCTAGCTAAATCTCGGTTTTTGTGAAATCTCGTTATGAATGGACCTGATCCGAAGAGTTTCTATCTTGATTATATGTGTGAGTGTCCTGGACGATCTCTTATGGTAATAGAACATTTCTTAAATGGTTAAATGCTGTAAAAATTAGGGGATAGGAATCGAATCTGCTAAAGGTGCAGTTAAAACCCTAGCTGCTCATCCCTTCCATATTGAATTTGGATGCCATAATCCTTTTCACGGATCTGGATGACAAAAATCTGACTTCACCGATGTCAGATCGAACCCGAGAGTGGAACAATACTTGTTGTCGTTCACCAAGTTTGGTTTAATTTTGCCAGCCCATTGAGCGATTAGGCTGGTGACAAGAGATCTTGAACCTTTTTCAGTTGGCTTAGTTGGGATCTGACAGCCCTTTTTTGTAGGTGTGCCGACGACAATAATGTAGAGGTCCCAATTCCTTCTCTATTACAGAGTCTGAATCGGCGTCAAACTCCCGAGACGGCATAAATTAACTGGTGAAGGCTCACTTTTCCAGAATTATTTCCTGGATATGTATATAGAACAGGTAATTCTAGTGTAGTCATTGAAGAGGTAATTCAATGTCTACATGAGTGGCATTAACTAATATTAAAGGACTTTACTGCTAGAGCAGCTTCGTTTTATTTCACTTTGATGCTATATCGTTGGCTGAAATAAAAGTAATTTCAGTTTTTAGAGTTATTACAAATTATTCAAAGTTCAGAGGAAATATTTTGTCAAGTTTCCTGATCAATGAACATCATATTTTTACTCTTACCACTTCTAACCTAGAGATCGTTGATCACAAGAAAAAAAACTATAAAAGTAGCAGTTTTGTCCCAAAACACAATTAATACTTTTAAGCAAGTCGACGTTGTCTTCTTTTCATTTTCCTTCTGTTTTCATAAAGAGTTCTAATTTTATCAATAGGAAGAGGGATGTGTCGGTTTCTTTGTTTTAAATAATAAACGAGTAGCACCAAGTTTCATCGTTGTTTCAGTTGTAAACTAAAAAACGTTGCAAATAATTCCAGAAATCTAATTTTTTTTTTTTATTGAATTTCATAGAAGAGACAGCAATGCTAAATGGAGAATTAAGTGCCAATGAGAAAATCAGAAGTATTTCTACTGATTAGAAATTAAAATGCTTGTTCAAAAACAAGCTTTCACTTTCTTAATATTTCTTGCATATCAAAGTTCCATATAGTTAATCCTATTTTCACTTTTCTTAAGATTTATGGTACCTTTGCTAGTTTTAGTATACTATTTTTCTACTCACTTATGGTTTTAATATATCAGTGAAAGACAACAATTTTGCTATAATTCCATAGCTCAGATTCACCTCTATCCATTTACCGAAATACATTTTTGAAATTGGATGTACATGGTTTTTTAGACTGAAAATATATTGAATATTGGCTGTTAATTTGTTTTAAAAGGGACTGTTTTTTAAGCGAGTTTAGATCATTCTCCAAAAAAAAAGTCAATTTTGTTATCATTCCATAGCTGAGATTCACCTCTATCCACCTACCCAAGGCTGTCATGTAAAACGACAAGTTCGGATATATTATACAAAATCATTTACAATTATTAGCTAAGACATTAGGAATTAAAAAAACTATTGGCCAATAATAAAAAAAAGTTCCAGTTTTTCTGTTATGGCTAGACAAATGGGTTCAAGACGTAATTTTGAGATCATGAAATCCATGGATTGTGTGAGGTTTGATAACTAACCCTTCTTGCCAGATTGGGTCCATAACAGCTTTTTCTCTGGTTAATTTGAATTTAGAATTAATGAGTATGATAAGTAAGAGATTTGAAAATGAAAGCGGCTTAAAACGTTTAGTTATTTCTAAATGAAATAACAACTACTATTTTGGAACACGATATTTTAAGAACTTCCACACTCCTAGAGCTTGTTCATGATTAGATGAAACAAAAGTCGTCAGTTACCTAACGTGTCCACTGTCTTATTTTTGAACATGTAATACCCATCCCCTCCTTCAGCAAGAAAGTCAAAAATCGCAATTCTATAATTTTTGTTGTCTTCAACTGGCTCGTAGGTAGGAATACGGCATTTCTGACACCTTGCATACATTTGAACAGTACGAGCACCGGGTGGTAGGTTCTTGTCAATGAAAAGTTGCAAACCTGAAAGACAAGACACTAATAACTGACTTTGAAGGGTGAGTATCAAGGTTGCCACCACGGTCATTTCCTAAAGTGTTACAATTGCCCAAATTTGCGTGCTACGCAGCGATTTTCGATGCTACAGTAAAAATATTTTTGCAACGCATGATGAAATAGTGCTAAACTAGCGTTTTCGTGCTACAGGTGGCATCAAAAAAAGTGTTACACATGATGAAATAATGCTAAAATAGCACTTTCGTGCTACAGGTGGCACCCCTGGTGAGTATAGCTCACTAAGGTAAGCTTTCGTTTCAGAAAACTATACATTAAAAGAGGAAAACTACAAGAACTACTTAAAGGTACTGGCATATCTTAACTCCAGTCAGCTCCACAAGAACTTGGAATCGTTATTGCAGAGCTTTAATTTGTTATGTACCTCAAGGTGGTGCCTTCAGGCCCTGCTTACAATTATTACTACGATAGCTTAGAATGACTGCATGGCTTCTGACTCTTTTTTGCCTTAATAAACAACGTAGACTCTGGAGAGTTTTGCGACAGCAAACAAATTAAGGAAAGACAATTGCCAAGACTGCCAACATGTTTATGCTGACAATAAGAGCCTTGCTATAAAATGATGTTTATATGCCTACTCTAAGAGCTTAGCTAGCAGTCAAAATACATTCAGTTTTATATTTATTTATTCCCTTCAAAATCGAGGAGTATATAGAATAAATAAATAAAATTGCAAAAACGAAGAAACTGTTTTTTTTTTTTTTTTTTTTTTTTTTTTTACAAACGGGTTACAATAAATAAATAAACAAACTTCTCATTTAAAAAACACAATCCAATGCATTACTGCATGCCGGACAAAAACCCGAAAAAAATGAAAAAAGAAAAACACTTAAAAAAAAAATGTTTAACAAACGAAAGGAAGCACTGATTTAAAATAGTGTTAATAACTTAACTCGAATAAAATCCGTAAGAACAAAAAACCAACAGAATATCAAACGTTTGTTAAGCATGCATTATTTTAGGACTGAATTGGTATTGAGTCCGAAGTTTTCGCCATAATTTCTCTCATATCAAATCAATAACTAAAAATAAGCGCATCAATAAACTTCGATTATTTTCAAAATAAGACACTAATAGTCACCATAATAAGACCAGCATAGTAAAATCATTTCTATCTACGAAACAGAAAATATTACATAATTATTGCAACATTGGGTGGCCCGAGGTCACCTGGCGAGTAATTCTTTATCCCAGTGAGAACAAGAACAATTTGAGCAATAAAAGACGATAAAAAAAAAACAGAAAAAATTGAGGCTAAAGACAAAATAGGACAAGGTAAGCTACATCTTGGAAAAAAAAAGTGATAACAAGACGGACTAGCTGAATTGGTATTTGCCACAAAAAGACTGAAGAAAAATAATTCAAATAATAAAATTAAGTAATGCAAATAATAATAATAATAAAGCCAAGAAAAGGATAAGAATACGTAATATATAAAATTTTTAAAACGGAAGAGCAAAAGTGCCCAAAAAACCAGTTTGTCCGCTCTGGCCACCTTAACCAGTGGTCTGGCCATTTCAAATAGGAGCCGTATGAGCCCTGACCAAGAGTGACAACATTGTGTAGTAAAGACCGAGCAAAAGAATTATTTCTATTTTTTAAATTTGCATACTTCAAAGTTTTCAGGTACATTGTAATCACGAATTGGTTGTAAAACCTTGAGACAATCCAAATACACCTGGAGATAAATTACCTAATGGGCAGTAAACTTTGAAAAATAGCAGTTGCAGGCGTGACACGAAAGTTTTTCCATCTTATCCTACTTAAAACTTCTGCTTCTGCCAATATCAAGAAATCTCCAGAGACTTAATGATCAGGCTAATGATCAAACTAATCTACACAAATATAAATACTATACTTTTGCTGACGAACTCAGATTTTGCTAAATTAAAAATGTAATCTGGATTTTTCAGTGTCAAGGTTTCTATGCAGTAGTTATAAAATTAGGTTTCAAAGGTATTAGAATTAGAACTCTTGAAACCAAAATCATTGTATCAGAGAGAAATTTTCTTATGCAACGGTTTATGCTAAATACAGAACTGGAATTAGAATTTTTCTCAAATCGTAATTTTATGTAATTACTTAGCGAAATTTTTGGTGGGCGAACAATTTTTTTGGTGTTTTTGTTCAACACCACAAAAAATTGTTGGTAGTGTTTAGGGCAAACCTAACTTCAAAATTTATTGAAGACAAATATCGGCGCTAGAAATATGTTACAGCATTTTAAATTTGCCCTCAACTGTTGCTTTTTATTCAAAACGAAAAAACCGTAATTTTGCAGCAAAACCATATTAGGGTTCATTAATGCATAAGAGATGTGGGTAAACTAATGACAAAACTTGTATTACTTTTCGAATTTTGCTTCAGCAGTTCAATTGCAAATACAACAAAAATTCTGCGAATCAAACCGTGTTTGCCATCGTAGTTGAGCCTAATTGTGTCGCAAAGCAACACAACTAATTTCGTAATTTTTTTTTTTTTTGGGGGGGGGGGGAGTCTGTAGCCCCGAAGCGGTAAGAGATGCAAACTCGAAATTTTTTTGGGTATGGGAATCGTAAAACGGGACAGAATCGTTGCAGTAAAGTTCGTAAATTTCCTGTAGTTTTTCGGGAAAAAGAAAATAAATAAAAAAGTTTAGCTCCTTCTGTGACTTTGCATTTTGAATTTTTGATTTTGCGAATTCCCTACATTTTGTCTAAGTAAAAGGTCTTAACTTTGAAGCTAAATTCTTTAGAAATCAAATAACTTTGAACAGTGATAGAACTTCGTGCTATCTGTTTGAACACCTAGCTGAAATTTCTGTATATCATACAAATTTTTAGGATATGATACTTTAAATCCTGATTTCGAAACACAGAAGTTTCGATTTTTTTTTTTTTTTGTCTAGTATCTTTTAGAAGTTTAGTCATAGGCAGCGTAATAGCGCTACCTAAGTGAAGAGCGATTTGGGCATAATGTATTATCTATTAGTTTTTATTTTATTTTTTGTTTTTTGACCAGGGCACTTTAAATCGAAGGAGTCGTCGTAGAAACTTCGACAAGGACTCATTCGATTGTAAATTGAAAGGGCTAGTGCCATTTTTAATAGTCGAAATTGATTGGAGGAGAACTAATCCTACGCCCACCATTTACCCAAACACATCCAATCAAAATTTTGGAATAGCCATTTTGTTCGACGTAGTTGAAAGGTCCCGAGAATATGTCTTTGAGGATGACAACCACTCCATAGCCCTCAGGGCAAGGGTTGCAAGTTAGGCCCTGGGGGCATATAAGGTTTATATAAAAAGGGTGACCGTATAAACCTCGGAGGGGGCTCATTGGATTGGTAATCAGAAGTTCTAGTGTCCTTTTTAAGATTCAAAGTTATCGGAGGGATGGATACACCCCCCACCTCTTATTTTCCCGAAATGTATCTGATAGAAATTTTGATATGGCCATTTGCTGTCGCAGAAAAAGGCCCATTCGATTGGAAATTGAAAGGGGTAGTGCCATTTTTAACATTCAAAAGTGATTGCAAAACAACAAGCGCCCCCCCCCACGCCCATCAATTCCCAAGACACATTTAATCAAAATTTTGAGATAGCCGTTTTCTTCAGCGTATTTAAAAGGTTTGAAAATTATTTTTTTGAGGATGAAACCCCCCCCCCCCTATAGCTCTCAGTGCAAGGGTTGTAAGTTATGCCCCGAGATCATATAGACTCATATGGAAAGCGTGGTCGTAAAAACTCGGGAGACGGCTCATTTGATTGGAAATCAGATGTTCCAGTGTCCTTTTTATGAGTCAAAGTGATCGGAGGGCAGCCACCCCCCCCCCCACGTCGTATTTTCCACAAATGCCTCCGATAGAAATTTTGAGATAACCATATGTTCAAATATAGTCCAAAGATCATATAATAAGGCCTCTTAGCTTGACAGGATCCCCCAGAGTCTGGAGATAAGGGTTGTAAGCTATGCCCCAGGGACATATAAGGTTTTTGTGGAAGGGCTGGTCGTGTGAACTTTAGACGAGGCTCATTTGATCGAAAATGTATAGTTCTAGCTCCATCTTAAGATTCAAACATGATAGAGAGCAAATATCCCCCCCCCACCTCCCTGACATCCTCTTTTCCTGAAACGCATTCAATAAAAAATTGTGAGATAGCCATTTTGTTACCAATAGTCCAAAAATCATATAACAATGTCTTTAAGTTTAACACAATCCCCCAGAGCCCATGGGCAAGGGTTGTAAGTTATGCCCCGGGGCATCATCGAACGGGTGGTCGTACAAACTTGAACCGGATGGAGCTCATTTGATTGGAAGTCAGAAGTTTTAGTGCCCTTTTGAAGAGTCAAAAATGAATGGAGGGCAATCAGCCCCCCCCCTCCAAGCCTAACATTCCTCAAAACATATACGATCAAAATTTTAAGAGATATATTTTGTTCAGCCTTGTTAAATGTTCTAGTAAGTATGTCTTTTAGGATGTCATCCTCCCCACAGTCCTCAGGACAAGGGCTGTAAGTTAGGTAACTCGTTCATGGGCGCCCATAAGGGGGGCACCAGCCCCCCCCCCATGGCTAAATGACGGCGACATATATTTGTATTAATTAAAAAACTTTTTCCACCGAATAAGTTTTCAAAGAAAAGTAAAGAGCTCTATTAAGCCAAAAATGGGCAGAAATAAAGTCAAATAATCTTCCAAGCGTAAAACTACCACAAATCACTATCAAAAATCAAATGAAACTTAAAACGAACAGAAATTATAATAAATAGCCTAGTCAAACTCAAAACGAGCAAAAATTAACATTACTAGGGCTGACAACTCCCATACTTTCTCAAGACCAGAACATAACTTAGGCTTTACTGAAAAAAAAAAATAATGACCGTGGATTGTCAGTTTAATTTACCTATACTGATATTTATTCCTTAAAATAAAAAAAAAGGGTAAACAAAAGTGAGTAAAAAAAGTTTTTTTTTTACTTATTTAAGTAAAAAAAAGTGAAATAATTTAAACATATTTTGTTTTCAGTAAAGCGCAAATTATATTCTGGTCTTGAGAAGGCATGGGGGTTATCAGCCCTACTAATGTTAGTTTTTGCTCGTTTCGAGTTTGACTCGGCTATTTATTCTAATTTCTGTTCATTTTGAGTTTCATTTATTTATTCATAGTGATTTGTGGTAGTTTTACGCTTGGATGATTACTTGACTTCATTTCTGCCCATTTTTGGCTTAATGGAGCTCTTTAGTTTACTTTGAAAAACTTGTTTCGTGGAAAAAAAAAAATTAGATGAATTTCTGTTCGTTTTTTATTGGCAAAGTCATTTTCATGAGAAAAAAAAACTTGTATCTTTTCGGTTTTTTTTTCTATAAGAATCTATAGTTTGGCATAATTGTGGGGGTTTGACATGCCCAATATCCCTAAAGAAATGGTTACTGGGCCGTTCTACTATGCTGAACAAAATAGTTGTCTCAAAATTTTGACTAGATGTGTTTGGGAAATAAATCGGCTTTAGAGACGGGCTGATTGCCCTCCAATCTCTTTTTAGTCTTAGAAAGGACCCTAGAACTTTTAATTTTGAATCGAATTAGCTTCTTTAATGTTTCAATGATATTTCTAGCTAATATGGAGTGGCGCTGCCTATGATATTGCTTATATGCCTTTTTGAAAACCTGCGTGTATACAGTTTTTTCGTTTAATTGGAACGCCCCCTAAACACTTCCTAGAAGTTTCACCTTAATACTCTTGGTGTCATGAGTCACAGTAACTGTAGTTGTAGTATTAAAAGTACATACATAGTGCCTCCTGACTAGTCCAAAATCTCCCACAACTTACTTCTAAAGATCTAACTTAATAATATAAGTTGTTCTTGAGATATTGCTTTGTCACCTTTTTGAAAGTCCACATGCTCATAGTTTATTCTGATTTAGTTCAACGTCCGCCTAAATATTTCTTATATTCGTTTACTGAAGACGTTGTTATATTCTCTTTGGACCATTGGCTACAAAATGGCTGTCGCACAATTTCGATCGAATGTGTTTGGGGAAAATAGTATATCAGGGGGGGGGGCTATTTTCTCTCCATCAAGCTTGACTCTTAAAGTGGAACTAGAACTATGCATTTCAAAACAAATGAGCCTCCTCTAAAGTTTACAAGACCACCTCTTCCTAAAAACCTAACATCCCCCCGGGGCATAACTTAAAACCCTTGCTTTGATGACTGTGAAGGGGTTCTCATCCTCAAAGACATAATTTTTGGACTTTTAAACTACGTCAAACAAAATAACTATCTCGAAATTTTGACTGGAAGTGTTTGGGGAAATGAAGGGCGTTAGAAGGGGGATGGTTACCCTCCAATCACTTTTGATTATTAAAGAGGGCACTAGCCCTCTCAATTACCAACCGACTGAGCCCTTTTCGAAGTTTCTACGACAACAAATGGCCATCTTAAAATTTCTATCAGATGCGTTTCGGGAAAATACAACGTGTGTGTGTGTGGGGGGGGGGGGATATTTCCCTTCTGATCACTTCGAATCTTAAAAAAGCACTATAACTTAAAAAAGCACTATATCTGGTTGCCCTTCATGAGCTCTTTTTGAAGTTCGTATAACGTTTCTTTCAATAAGAAGTGTCCTGGTCTAAAAAACAAAACAATATATTGGGCCCACATCGCTCTTTACTTAGGCAGCGGTATCGCGCTGCTCATGATATTTTTTCTTGAGATTTCAATTATACAGTACTCGAAGTGCCGATAAGACCAGGTAAGCCCCCCCCCCCCATCCAAAAATTCAGCCTATGGGCGCCCATGAACTCGTGTTCATTGTTTACATATAGTACATGTTATTGAGAAAGGTATGCATGTTTGAATTTTGATTTTCAACACACGAAGGGCATTCAGATGAGCCTTTCAGAGAATGTTGAGGAGAGTGTTGAACTAAACCAAAATACTTATGTGAATATGGATTGTCAAAAGGGTGTAACACAGGAATAACTGAGTATATTAATTTGGAAAATTCAGGAAATGATAAGGGATATGATCAAAAAGGCAATATTTGCATGCTACCAATATTGCTACAACTACCACCGCTACTACTACCAGACTACTCCATTAACGATATTGAGGGGAAATTCGAACTAAATCGAAAGACGCTATGTGCATGCACAATAGCGTGTCTGAAGAATTCATTTGGGTATTAAGTTGGAACTTTCGGGGAATGCTTAAAGGGGAAGATCGTCTCACCAAAAGACAATATGTGCACACTACTGCTAATACTACTGTTACTGCTACATTTATTACTGCTTCTACTACTTCTATTGCAAGGTTATGAGCATTGAGGTGAAAATTTCAAGAAGTTTATGAAGATACAGGCTATCAAGAGGTCATATCAGCAATGTCATAGCAATGGCTTTTTAACTTTTTAAACTTTAATCTTGCGAATTTCATACATTTTTTCTAAGTAAAATGCCCTAGCTTGGAAGTCTAACTTTTCAGAAATTAGATAACTTTAAACGCTTATTGAACTTAATATTAAATCCTCGAAAATGTAAGCAAAATTTCCGCATGTCTCATAAATCTTTGGAAAATAACACGGGAAATCCTGATTTCAAAACAGAATTTCCAATTTTGTTTTTTCTAAAAATCTAATTTTGATATTTATTATATTTTAAACATTTAATGCTATGAAAAGCAATCAAGAAAGCACGGACTATTTTATATCCGAAACTGAACTGTGCGCTAAGAATAAAATTTTGCACAATGAACCGTTCCCTGGGTGTTCATTAACCGCAGTGAATAGTACACAGTCTTAATACAGGCGTTTGACGATGGCTTCGTACACACCTAACTTATTTAAGAAGTTCTCCAATTACACGTAGAAATGTAAATGATAACCTGCAGTGATCATTACGCATCTGCAAACGTGATGCGGGAGCATATACATTTATTATTCTTGAGATATAGTTTCGTGTGTTGCTAGGCAACTGTGACCCATGAGTCACAGCTGAAAATATTATGGTAGTAGCAGTGAAGTCTACCGGGCAACATTCATAAAAAGAATACGTTGCTTACTCTTTTTTGGACCAAAGAAAAATCATTTTGCCAGCTCCCCCAACACAAAACTTGCATTATACCCCTCCCCCCCCCCATTAACAATATTTTCACAAAAAATTTCAACTCGATTTCCAAGCCGTGAGACAGAACAAGGTAGATTTACCAAAATTTCACTACCCCCCCCCCTCCTTTAATCGAATTTTTAACCATGTGCACATGTGAAACATTCTAATGCAGATTTTTTCTGCAAATCCAACTGTTACCCAAAGGAATAGTTCTCAATATTCAACAGTGGACTTATTGTTGGGATTTTGTGTACACCATTGATGTACTAACAGAAATAAACGAGTTTTCTCTAGAGTTTTAGACACTTACCAATAATATAAATTAAAATGTAAAGAAACAAGTATTTCAGCTTACCGGACACTTGAAGAAAAGCACCAGATGGCTCTTTTACTGAAAGCTCAATGGCTTCTTTCAGAGTTTTTCCATTTACTTCAATAATCCAAAGTTCGTTCTCGAATGGCACAACACTTCTAATATCTCCACGAGTGATGTTGCCTGAAAAGTAAGCCATTCAAAGAAGATGATAAACTTGTAAGAGTGGAATCTCAGATTGGTTTATGTATAAAACAATCATTGTCATCTATCCATTTTACAACCACTCTGAAGCCTGTTCTATATATATTTTTTTTTTCTTTTTCAATTGAACTCTGGCATAGAATGCAGCTAATGTTTACATCTTTAAATCATATAGTGAATTGAAACACTCTATCAATTATAGTTTATTACTAATTCAAAAATAGATGTCAGGGAAATTACAATGGACACAGTGTTTTTTTGTTTTTTTTTCTTTTCTTTTTTTTATTGTGTTCGATCATTATGTTTTCAATCATTCCAAATTATGTTCTTTCCAAATTATGTTCTTATATCATTTCTATAATCTATATATTTCTATATCTATTATAGAAATTTCTATATCTATTTCTATACCTATTATAGAAATTTCTATTTCTATATCTATATATTTCTATATCTATATAATATCTATTTTTATAATATCTTATATGTTCTAATATCATTCCAAATTATGTTCTTTCCAAAGACAAATCAAATTTATACATATGTTCAATTCCTTTTGTGTACGATTATTAGTTGCACTATTTGGATGACACCATCCTATGTACAAAAAAACTGATCTTGATCGCCTTATGGAACTAGTTCTACAGCCCCATAGCTGCTGTGCATGCTTTTCAAATTCACATTGTATCACTAAAAACAACTATTATTCGTGCTTCCAAATCGTAAAATAAATTGGGTAAACACATAAACACTGTTACTTTGCGATTGGTCTATTCAGTTAAAAAGTAGATGGCGCAGAAATCACAAAATGAACATGGGAGATTTTCATTCTTATGTGTCATTGTTTGGTTTCAAATAATCTGGTTCTGTTCTAGCCTTATATCTGATCTATATATTTTCTCTATAGTATCTTTCCTAATAGAATTATGAAGAACTCCATTGAATAGAACTATCCTGGGCATAAAAAAGTGATTTTCATTGCCAAACGGACAACATCAGAATTAGTCATTTCAACAGCGTTAAAGAAAATAACTTGTGCGGCTAGTTGTCAATTCCAATAGAGACATGTTTAAGTGCTAAACTTCTCGGTGTCTTATCTGCCTTGTGTACTTAAAAATTCTACTTGAAAGGGATTGGAACTAACCTGTTTCATGTAGTTTTACCATTATTATTTTAGATAAATAGATAGAAATTCAGCAAATCTTTGAACAAATTTGTAGTGTCTTAAATGACATGACATCAAAAACAGGTCTTCGATGGTTTAATTAAAAATCAACATGCTGCTCTGTCCTGTCAATGCTGCTCTTTCAAGCATGCTCTGTCAAAATTAGATTTACCTTTTTTAATATTTATTCTAGACTTTATTTACTCCAAATAAGTTGGCTCTAGTTTTAACATGCTATTTCAGCAATAAGCTCATGATATATGCTTGCTTCTCCGGTAATGTTTTCATCCTACTAACGTCTTCTACTGAATTGTGAGGGTGTTGCCATTTTAGAAAGTTATTAAAGAATGCGGTTTTACGTGTCACCAATAACAGTTCCTATATGGAGTTCTCCTATATGAAGAGTTCTTTCTAGAAGGCATCTACTATTTAGTCATGCTTTTGTTTTAATTGATTTTGGTCAGTTCTTTTGTAAAGACCGGCAAATTATATATTAGCGAAGATTTTCTGTATTTGTTGCACGACTCAAAACTTTGAATAATATCTTATTATTATGGCTTGAATAATGTTGCTTACAGTCATGCTAATTTAAAGGGACATCTTGTGAGAATTACAGAAGTTAACCATATCCTACTTATAATTATGTTATTCTTTTGCTGGTATTTACTATTGTTATTGCCGGTGTGTTGGTGCTGTTGTTATTTATTGGTTTCCAGATGGGTCATTTTATTTTCCAAACAACAGATAGCGTTCTATTTTTTTTTTTTTTTTTTTAATAAGTTAGTTTGTTTCCTTAGGTAGTGGGATGAGCATGACAGGTAGACTGCTTATTCTCGATGAAAGTCTTTGCTGTTTTTTGGATACTTATTTCGTTCCAAAATAACTGGATTAATCAATTATTCTATTCTATACATAACTCAAGTTTACATACTTTTTCTAATATTTTTCTTGAAATAGCTAATAATTACTCTATTAGAATAAAACTGTACTATATCAACTATCTCGAGGAGATCTTTTTCCAAAAAAATAAATTACGTAGTTATCTAACTAAACTCTACGCTAATTTACAGGAACAAATTTCAAACCAGATGGATTGAATGTCAGTTTAGTCGATTTAGTTGATTATTAAGAAGAAGAAGTTTAATCGATTTAGACATAGGATGTTAAATTTTTATTTAACCTAACAATATCGGAGGGAAAAATTGCGCCCATAAATTCATAATCGTTGCAAACCGGCAGAGAATTCCCAGCTAGTCTTTGTGTTACGGCCTGACGCTTCCAATAATTATGAAGTTTTAAAACAGGAGAAAAATAATTTAAGGCACTAAGAACTTAAGCAAGTGCATACCATCTCTTGAAATATCGTCAATTGAAGCACGAATACTGCCATCATTATTGACTGCTATTGCTGCCTTTGTCCATTCGTAGTCGCTGTTGTACATATCCACGGTATCTTTATTTGACACCTTTAATTCAAGAGGGAGATTACTCGCAATTTTCGAAACAGCTAATCTATTTATGAAATATCTAAGATATAAGTGACCTAGAAATGATATAAATACGTGTGCCACCTTTTTCCCTACATGTCGCCAAATCATCGACATTCTTATCATTTTTTCAATAAACTATCATATTTTCCACACAATTTTCAGTTCGCAATTGTTGTCCTCTCCAAATTGTCCCTAAAAAATCGGTTTTTTTCATACGTACCTACAAAGATACCGTAGCTTATTGACCTAATTACAAATTAAGGGCCCAAAAGACATCTTTTTTTTACTTCAAAAGATAAGGTACTAAATTCTGTACCATTATTTTATTTCAGTAAAATCCCACCTTGTCTTGTAATAGACTTCATAGAGAAGATTAGATTTTTCTCTAAGGAAATATTCAAAGGATGCTGGCATGGCAAACACACATGTATCTGGCGCTTAGTGAAATGAACTGTTCCAGCTGTGCCAAAGTGCTGACACAGTATGCATTGCCCTGCTTTTAGTTTTTGTCTAGGGGAAACTGATGGAATGTTAGTCAAAGTAAAACCTGGTAGCAATATCCCTACAAAACTCAGTGGATTTGGAAAGTACCTTCGATCCATCAATTAATCTCAAAATTTAGGGATGGCATCAAAATAGATCCTTTTTATCTTGAAATTTAAAAAGAGTTTCCGATCTAGGGATTTAAAAGAATTCTGAGTTTTGGATCAAATATTCTTTCTTATGAAGTAGCATCGTTGTTTCCCTAAAATTGGCATCAACTTAGATCATTCAGATGACTAAACAGCGTGCGAGTGAATATATCAACCAAATTTGCTTGAAAGACTGATTAGATTTTTGAAAAATTGTGTACACGACTTCCTTTGTCAGTTTGGACAAAATAAAAAGAAAAGATAAGAAAACACCATCCGTTTTGCAGCATCAATCAATACCAATGCAATATCAATATCAATTAATAAGTCAACAACGCAATGAATAAATCGAATTTAATTCAAGTGTCATCCGTAATACCTAAATAAAGAAAATGAATTTAAAGTAATGTTTGGATTAGAAAGTTACTCCTTATATAACCCAATAGAAAAAGAGGCCTTCTAGAAAAAAGGGCCTGAATTGTCTTTTCTTTTTGAATGTTCATTTATTTATTTATTTTTTTACAATTCTATGGAGAACAAAAACCGATGGCTTAGACAGAATGGGGTCCAGGTGGAATGTTCTCCAGTGTGTCAACATTAGGTGGCTAAATTCTGAAGTGAGTGTATGAATCTCCTAATAGTATCAGCTATGATATGTTTTACTTCTGAATATTTTAGTTTTTTGTTTTTTTATTTGTTTTATTGTTTTTTTTGTGTATTTATTTTTTTCCACTCCTCCTAAATTTCATTTTTTAATCAGCAAAATTCTAATACAACTATTAGTGCATCTACTTTTGAAAGTTAGTGTTTAATGGCTAGAGCAATGGTTATAGCACCTAAACCCATTGAGCCCCTCCATATAGCCATTTGGTTAGTTAGAACCTGTTACTTCCAAAGGAGGAAAAGTTTACTACCATTAAAATATACCTACTGCAACAAAAATAAACAATATTGGTAAGTAAATTGCTGTTACCGGGCATACGACAGTAAATACGAGTTAATTCTTCAGCTTTTCTATATTTTTCCAAAGAAGCTTCTTTCGAGTAATTCAACTCATTTTGATAATCACAGTGGGAGAAAATAGTACAAAAAAAAGATAATGCGCATATCAACGGAATTTAAATGAATTTTTGAAATTTGTTCAGCAAACAAAATTTCACAATTCTAGTTGCGAAAATAAGCACTTTAATAGACTAAATATGTTCTAAGCCAAGCTTATAAAAGACAGGTGATAAGAATTGGATTCCAAATCACTTGAAGCTTAGCCTTCGAAATGTGTTTTTCACAGACCTTTGAGTGATGTTAGTGGTGCAAATATTTCTTTAAAAGATTACTTAATCCGGCAGTTCATGGTAACGAACTGTAAGTAACGAGCAACACAGCTCAATAGGAACAGAAACTGTAAGAAACAGAGTCTTGACACCAATAGATACATTAAAAGAATACATTAATCCGGCAGTTCATGGTAACGAACTGTAAGTAACGAGCAACACAGCTCAATAGGAACAGAAACTGTAAGAAACAGAGTCTTGACACCAATAGATACATTAAAAGAACAAATTTTGATACTGATTCAAAATATAAAAAATTCATTAGATTTAAATGTTACCCAATCAACAGCTACGAGGCTGAGAATGTTTGCTGAATTTTTAAAAAAGGGGAGAAATAACCCAAAAATATCATGTGATCTTAAAGAAAATCACACCATCAGATTCAGCATATTAAAGAACCCTCTTGAAGAGATTTTCAAGCTCCTATATACAAAATGTTCCTATATTACTCAAGCTCCTATATTACTCTTCTCAACACTCTTTCCCCTGATGCGAGACACCCTCTTGAAATAGGGTATGCTATACTTGATAAGGCTATGAAAAAGAGCGTCCGTGCTGATAAACACCGCAGCCTTGAACAGAAGGCTCAGAAGGCTGAAGAAGCTGCTAGACGGGGAGAATCTCGGTCAGTGTACCGCATCACCAATGAGATAGTTGGACAACGTCCAAAGACAGATTGACCTGTCAAAGATGAGTTTGGACGACTTCTTACTGACCCTAATAATGTAGACGAAGCCTGGGCGACGCATTTCGAAAAACTGTTAAATAGACCACCACCTGCTGATCCTCCAGATATACCAGACACGCCATTTCTAAATCTAGTACGATGCAATAACCAGACGATACAGCAAGTCGGAGAGTTCAAGTACTTAGGAAGTACCATCCACAATTCAGTATCGTGTCAGCGAGAAGTCAAGTTAAAAATCGGCCAGGATAGTAAATCTTTCAGGAAACTGTCTCAAATTTAGCGCAGCCAGAAGTACTCTCTTCGACTCAAGCTGAGGCTGTTCAAAAGCAACGTCCTCTCAACGCTTTGCTATGGTTCTGAAACTTGGCAAAAAGTATGGCGAACACTGGATCTCCACTCGACCTACGATGCAATAACCAGACGATACAGCAAGTCGGAGAGTTCAAGTACTTAGGAAGTACCATCCACAATTCAGTATCGTGTCAGCGAGAACTCAAGTTAAAAATCGGCCAGGATAGTAAATCTTTCAGGAAACTGTCTCAAATTTAGCGCAGCCAGAAGTACTCTCTTCGACTCAAGCTGAGGCTGTTCAAAAGCAACGTCCTCTCAATGCTTTGCTATGGTTCTGAAACTTGGCACATAGATCAAATACTTGAAAAGAAACTTCTCGCGTTCGAAAACATTTGCTTAAGGCGCATTCTAAATATCCACTGGTCCCAAAAAGTAACAAACGCTACACGACAGAAGACATCTCAATAAACTGGTAACCAAAGTGATCAAATATAGGAAGTGGAGATACCTTGGTCATGTGATCCGCATTTCCCAAACTCGACTACCGAAGGTAATCCTTCAGTGGCAGCCACGTGGTACCAGAAGAAGAGGACGCCCCAAAAATACCCAATGACGCAGCTACCGGGCTGACCTCGCAAACCTCGATGCCTCAATCCAACCTGAATGGGAAGGTCTATGGGTGGCCGCAGCAATGAGAGATGACTGGCGACTCTTCTTGGATGCCCTAAGCGCCTCTGGAGGCACAGGAAGGTCTAAGGTCTAAGGTAATATACAAAATGTGGAATTTTGCATTTTTTGCCAGAGAAAAGATCACGGACGCGTGTTTATTATTATTTTTTTTTGTATGTTTTTGCTAGGGGTGATTGTATCGAACTAATGATCTAGAAAATCAGAAAAGGGCTTATTTGATCCAAAATCAAAATTTCTAGTGCCCTTTTTAAGTGATCAAAAACATTGGTGGGCAGCTCACACGTCCCTTTTTTTCTCCAAAGTTGTCTGATCAAAGTTTTGAGATAGCCATTTTGTTCAGCATAGTTGAAAGATTCAATAACTATGCGTTTGGGGATAATATGACCTCTCACAGTCCCTGGAGAATGGGCTGTAAGTTACAAAATTTACCCACTGTTTACGTATAATATTTTTCAGCGAGGATGAATTGTCCAGAGGGAAATTTGCGAAGGGCGGGGGGGGCGGGGTATTTTAAGCAGAAGGAACTTTCCATGGAGGATTTTCCCGTACTGGGAGAGAATTTCTCATGAAGGGGCGCCTAATTTATCGGCACTATATGAAAAAGATCAGAAATTAAATTTAAAATAAACAAGTTTTTTTCTACTGAAAGTAAGCAGCAAAAATAAAACTAAAACGATCAAAAATTATTCCGTATATGAAGGGGCTGCCACCTCCTAAATACCTTGCTCTTAACACTAAAGTTTGACTTTTTGTCCAAATTTCTTAAGAACGACTCCTGAAACACAAGGGCCGTTTAATTAGAATAAGAAAATTTTTTAAAAGTTCTAAGAAAAACTTCAGCGTAAAGAGCAATGTACTGAGGAGGAGAACTGCCCCTTCATATGCGGAATAATTTCTGTTCGTTTTGAGTTTTGATGTTACTCCTTACTTTCAGTTGAAAAAAAAACATGTTTTTTTTATTTTATCTGAAGAAAACAACACCAGATAAAGTGGCTGTGTAAGTACACATAGAAAAAAACGTCTAAAGCCAAGTAGAGATATTGCGAAAAAGGAAAGAATGGTATGTGTGTCTAGAAATGTTTTTATGGATCATTTGCGATCTGCATACTCATGGTTAAGACTTTTCAAACTAAAATATTTTTATAATCCTACCCAGTCAATCATGGCATCCGTAATGAGGTTGCCCATATTTGTTTCTTCCAATCTTCCACTACCATTGAGATAAACATTGGTTTTTCCAACATAGTAGAAATAGTCTTGTTGTACTGCATCATAGTAAGGTTTCAAGGCTTCAATGATACTCTGGTCTGGAATTTAAAACTATAGCTACAAGCCAGCTATATGGAGAAGATAAGAACAGAAAAATCAAACAAGAATGTTATGATTCTATCCCTGCCTATCTAATTAATATAGTGACAGATCAATAGTTCGGAAAAGACCAAAACTTAGTATTAAGAATTTTGCATATACATTAATATATACATGTCATCATAAAAACTGTACATGGGATCCAATTCCGTTTTCCCTCCAAGGTCACGATAATATGGTCCGGGCATTAGGTGGCCTACTAAGTCCTTTGCAACACAATTAATGGAGCATTTACCCTTCGTTTTTATTTTGTTGATTATCATGTTCTTAAAGTTTGTTAACCCAGTTATTCTAACTTATGATAAAAGAAATGACCAATCCAAATTTAGATATTCGTTTGCAACTTAAGGGCCGAAGTCTCATGTTTGATTAGTCTAATATGTAAAGGTAAGTTTCTAAAGCAAAGACTAAAAACTTTACTAAAGCATAAAAAGATAAATTAATGCAATTATTAAATTAAACTCGTCTGGACATTGTTCTTAGTATCAAAGTTCTATTTTTATGCTTTACCATACACACACATTTTTCATTATTTTTAATAAAAATGCTTGTTATTCCCTATTTTTGGTTTCAAAAGTCACATTTAATTTATTTATTTTGGTTTCAAAAGTTAGATCCTGCAATATAATGGCATCAAATAAGTAAAAGAGACAAAAATTAAATTAAAAGATATTTGAATGATCATAGAATAGCGTCTCCACTTTTGACAAACAACCTGGCACATGTTATTGAATAAAATGTACTGTTTGCACATTTTTATTTTAAAATAATCTATTTTGCAAAGCTACTTCAACGATGATTGAAAGCTAGTAAAGAACGAACCACGAACCATAGTAACCAAAAATTTAAAAACGCTTCTTGAAAAAAAAACTTTCAAGTGGGAAAAATTGCTATTAGAAGCTGATTCAAGAATAGTAATTATGATTTTAATTAGTATTAATGGTAAAAGTTTGTTATGAAAACAAATCTATGGGAACTTCAAATATATCCTGAAAACCCATAAATAAAGGGTTGGATCGAAATGAAAATTCACCATTGGAATTGCTATTATTAAAAACCCCACATAAGGAAGTTACAGCATCCCACCTTGAACAACAAAGAAAATCACTTTTTTTTGCATTGGCAGAACTAATGTGTCTTTTTTTTATTTCGTCACCGCTAGCGGGGAACTGGAACAACAAACATAGCTGTTTAAGGGCTCTTTTGAGAGAAAGTTCCAATATCTAGTGCCTTTTGTAATTAACAAAAGATATTATTGTAAAAATAAAATTTTTGGATGAACGAAGCTGAACCAGGAGCTGGAGCTAAAAGAAGCTGACGAACGACGCCACACAGCGCAGGTTACAACCATAAATGACTATGATGTCATATTTGAGGTGACTCTGCGTCTGGGTTCACTGGGGTTATCTTTACATAATTGACCAGCTAAGAAAAAGCTGAAGGAATTTTTTGAATGTGTGTGATATCATGGTTCCATAGATCGCTGCAACGTAGTAAAGAACAAAGTTCAGCCCATGGTAAGCAAAATTAAAAAAAAAAGTTTTTGAAAAAACTATCATTACCATCAAAAACAATCTTTGTTGGCACCTGGCAAGAATTACACGGGGCTTCTCTAAATGTCATATTATATTCCTCAATCCAGCCTGAAATCCACACTTTCCGTAAAAACCGCGGAGGTTAGACGCTTACCACTTTCTAGCAATAAGCTGTAATTGGTGGACTAGGGAAAAAACAGCACAAAACCAAAGTGTTGCTCGCGCTCCATAATAAACTGTGCATATTTGGAAACACCAAAACAGTCAATTTTTCTGTCAAAACTGAGTATTTTGATAACTAAAAAAAAGCCAATTTTGCTATAAAAACTTAGTATTTTGCTATCAAAGATAGTACTTTGCTAGCAATGCTTCTTTTTTTGCCGTCTCGGTTACTATTAGGACTAGTGGGTCTTTGCTTTAATTTCGTTACCACGAACTGTTTCATAGACACTGTCACTATAAAATAATATAATGAAATATATGCATATCATTTATTTCCATGGAGCCTTCTGGCCTGGTCTTTGGGTTGAGTAGGGATAGATTTAAAAGAATAAAAAGAGATACAATATCATATACCCTAAGCTGAGGTAGAAAGGCATTCTTGAAATGTGAAAAGTACTTTTCTGAATAGGGATAACCTTAAAAACTGGATAAGTAATCTCTGGAGAACCAGAATGAACTTACTATCTGACAATTTTTACAAAGGACATACCTGGTTCAATTGACTGATCAATGAGAATCGGTAATCCTTCAAATCCCAAAACATCACCCATTGAGTTGAATCTTAATGAAAAGTTGCCCACATACTTTCCATACGCATATGCTTGGACTACTGGGACTTCACGAGTGACTTCCCCGTCTGATTGGGTAACAATTGTTGGATATGGACCTCGTGGTGGATCTTCAGCAGGGAGTGGCATTCCTAAAATTCAAAATGCTTGAATGACCACACAATATCCGGAAAATATCCAATGGTTATTCCTTTTGATGGGGAAAGGATATGTCAATGAAAACACAGTCAATATCCATAAATAAAGACGAGGCCCCCGGAGAAAAAGATAAAAAGAAACTAAAATTGTCTGGTTTCAGTAAGATGGGAAAATGAAAAAAGACTTTTCTTGTCATGATTAAATTGCTTGAATACTGTTGCTATAACAATCCGTATTTCAAAAATTCTTAAAGGTAAAATAACTGAAAAATTAAACTTTGCTATGTACAAAAAATTCGTCTACTGCACTAGTATTTCACAAAATATGTGAACTTTATCGGAAATGCCAAATAAAAAATACATATCACTTTTACACAGTAACCTTGAGCATCGACATTCTCAATCTTGTGATGTTGACAATGCGCTAACTAACAGTTTTATTCTGTGTAGAAAAATAGGGCTCACTTTTTGTGTTCCTGGATAGAATAATATTCAAATATATCTCTAGTACCACGGCAAAACTGCCCCCTCCAGACCTCATCTTCTCCCTCTAGACCTAATTTCCACACAAATTAGTTTAACCTCTCCTGTCATTAGAGCAATTCCTAGGGTTGGTGGTGCCCGGGGAAAAATAATTAGAGACCCCCCCCCCCCCGATCCAAATGTAACCAAAAAAATCCGAAAAAAGTGAACTGTGGTGACCGGGGCAGCTGGCTTGTCCCCCCCCCCTAGGAATGGGTCTGTCTTTCATAGCATCATTTTTTTATATTATAAACCATGTTGCTAATTGTTTACCACTCAATTTGACTTAGTCCTAATATCTATTGTATTTTAGCCGGGTTACCTCACTCTAGACTGTTTACTAAATATTTCTCTATTTCTTCTGTAAATTTTCTTAAAATTTACTCCAGTTCTAGTAACCCCTATCAGGCTTAATTTAGATCTAGAAGGGGTTTCAATTCTCAAAAGACAAATTGCACCCGGAAAAATCCCCTCACATGTAAAACTGAGCAGCCAAAGATAAAATATGACAAATAAAAACAATGAAGAAAAGAAGGGATTTTGGAATATTCTACCCATATTCCTAAATACATTTAGAATATTCGGTTTAGATTGTAGAATATCATATAGCGTTAATTTTTTTATTTTTAGTTCTTTTAATTTTTTAGTCGTGTTCTTAGGGGCTGAGTTATCATAGCAGGGAAGATGAAGGTTAAAGAAAATAATTTGAAAACAAGAAACTAGAAGAGTTTTGAAGATTTGCGAGACTAGAAGAGTTTCCTTATGATGGAAGTGCACAAAGATTTAGGCTCTATAGCACATAGCCTATATAGCACATGGTACCAGTTCAACCTTTGCGATCGAGAACGCATGCACTAGGCGTACATCCTGTCAGAACTAAGATATTCCTGTCAGAACTAAATTTAAATTTAAGAGGCATTTTTTTAGTTACTTAATTTAATTAATAGTTTGTAATCTAGAGGACTGTATCTTTCAGCGGGTGGTATACATATGCTGTAGTTGGTTTGAAGGTTGTTTCTCGGGTAGCCGATGGTGCCGTTTACGAATATTGGGGTGCACTGGGTCGCAACCGTGTAGAACAATTGCATTTTTACCTATAAGATTAAAATTAGCCTATAAGGACATCGCTACAAAGTTTATTTCTTGAAACTCTGAAACCAAAAGTGTATTATATTAAACTGTGCATGTTCTGAATACCAAAGATGAGTAATTTTTATTTTTTTTTTTATGCTTAGACAAATGTATCACGATTTAGGGGTTTCTAACTCCAAATTACTAAACCTTAATGTTATTTTATACGTCCTGGGTGACAACAATATGCTTTGAGGCCTCTTCTGGCCCAAAGTCTTATTTTTTACAAAATATAACTAAAGATTTTTGATTTGTGTAATCGATGATACGAGCTTGATTCTCAGATTATTGCTGACACAGATTTATTTTTATTATTACGTAATATTATTTAAATACCATCAGGCCATAAAAAGGAGTGACTATGAGCACCGACAACGAGATCAACACCCTTGACATTGGCGGCAATTGCTTTATCTTCCTCATAGCCAGAATGACCGACAGCGATGATAATATTAACTCCATCCCCTCTAAGTCGGTCCGCTTCTTTTTGAAGAGACTCAATTTCATCAAGGAACACCAGATTCTCACCGGGAGAAGCAAGGATCTAAAAAAAGGAACATATAGTATAAATAACTTTGAATAAAATTAAATTATTCTATGTATTGAAGTATAGCCTCAATCCCTCCACCCACACACCATAAAGATTATCATCACGTTAGTGAATTGGACAGGAAGTAGAAGAACAGGAAGTAGTTCAACAGAAAAAAGGAACTATACCTTACGAGGAGACTCAGGGGAATCGTTTGGGGGGACAAGGGGGGGGGGGGTTGCCCCAGCCCCAATAATGTGGAAAATTATGATATATCCCATGCCCCTTGACTATCCGGATATGGACCCCTCTTACCCCCCCCCCCCAATAAATAATGGAGATTCGCCCCTGAGGAGACTTAAGAGGGTGGTCTTCCCTTTCAAATTCTAGAAATAATGCTATTCGGTGAATTTTTCTTACTATAAATAATCTTACGGAGTATATTTACTGCTGTGATCACACTATTGTACGAAAAAAACGCTAAAGACACAATTTTATGTTCTAATTTAATACTCTTTCTAAGAAGATATCTTACCAACGGATAAAATATATTCATTGCAATTCTTGCATGGTTGTGGCCAAAAAATTTATCTGTCATTTTGCAATCTAATTTATTTCTAAGATATTGTGCCAAGACCTCACTGAAATACAATGAAAATAAAATCTAATTGTGTTAAAGATATTTTGCTTTGAACAGCAAATGCTGATTAAGGTAAATTAGTTTTGTTCACCGGAGTGCAGCGTTTTCTGCTTTTGTTTTTTAATTCCAAGTCTAATTCCCGCTAAACTTAGCTTTGTAACCGGGTAGGCATAATCGGTGTTATGATACTAGCTTGACGATAGGCTATATGTTGGAAAGCAAAGACTTCTGTTATCCACTCTACATCCAGCTCCACCAACCTCACCTGCACTGATAGACACGTACTTGCTTTTGTGTAGTTGAAGGCGAAACCTTAACCCCCCGACACACATTTTCAAAACGACACAATTTCCAAGAGGTCAAAATATAGCTATATCAAAATAAATTTTTTTTACAAGATTTTACTTCTATTTAGAAAATGAGAAATTTTGGAAAAATGTTAAACATTTTATACATAGACGTATGATGTCAAGATAAATGTAGACTTATTTACTCTGAGCTGGATTGAAAGGATTTTTTTTCCTCAGTCCTTCTAGATTCAGTTCTCAATCCTTCCCCTCAGTCCTTCACAAATCCTTCTGTATTTTGCTTATAGATATATATTTAATCGAGATAAAAACAGGTTATTTAAGATGAGAAATTTTTAACTACAAATACACTATAATAAAATATTGTTCAGTTACACATAAAATTATTTATTGGTTAATACTTTTCATGGAAACAAGAAGAGAAAAAGGTCCAGCAAACCGATAGAACAAGGACCATAAAACTGATGCCTTTCCGTTCAATAATTAGAAAATTATCAATTAGTTGAATGCTATTCAAAGACATTTTAAACAGCTCCAGCGATCTTTCAGCCTGAGCTCAACCGCCTGATTCTGCAAATGAGAAATTGATTATGAGTAGGTAAAAACACAATATTCACTTGCCTTCAACAAACACAATTAGTTTTTAAAATAAACGAAATAGAAAATGTATTCTAGATTGAAACAAGAGGCTTCTTCCCATCTACAAGAGGCTTCTTCCCATCTACCTTCGATTTAAGGACCTTGGTGAAACTAAGTAATTTTCAAAGATCAAGAATGTATGTGATATGGGTCAAAATAGAAGTGTGTCGTCAAAAGAGGTTAATATAGAGGTTACTAAAGTCTGCCCCCTCGCTCTGGGGGAGCGAGAGTGAAGACATTTTTCATCCCCTATAAGATGAAATCTTGGCTGAACAAATATTAAGCGCAAAAAACTCACTTACGTCTGTGTTTTTTGTTATAAAGCCAATTATTCCAATCCGACGACCTCCAATTTCAACAATGACAGATTTGTCGATAGTATCGGCCAATTCCGGTTCTAAAGCTGTATCAATATTTGCTCCAAGAACTGGGAATTCAGCTTGTAGTGTCATATTCAACAACCCAGGAACACCATCATCAAATTCATGATTTCCAAGTGCCTATTATGAAAATAATAGATATTAGAGTTTGGCGTATGAAACAAAAGAACAAAAAAAAATACAAATATACTAAGATGCGTTCCTCAGTCATTAAAAAACAACAGTTTTTAAATCAAATAAACAATATATAGGCTACTAACCACTTCCTGCATCTATCAGCGACGTCTTCTAAACAAGATATCTTTTTTTTTGTTGTTCTTGCCAAAAAAAAGTTCCGTGTTATCTACGGCTTACCATCCAACATTGTAACTTTAAACAGCAAACCGCGTTGTACAAAAAACGCTGTTCGATTGTTGGACGGTCAACAGCCCTGAGATTTGGTACGAAACATATGTGAGCGTTTAAAGATACTGCCTGTTTTCTGACTGGCCAAGAGAAAGTAAGACAAGTAAAAAGAATTTCGTATAGGAACTCTGTCAAATCCCCCCAGTGTAAGATTTCCCCTGAAAAGTTCACCTCCAAAATTTCCCTCCGCACAGAAAATTACTTAAAGACTAGTCCCTAAAGGTAGGGGAGTCATTTTATCTCCAAGAGCGTAGTTTTGGGGCTATGTATCTATGCTGAACAAAATAGCTATCTCAAAACTTTGATCGGACGATTTTTGGGAAAAAGGGGCGTGGGAGAGGAGCTAGTTACCCTCTAATCTTTTAGGTAAAATTAAGAATGGCACTAGAACTTTTAATTTTTGTTCAAATGAGCCCTCTCCTGATGTTCTAGAACCATCGGTTCGATACAATCACCCTGGGTAAAAAAAAATAAACACGTATCCGTAATCTTTTTTCTGACAAAAAGTACAATATTCCACATTTTTACAGACAGAAGCATAAAACCTCGACAGTAGTTCTTTCATACGCTGAATCTGGTGGTGTGATTTTCATTGAGATTCTTTTACTTTTAGGAGGTTGTTTTCTCCCTTTTTCAAAAAAGGCATATTTTCTCAGGCTCGTAGCCTTATATATTTGGAATCAGCATAATAAGCAAATTCTTCTGGTATATTTATTGATATCAAATTCCTTTTCTTAGAGTTTCAGTTACTATTGAACCGTATCGCTCCTTACTTA
The DNA here is from genome assembly GCA_027921565.1 of Artemia sinica. Lineage (NCBI taxonomy): Eukaryota > Metazoa > Arthropoda > Branchiopoda > Anostraca > Artemiidae > Artemia > Artemia sinica. The sequence continues at coordinate 39,258,501 of CM051261.1, read as the reverse complement.
CAGTTCGTTACCACAAACCGTAAGAAAATTGTAAGTCACAAATCTAATTTTCCCAAAAAAAACTGCGTGTTTCTTTCCCAAAAACTTCATTGGTATTTCATTTTTTTCAGGTTGTGACAAATAAAAATTATCACGTTCGAATATACCAGGTTAGTGAATGTGATCCATAAGTATCATGGTCATGTTAAAAATAGAAAACACAAGTTTTATGCTCATGTATGGGAGCTATTAGAAACTGTGCCAGAAGTGCCAAATACGAACAAGAAAGATCATGAAAGGGCTTTGATTAGACGAAATTGATCGAATGGCATCACTTTCAGCTATTCAGAGGCCTTTTCCATTGACGCAAAGTTATTGAAAGGGAAAGTGGTGGTTTATTCCTTTAGTCAAAGCATCACTGAGAGCCAATGAAAACCAGTCTTTGTCGAGTAAAATCAGAATTTAAGCTTCGAAGCCTTCTAATGCCTTGGTAAAAAGAGTCATAGTCTTAATTTTTTGGGGAAGTCTCTTTGACACTGACTATATGGCCAATATATTTCATTTGAATCTAGATGGCTACGTAACGTAGATGGGGCGGAAAAAGCGGCATGTACCTCTGAAGACCTGTTTCCTCAGCCCGTTTGCTAAAGGTCCTTACCCCATGAGTTTCAAGCAGATCTGGGAATTTTCGTGCAAAGGAAAGATAAAGGGTTTCGCCTCTAAAAAATACTTATTTTATCCCCTATTGGTCCAAGCTACTTAACCCAAAAGCTTAAAATCAGTTTAAAAAAGAAAAAACTGGCTAACTTTTCGCTGAAAAAATTGGCTTTGAGGTTGGCAGTGGAAGGACAAGTGACCCATTGTGTATCTCCAATCGTAAAGATTGAAAATGCTTGAATAGTTCCGGTTCAAACAAGGTGCAACATGCATACCATTCTGCCAAAAAGTTAGCAGCGTGGAGGGGGGCTAGGGGTGTTAGGGGAAACATTGGCTCACTTTGGTTCTCTAATCATACAGTTTAAAAAAAATTGAGGGATCCCTGACCTAAAGGGTGCAACTTACCCTTCTAAGGATGGGGTGGGCCGACTTACTGACTTCAAAGATAGATACTTGACGGATTTAGTCGTACCTAACTGAGCCATTAATCGATGGAAGCCACTTGTTATATGCCGACGATATTCTTCTTTTAGCTGACAATCTTGGAGCACTCCAGAACGCCGTTGATGTCGTTTGCTTCGGACTAAATGAAATTGGTCTTTCAGTTGCTACTTCCGAAACAGAGTTTCTTGTCTTTGTTCCGGAGACCACGTCCAATGATACAATCCAAAGTGGTCCAGCTGCAACCTCATCTTCTAGTTGACTTAGATATTAAGTGCTTCCATTTGGAAAATCAATTACGTCCATAAAACAGTTTATAGTTGGTTCTTTGAAAGAAAAATTATGAAACTCTTTCGGGTTTCTCACCAGGGTGAAGGGCCAATTTGATAAGAGAACCCTAAATCGGCTACATAACTCGTTTTTCGCACCGCATGTGTTGTTTTTACACCTTTTTGAAAACTTTACTCCGCCTCTGAATTAAAGCAAATGCGATCATTGTTCTTTAAGTTCTGCAAGTATTTTCACAGTATCCCTATTTGGACCCGTAATAGTTACATTTCCCGACGGTGCGATGTTTTTGAGATTTGTCAAAAAATGGATGAATTGTCACGTAGATTTGGTGACCGCTGCTACAGAATTGTCGATTTCCCACTGATCTATCTGCTGTCAAGTGCTTAGTGTCGTAAGTCGCAAAGTCTCGTGGTATTTGACACATAACTGCTTAAAAGATATGTTGTCAGTAATTGTGCTTAATTTTTGTCAGTGTCCTTTTCGTTTTCTTTTTTTTCGGACTTGGCTTTTTTTTTGTTTTTTTTTTTTGTTCTTTTACGGAGTTAGAACTTAACTCGTTTCCACATTGTTTATAAGAAACCTGCAGCTTGGACATGGACATGGACCGAATCGGGACTTGATTTGTTTCTGCATCAAATTAGGAGCTAGTTTGCTTTGCACAGGTTTAACAACATCCCGCAGCTTTAACTTAAGCTAACCCAAGTCCAAGTAAGGACTTAGATAATTTTTGCTTTGAGTCAAGCTATAGCTTGGTTTTGTACCTATTCAATATTTAGCTCGTTTTTGCGTCAGTCAGTCCATAGCTTGGGCTTGAATCAATTTTGCACTGAGTCAGACCTTAGCTTGTTTGTGCATCGCGTCACCAAAATTCAGCGGTTTGGGCTTAGCTCGTTTTAGAGCGAGTCTGGGCTGGTAGACTCAAATTGGAAACTTATTTTGAAGCTTGTCAGGGATACGACCGGAAAAATCCAATGCTCTGAGACTTGCTTGATATTTCAAATATTTGGATTCTGAATGGACATACTGTACATATCTTTTTTATATAAATAATCCTTGCATACTCCTTGTTTTTTGTTTACTTTTGGCTGTTTACTTTTGCTTTTTGGAGCTCTTTTAACTTTGTGAATGCCATAATGATTAACCAAACGAAATAAATGGGACTTTAGTGTCACTATCGTGAATTCATTTAAAGAAGATTGTAACAAAAATTAATCATTTTGATATTTCGAATGTTTGTTTTTAGAACGGTAATAGTTAGGCTCAAAGATTACAATCATTATCTCCAGACTGATCTCAAATTGACGTGTAGCAAAAAGATGGAAAAGTTGTAGTATAATTTCTACTAATGAATAGCTAACCATTTGGCTCTTATTTGAATAGAATGACAAATTTAATTACAAAATATGTCGTGACGACCAAAACCAAAACGACATCAAACGTAAAATTTTAATCATTTCACAAAAAAGAGAAAAAAGTATTTTCCTTAGTTCCCATATGTTGCGATTTGCGAAAAAAAAAACGCAATTTGAGTTTCACATTTAATTTGCAAAGAACGCACAAAAATACTCTGATAATTGCAGGCATAATGCGGAGAAATCGCAACTACCTTCACTTTATCCTGGTTGCTGCGATAGCGACAACCTATTAAAAGACGAACACGGCCCATAGTAACAAATAGACTGAAATCCCTTTTGGAAGAGTCGGATAGAAACAAAAAGTACACCATTGGAATTACCTTGGACGAAAACCCTATCCAGAATCCTTACAATCTACTGGCTTGCACAACAAGGAAAATCCATTGGCTTGAAAAAAAAGGATAGTCACTTTTTTTGCATAGGAGCATCTTTTTTTCTTTTTCCCGTTTTTTCCTCCGCTGCTAGCAGAGCAGTCGAATATCATGGAGAGCTGTTTAAGGGCTCAATTTAAAAGAAATTGCTACATCTACTCGCCTTTGTCATTAAAAAAATATTTAAAAGAAACTCAATCTCTGACAAAAAAAAACTGCATTTTTGTTTACAAGATGATGATTTATGTCATAACCGTATTTTTTAACTATAAATGACGTAAAAAGTAAAAACTATATATGATGATAGTTACAATGACGGCCAATTAATACGCTAAAATCAAACTCAAGGTCAACAATGCTTCGCTGCAATCAGACAAAAGACGAATACAGCCCATAGTAACCGAAATGAATAGTTTGAAATACCTAAGAGAGCCACCCGACCGAAACAAAAAATACACCATTGGAATCGCCTCGGCCGAAAACCCTAACCCGGGAACTTACAGTTCCTTGCTTTGAAAAACAAGGAAAATCATATTTTTGCATGGGAAGCATTTTTTTTTCTTTTTTCTATTTTTTCTTCGCAGCTAGTGGGGCACTGGTGTGGGCGCCCATAAGGGGGCAGAGGGGGCGCCAGCTCCCTGGCCGAATAACGCTGCCTTATATTTTTATTTCGTTATAAGTGTATGACCAAGCCAGGTCATAAGGAGACATGTTAAGAAAACAATTCTTAATACATAATTAATCAAAAAAAACTTTTGCACAAAATAATATTTTCAAAAAAAAGTAAAGAACTCCATTAAACCAAAAATGAACAAAAACAGAATCAAATAATCTACCAAGCATACAACAACCACAAATCGTATCAATAAATAAATAAAACCCAAAACAAACAGAAATTAAAATAAGTCAAACTCAAAACGAGCAGAAATTAATCTGAGTAAGGTTCTAAACCCTATGCTTTCTGACAGCCAGATTATAATTTGTACTTTACTGAAAAAAAAATCAAATGAATTTACTGAAAAAAATGTACATTGTCAGTTTAATATACATATGCTGATATTTATTCCTTAAAATCGTAATTAATTTGATTTCTGAAAGTTATAAAAGTGAAAACATTTAAAACAATTTTTTTCCGTATAAGTCAAATTATATTCTGGCTTTTAGAGAGCACAGGGTTTAGAACCCTACTCAGATTACTTTCTGCTCGTTTTGAGTTTGACTTATTTTACTATTTTCTTTCAAATATATTCAAAAAAATTCTTTTAAGTGTTTTCAGTTTTATAACTTTAAGAAATCAAAAAGTAATTAATATTTTAAGGAATAAATATTAGCATATGTATATTGAACTGACAATGCAAATTTGTTTCAGTAAATTCATTTGAATTTTTTTCAGTAAAGAACAAATTATGTTCTGGCTGTTAGAAAGTATAGGGCTTAGAACCCTACTCAGATTAATTTCTGCTCGTTTTGAGTTTGACTTATTTTAATTTCTGTTTGTTTTGGGTTTCATTTATTTATTGATACTGATTTGTGGTGGTTGTGTGCTTGGTAGATTATTTGATTCTATTTTTGTTCATTTTTAGTTTAATGGAGTTCTTTACTTTTTTTTGAAAAACTTATTTTGTGCAAAAAGTTTTTTTTGATTAATTTCTGTTCGTTTTATATTAACAGTCTTTTTCAGGGGGAAAGACTGAGCCTCTTCAGAAGTTAAACAACCATCCCTTCCATAAGAACCTTAAATACCCCCTGGGCATAACTTACAACCCTTGCCCCTGATCTAAAAGAAAGGGCACTAGCCCTTTCAATTTCCAATCGGATGAGCCATTTTTGAGGTTTCTACAACATCAGTTTCTATAAAAACCTTATATCCCCCTCGAGGCATAACTTACAACACTTGCCCTGAGGGCTGTGGGGGGCGAGGGGGTTGTCATTCTTAAAGACCTAATTTCCACAACTTTCAACAACGTTGAACAAAATGGCTATCTAAAAGTTTTGATTGTATGTGTTTGGGAAAGGTGGGCGTGAGAAGGGGATTAGTTGCCCTCAAATCACTATCGACTATTAAAAAGGGCACTAGCCCTTTGAATTTCCAATCAAATGAGCCCTTTTTGAAGATTCTACGACAAAGCTTTCAATAAAAACCTTAAATGCCCCTCAGGGCATAACTTATAACCCTTGCCCTGAAGACTGTGGGGGAGTGTCCTGTTCAAAGATATAATTTCCAGAACTTTCTACTGCGTTGAACAAAATGGTTATCTCAAAATTTTGATTGGATGTGTTTGGGAAGTGGTGGGCGTGGAAGGGGTGTTAGTTGCCTTCCAATTACTTTCGACAATTAAAAAGGGCACTAGCATTTCAATTTCCAATTGAATGAGCCCTTTTTGAAGTTTCTACGACAACGCTTTCTATAAAAAGCTTATATCCCCCTCGAGGCATAACTTACAACACTTGCCCTGAGGGCTGTGCGGGGTTTGTCATCCTCAAAGACCTAATTTCCAGAACTTTCAACTACATTGAACAAAATGGATATCTCAAAATTTTGATGTAATGTGTTTGGGGAAAAGGTGGGCGTCATAGGGGGGTTAGTTGCCCTCCAATCACTTTCGACTATTAAAAAGGGCACTAACCCTTTGAATTTCCAATCGAATGAGCCCTTTTGAAGTTTCTACGACATTTCGTTCGATACGAAGTACCCTGGTCTAAGGAAAAAAAATATATTGTGCCAACATCGTTTTTTACTTAGGCAGCGCGATTGCGATGCCTATGAAATGCAAAATTATCCTAATTAACATATTTTCCGGGGGGAGAACCTTTATCCTCATTATTTTCACTGTTGTACAATTTTTTTTAAACAAAATTGTGAAAAATAAACAGATTTCACTGCATTTATCTGTTTTCATATAGTTGATATATGAAAGTTAAACACCATTACTGTTCTCTACCAAAATATACAAATAGGCAAATGTTCATACATTTAGGTTAGGTTAGTTTAAATTAGCTAGATGGTTCTTGGGTGTTTATATTAAAAACGATTTTCAAAACTTGGAGAGTAGGCATAAAAATGAAAAATGTGATCGAAAAACTTGAAAAACAAGGAAAATAGTAATTTAAGGATGAAAATGCATATTATGAAGTAAGAATTGTTTTCTTAACATGTCCTCTTATGACCTGGCGTGGTCATACAGTTATGGCTTTATTTTTTTTTGTTTTGAGATTTCTATTATACAACTAGACCCCGGTGCCGTGCAAATAAGGGAAGGTCGGTGGCGGTGGGGGCAAAAAATAGCAGCATTGGCACGCCAATGGCGCGATCATTGCTGACCAAAATTTTTTTAGACATTACTAGACACCTCCTAGTAATTACACCTCCAGTGGTTTTATGACAAACAATGAAACACATTAATTATCCTCGATGTTAAATTTAGACTTTAACAGTTAGGAACTCGAGAATTTTCAGAACCTACCGTTTCAAGAAACGCATCTATGTAACGGAATCAAAACCTCAACATTTATAAGCACCTATCTAAGGCAAGGACTCAAGAAATATTGATTCTTTGCTGTACCAAGGTGTCTTGAAATAGAGAGGTCCTTAGCTCTCAAGTTCCTACATGGAATTTAATATGGTGTCTGTTCAAAAGACAAGCCTCTATTCAATGGATGTGCTACAAGAACTAGTGCTGAATAAAAACTCACCCTGGGTTTCAGGGGCGTCCCGAGGAAGGGGAGGGGGGGGGGCTCCGCCCCTCCCCCCCCCCAAAAAAAAAAAAATTGGCATTCGGTAAAAGGCAGAAATTTTGCAAAATCGGGAGAAATTTAGCAAAATTCTTGATTTCTGCCAAAAATTCGGCATAAATCAGCTAGCGATTCGGTAAAATTTACGAAGATCACCCTCCCCCAATAAAATGAGTCTCGGGACGCACCTGCTGGGAGCACAAGGAACTCATGCAAATTATTTGTGTGCGCATTTCTTTGTTTAATTTTGAAAACCGTACTTGATTTCTAAGCAGGAAAAATGAATTCCTTAATCACACGAAAAAAGAAAAGCTCCAACATTGCGGTTGACGCAATAAAGAATTGGCTTAAATTAATTCAAAGGTAGCGGAACGCCACCGCCAGCCGAGGTGGTGGCAGCACTACAACACTTCGAAGGCAGTTGACCAGGCCTCTCGTCAACGGTATTCAAGCATAAGGCATTCGGTGTTCGAGCCCCCTGGGAGCACAAGGAATTCATGCAAATTATTTGTGTGCACGCTTTTTCTTTAATTTTGAAAATCGAACTTGATTTCAAAGTAAGAAAATCGAAATCCTTGACCACACGAGGAACAAAAATCGACAACATTGCGGTTGACGCAATTAAGAATTGGCTCAAATTAATCCAAAGTCAGCAGAACGCCACCGCCAGCTTGGCGGCGTTACGAGACTTCGGCAGCAGTTGACTGAACCTCTCGTCGGCGGCGTTTGATGTGTGCGCCGGCGCGGCGCCAGGGTCGATATCCAACATTGGAAGTGCCGATTAGACCTGGTAAGCTCCCCTCCTAAATTCAGTTTATGGGCGCCCATGGGCAGCGGAACATCATAAAGAAATATTTAAGGGTTCATTTTAAAGGAAGTGGCTACATCCAGAGCCTTTTGTAATTAACAACAACAAAATTTAAATAAAAATCAATTTTTGACAAAAAAAAATGCATTCTCGTATACAAGACCATGAATGGTGTCATAACCATAGACTAAAACCATAAGTGACATAAAAAGCAAAACTGTATTATGATGCAAATTATAATTACGTCAGTACCGTCAGTATATGCATCCGTCATACCATGACAAGTTAATATAGCACAAGCATTTTTTTTTAAGTTGCTTCTCTGGGGTACGGTGCCATATTTGACCGATTTCTGCCTGATTCCCCGTGGTTCGTCTTTTATTATTCTAACTAAGAAAAAGCAACAGGCCTTTTCCTGTGTGCAATTATCTCTGAAAAAAAAGTGTCTCGTCAAACATCTCTAGAGGAAAACTTTTATAGTAAATTTAACTCACAATGGTTGAAAATGATACGTCCTTTAAACAACAATAAGAAGTTTGTCCAACAGCCCGGGCCATCAAATGTGACAAGACGTATCAAAAAAATCTGAGACTGACAAATGTCAACCGCTTCCACCTCTGGTTGATGGAGTCAATGGAAATATTGAGGTTCTTGGCTTTAATACAAGACTGCGAAAGGCTTTCTTGAACGCAATTATAATGTGTGGCAAGCCCCCTCGGGAAGTTACGAACACGCAATAGCGGGTGCATGAACTGAAAGAAAAGTCTGAGCGCCATTTTAGATCTTATGTATCACTCTTCATGCGTTATCTTTGTGAACCTGGTAACGAATCTGCTGAAACTTTTTCAGATGGTGTTCCTCGTGAAGGAATTAGCGGAGAATATGTTTTAGCACGAATTGGTGTCACGGCGCTCGTTAGAAAGAAAGTCCTCGGATTTGAGCTCATTAACCACTATTATAGTATGCCTGAACACGAAGAATTTAGTTGCAGTTAAAGCAACAGAAGTCAGCTCTGGTACTACTGCTCCCAAATTCCTTTTAGATCTCCCGCTGCTCAAACATCAGCTCCAGCGCAACTGAAGACAAAGCTTAAAGTGAAAATTAGAAGAACCCATTGATGAATCGGAAGAGCATAAGGACGAAGACTCCGAAGAGTCTAAGAATGAAAAAAGAGAAGAGTCTAAGAGAGAAGAAAGTGAAGAGGCTAAAAAAGAGAAAAGTGATGAGCCTGTGGAAGCTGACGAGCCTAAGTCGAAGAAGGAGATAAAACTTAAGATGGAGAGTAAAACTGTACCTACTGAGAAATCCGCTGCTGTTAAAATAAAAGACGGGACAAAGGAAGACGATTAAAGACAAGGAAATGTAGAGCAAAAAGAGCCAGCGCTAACTGCAAAAGCAGAATCGACGCCGCATACTCTCGCTCCACCGACACCCTCCGCTCCCGCTCCATCAACACTGTCTATTCCCACTCTGTCAACATCCTCAAACGAGAACAGAAATGAAGAGGAAACAGAAGAGAAAACAAAAGTAGTAGAAGGAACCCCAAAGTGTTTGAGAAAGGTGATTGATATTGAAAGTGAAAAGCAGAATAAAAATTTCATGTTCAATATTACATATGGAGGCTTCACAGAACTGCATACTCTTTGGCAAAATCAGGAAAAATCTGCTTTGCCCAAAAGGACATATGAGATCTGACATCGTCGTCACGATTATTGGCTACTGGCTGGTGGTGTCACTCATGGTTATAGTCGTTGACAAGACATCCAAAATGATAAATGCTTCAACATAATAAATGAGCCATTCAAGACTGATACTGGCAAAGAAAACGTCTTTGAAATTATGAATAAGTTTTTGGCATGGCACTTTAAGTTGCTTGAGCAAGCGCTAGCAATAAAAGGGCAATCGTGGCGTGTTGCTCAGTGGTCACTCACTCAAGAGTCAGGAAATATAGCAATGACTTTCAAAGCTCGTTTTTCTCACACCGAATGCCTTGCTGAATCTCATCAACATCTGTCCAAGGAAAGCTTGGCGGGTAACAAACCAGAAAACGCTGGTCTTCATAAGGTTCTCAATCAACTGGAAGAACTTGTATCAGACATGAAATCCGATGTTTTTAGACTTTCCGCGAGTATTGCATGCTTGCCCAACTTGCCCGGGACCAAGTCCATTGATTTTTGAATTAAAATAGAGTTGCTATCAATCCATGGCTAATTGGAGAAAAAGCCGACAGATAGTCCGAGTGGAGAGACACAGCTGACATAAGCCTTTTTCAGGAATGCATAAAAATGATGTCGTTTTCACTTGTTGATGGATAGTCTATCATCCATCGATCCAACTTAGGGCAGAACTAAGGTAGATAGTCACAGAGCTTTAGGGAAGATCGATATTTCTGGGTTGTATGCTTACGCTTGCCTTGTACGCTTGTGTATCTCCGAAAGATCCATCCAGTCAAGACTTGCTAATGGAGCAAACAAACAACCATAACAGCAACAAGAACAACTTAGTCCTTCAGTGAACATGTTTCCAGCCTCCGTGAACAATGGTGACTTTCCTTGTCCATTTGGAAGTATCGATATTAGGCCTACCAGCTTTAATCCTCAATACACGACACCTCATAAAGAAAGAAAAAACGAGCAAAAATGGGGTTTTTATAGGCCGAATGAAAGTACTGAAAAAAACACAACAAAGCGAATATTTCGAGAGGACAAACGCCTCTCTTCTTCAGCGCGAAACGAAATAATGTATCCAAAAACAAACGCGGAAACTCAATGTGAAAAGAACCAAAAAAGAAGTTATCTACATGACACCTGGACAAAATACCCCCCCAGGCTCTGGTACTCGGCCACCTGCCACTGCAGAAATGAAATGACAATTCCCAATTTTGTTTCAAGATTGTGTTCTGTATTTGGTTTTCGCGTAGCTTTTTTATTTCTAGATTAATAAGACCCTTAATAAATTCTTTAATTCTTTTTACTTAAAAAAAGGAAATCATTTATCTGTAATTATTTGCCAAAACGAAATTTTGCAGGGAATGGAAACAGCAGAGTTTACCGCACAATAGGGGCAACCCTGGATAAGCAAAGTTTATCAAGGATAGCCAGAAACATCCCGCGGTAGCGACAGATTTTTATAAAGAATGTAAGATATCAATCTGAGCATAAATCTTATCAGAGACTAAGACCTATCCAAATATTGATTGTTTGTGAAAAGTAAAAGTCGTAAGGAAAATACCCCAAAAATCACAAAGGAAAATGCAAATCTGTTGAAACTACTAAAAAGCCAACCAAATTAAAAAAAAAGCTTGAAGAAAATTTCTAAGGGTATGGGTTAAAATAGATAATACAACTTTCAAATGACATCTTTAAAGTAGTAATCAGTAGGGATCTGTTGATTAAAACGAAGTATAAGGACTGTGGCAAAATTGTAACCAATGATGTCAGGGTTGCGGGTATTTACTCTATACGAAATTTCATAGAAATAATCAGTCTTTTAATACAATCTATTTTTAATAATTAGCTAGTCGCTTGATTCCTGAGCACGATTTCTCGCGTACATGGCAAAATTTCAACGCGTGCAGATTTGGGTCTTTCGATAAAAATACTGTAATTGCGCAGTATTTGGGAATTAATGGTGTAAGTTATTCGCTTGAAAGTACTTATAAATGAATTTGAATTTTTAGAATATCTCGACGTGAAACTGAATAACATAGCTTCATTTTTGTGTGTTCCACGTAAATGCTGTATTTCCTGGTTGAAGAAATAGTAGCAACATAGTAAAGAGCAAACCACGACCCCTAGTAGCCAAAAGTTTAAAAACATCTTCTGGAACAAAACCATCTAGAGAGCTGAAATTGCCATTTGACAATCTTTATAGTAAGAGTTTATTGTGAAAACTAACTTTTGGGAATTTCGAAAAGGAGCCTAAAACCCCCCGCAAATGGCGTAACATCGAAATGAATAGTGCATCACTGGAATAACTACAGCCAAAATTCCTTCAAAGGACAATTACAGCACTCCTTCCCCCTCCTCACCACTTTGAATAATAAGGTTGCAGTGAAAACTGTAACCTCTTAAAGATTTAACCACGGCCTTTGGTAAACTAGAGCTTAAAAACTCGTTTTGACAAAAAAAAACTGTCAAGTGAGAAAAAATTGCTTTGGTTCCAATGCAGAAAAAATAGAAAAATTAGGGTTTCCTTAAAAACTGGTTCAACAAAGGGTAGGATAGAACCAATTCCCTGACCACTTCTGACCACTTCGGGTGCGGTTGCATAAACTTAGGAGGGGGCTTATTCGATTGGAAACTGAAACTGGAGAGACAAAACGAAAGTAAAACAAAAGATACTTAAAGCAGCACTAAAATGTTTCTCGCAACTTCCGAGTTTTCAATTTAGATGTTTCGGGAATTAATACGGCTTAAAATACCATGGTCCTTGATAACAGTAGAAACAAAAAGTAACAAATTCTCAGTTTTCCCACTCTCCTTTAACACATTGTCATGTAACACACTTCATGTAACACACTGTCGTTTGAATTGCCAAAGTCAAAATGTTACAAAAGCTACAAATATTGTAAAACAGCAACAGCTATAGACCTACCCCAAAACAGAAAAATCCAAAATACACAAAAAAAGAAACTTACAAAAGCTGTCATACGCATAAGGTTTCCCATTTTTGCAATAAGGTCTCCTTTAAACAAAGAATAATACAGCGTGCCTTGATAAAAATCTCCAGCATTTAGGAAAAGTGTATTATTCCTATTTAACAGCTCTTTCACTTTAGTCATCAGGCGCGGCAAACCTCCATAGCAGGCGTTTGCTTCCTCTTCAGCTGAAGAACACGTCAGCCCATTTTTGTTAAATGGATCAAAATGAGCATGAATATCGTTCACGTGAACAACGTTTAGAACAAAGTCTTCCTGACCGGATACGATAGTAACGAAAAACAAAAATGTTAGCTTTCCCAGTAACATTTTCTGCAAAATAGAATTAATAATTAGATACCGTCACTCGTCTAGAAGTCGTATCTGAAATTTTCAAACTTTTGAGATGGCAGCCAAAAACCACTTACTAAGCTGTTCTCTATGGGAAAATGAGTAGGGTTGTATATTTTTAGTCACACTTTAATTCTCCTGATTTACATTCTTTAACTGATAACCTTAGCAATCAGTTTTTTGGTAAATAGCCAGCGTCGTCTGCTTCTTACTGGCAAAAACACCGCCGCACGAGTCACGGCCCCAAAAGACCCTCTTATACATAAGCATAACCCATTTGTCGCTGTAGATAGAAAAACCCATAACGCTGTGGAAAGCGGATAAATGGGGAATTTTTTAAGAACGTAATCATGGAAAAAAGAAGGAAAGTCAAAAATTACTGAAAACATATCTGTTAAAGAGTGTAAAATTGGAGAGTGCTTGTAAAATGGCTGCTCTTCAAATGTAAACTATCTTGCCAGCAGAGGTGGTTTTAGGAGATGACATAGGGGGTATTTGTCCCAGGCTCAGAAATTTTAAGGACGTAAAACTTCAAATAAATAATCTAAATTAAAAAATGATAAGGTTATAATCATTTTGTGATTTTTGAAATTTTATTTTTATTAAAATAAAGTAGAGGGCTCAGTTAATAAAAGAAAATAATTAACATACTATTAATTAATTAATAAAATTAAAATAAACCAAAAATTAATTAAATAATTATAATTAGATAACCAAATAATAATTAAAAATTAAATTATTCAATAATTAACAAATTGAAAATAATTTTTTTTAATGAATATTTTTTTTTAATTTGGGCTGAAAATTTTTTGGGAGGCAGGAGAGAGAGTTAGGGCTAATCAAGATTTTGCCACGGCATTAAGAGAGGCCAGAACCGCCACTGCTTGCCATCTTCATCTCTTCATGGTCTATGTATTTGTCAGCTCAACTTGAAAAACAAGTAAATTACCGATGATGTTTCTCTTCTGTTTCTTCAAGAAAGTTAGGCAACTACAAACTTTTGTTTCTTTGTAGTAAATACGAGTGTGTGTCTTGTAAGTAACATATCGTGAAGGTCAGTACTAGATAATCAAAAAAATTTGAATTTACGAGAAAAGTAAAAAAAACTACTGTGGGTTTTAAAAACGAAGCATTTTTCACTTAGATACCCTTTTTTGGTGTATTGCTGCAAGTATTTGGATAGGTAGGTTCCCACTACATCTAGGTTAATAAAACCGTAGAGAAGTAAAAAACGGAACGCGAAAATTTGCTAGGAATGAATATCCAAAAATACTATCATCTTCAGAGTGATTTTTGCGCGGATCAGTGTATTCATGTTATGAATTTAGTTTGTTTTTTCTGTTTCTTTATTGAAAGATCTTTGCTCCATCCTAATGTTTTTGTACCTGGACTAGAGTTGATACCTTCTGCATTTATCAAATTTAGTTGAAAATGAATATAAAGCCATTATGCAAATTAACTTATAAATTTTAATAAGGATTTTATAGAGTTGATAAGTCATTCCATGTAGATTTGTTATTGTGCCTGTTCGTATCTAGGCAGTTTTGTGAAGAAGTTACACTGTGTGTTCTTTTCCACGCAAGCTTGCTTCTTTTTTCTTTTCTTTGTTTCATACTATGTTCTATGTAACTTAATTTGTTTAGTGTGTCATGGGTTGCCCGGGCAAGCTTTAGCTTCTATGGTCAGCGGTATGTTGTATTTTGTTGTTGTACCTCTTTGTGAAATAAAAATTTCAACTCCATTATTCGGACAGACACAGCTCCGAAGATCTCCCTCCTATTAGTGTGTACGAGTTTACTGCACATCATGCCAGCCGTTTTCAGTATACGCTTTGATATTACACCTCTATTCAGGCGCGCACCCACGGGGGGGGGGGGGGGACTAAAGGGAATGTAACCCCCCTCAACAAAAAAAAATTACATTTCTGATTGTTAAATCTTATTTAATCTGCTCGGTTTTATCATTTATTCCTTAGTCCCTACTCAAAACTTGCATTCAAAGAGCTAAAATAAACTTAAAGTAATGCCTTAAAATGCCATTTTTTCTAAGGAGTTTTAAAAGTTTTCCATTGGTTGTCCCAGAGACCCCCTGTCAGACCCCCCCCCCACCATAATTATTTTCTGAGTGCGCCACTGCATCTATTCGCCTATTTTTTAGCCTCAAAGTAAGAGGCAAATGAACGTAGGAGGTTGCTAACACCTTTCCAGTGCCCTAAATAGATGTATTTATGTATTCCTGAAGTTTAATTCACTTGGCATTTGGCAAAACAACTTGCTGATTAATATATTCTTACTCGATCATTTTTCAGTGTTCTCTCGGGGTGAAAAGCCTTACTAAAGAGAATTCGACGCCGTTGTAACTATTGTAAAATTATGACCTATAGTAGCTTTCCATTTAAAACAAAGAAATGGCTCAACTCACTGTACTACAATATCCAATTCAAAAGGCAAAATGCAGTTCTAGACTAAAGTGAATTCATCAATAGATTCTTTCTTCAATTTCTTATCTATGCACGCAAATAATGCTATTAAAAGCATACATTTGTCACGAAATTAAATTTCTTTCCTGTAATGAAAGTGCATTTAATTTGTGATGAATGTTTCGTTTGGGCGGCATCTGTGGCTAAAATATCTCTTCCAGCTATGTTTCTATAGTTAGCTACGCATGCAGATATTTAAGGAGGGAGAAGGGGGGGGGTGTTCCCTTCAAGGCAGGAAAACCAAATTTGCCAAATCAGCAAAAATAAGCAAAAAAAGGATTATAAAAGATTATGGAACAAATCAAAAATCCTAGTATATCAGAAGTTCAGACTACTTTCGGATTGAGGGGAGGGCCGGCGGGCAGCCCCCCCCCCCAAGATTTTTTATGGCACCCTCTTATCCTGTTTTTTTGCTCTTTTTTGGAATAAATTTGTCAATTCAGGGAATAATTGGCACCTTTGTCACATTGAGCCCCCCAATATTTTGCTCATTGGCACCCTTGTCACATTGGGCCTCCCTCAAGATCCGGGTTGCAGCGGTAGCTAGCAACATAGTAAGAGACGATTAAACCCCACAGTAAAAGCCAAAATAACCCATAACTCCTAAAAATAGAGTGAGATCAAAACAAGAAGTACATTATTAGAACCGCCTTGTCCGAAACCCCTATATAGAAAACTTACCGTTAATGGTTTGAACAACAATGAAATTATATTGGCTTGAAATTCAAGAAAAGTGGGTGCAACCACTATATTCTGCATATACGGCATCTTTTTTTCCGTTTTTTTTTCTTCTGCCTCAGCTAGCTCGGCACTGAAAAATCATAGAGAGCTATTTAATGCCTCATTTGAAAAGAAATAGATACATTTAAAAACCTTTCATAATTAACAAAAATAATTTTAAAAACAAAATATTTTTTGTATGAAAAACTGCCATTTTTCTATAGCTCTGCAGTAGCAAATGTTGTTATTGTTGTCCTGCAACGAAAATAAAAAACAGGATTTTTACCATTATAAAAAACATGTAGATATAGTTATGTAAAATATTTTGCTCTAGATCCGCCCCAGGTTCATACCTATTTTGTACTTGTCTAGTTATTCTCAGCTATATAACTACGCTGTTGGATATTAAACATCTAGCCTTGTATACCGAAACAAAACAGTTTCAGATACATAAACAAGACAGGGACCAGGTAAAGATTCAAACCCTAGATCAAGGTATTTGGCAGCAAAAGAATTAAATTTTATGGTGATCCTATATAAGCCAAATTCAAAATTACTAAATTTATTTACAAAAGTGATTAATACATGCAAAATTGGATAAATTAGGAAAAGGGAGGGGGGACAAAAGAAGATTCGACTCTCATAAAAATTATAGCATAAAATTTAACATATCTAGAAATTCTAAGAGTCAGCCGTTTCAAGCTCCTTTCCATAAAAAATATTCCGAGAAGTATGATATCAAGTCCTCCAAGAAATGGGTTGAAACTATAAGTATCACCTTTAACGAGCAAACTGCCAGCAGCAAACAGTGCCTCAATGCATGGGGACCAATTGGAAGGAGAGGCAGGGGTGCAATCGACCCTAGACATAGAAAACATTTTTTTGTATTTCTATATAACAAAAACACAAAAAAAACGACAATACTCCCCAACCCCTTGAGTTTTGACACATGTTTATTATACCTTCATTAAAATACAGATGAAAGTCCTTGGTGACCCTACAATTTCGTGGAGTGGTGCCCCTACTTTGCTAAACACGAATCTGCGCGGGAAGGTAAATTGACAAAGTGGAGCATGACCCCTACTCTAAAAATTCTCTTCTTGGAAATCTTCGCGAGATGCCCGATAAGGAATGACAAAAGAACAATACGCAACGTTAAGATTATCTATATGAGTGATGTCAATATATTACGAAAGAAGGACCTGCCTGCTTGATATGCAGGGCACTAACCCCATCGATACCAAAAGACGGTTTAGGTTTCAATCACTTTTCCATCCTTTCTTCCTCTCTCCCCCCTCCCCCTCTCTCTCTCTTAATCTGCAATGTAATTTTGTTTTGATCCTTTTGATTATTTCTTCCAAATCGGCAAGTCGTAAATAAAATAAATAGAATTACAGATTCTACAAACTATGAACAATCAGAAAAATTATAGACAAAACAGTTTCGTAATTTAATAAGCTTTGCTCAAATTCTTCCCTTTTCCTAAAATACTCTGGAGAAAATGTTACAGACAATTAAAATATTTATGTAGAAAAATAATACTGTAGATCAAATTGCAGTGCTCAGGAAAATAAATGAAGTAGCACATATGCAATGATAAAGGATACAAGGTAAAAGCAGGATCATTTCTTGTCGGCACACACAAAAAAAGAATAAAGTAATTTATATGGCATGATATCACCTCCATGTACATAGGGTACCAGTGGGATCATTACTTACTAAAATCCTTATGATAGGAAAAGGATTCCGTAATATAGACAAAAAAATGAGACAAATCGTAATGTGCTACCTCATCCCCCCCCCCACCAAAAAAAGTAAGGTCACAAAAATTAAGCATTTGCTGTTTCTAAAAAGTAGGCATGGTTGCTTCAACTTATTTACAAGAATATATCATCATTTCATCTATTTTGTTTTATTGGTTTTCCTAAGGTACCAGAAAAAGAAAGCCCCTATTCTCGGTTTAGATACCTTTGGGTCCAAAAATTAGCCAGCTGCTACCCTGGTATTTTGGATCCCATGGATCACCGGCTTGGATACTGAAGGACCAATTCAAGCAACAACCAGGAATTTGTGTCCTTTTTTAGCTGTCAAACAACATACAAATAAAGCCTAATAAAACACATTAAGATAATTATCTGGGCCTCAGCTTCACCAATTTTTGTTTGAAATCTTTAAATTCATTCGATTTCCGATGCCCGCAGGTAACATGTTTAAATCAACAAACAGTGCAGATGTGTTATTAATTAAACTTGAAAAACGCACTAAACAAAACTCATTGTTTATCCTCTGACAAAACTCAGTACCTTAATACTAAGATGGCACTAAAATTAAGGCTCTAGAGACATTATCTCCTCCCCTCGATGGCACTGTCTGAATATAATTGTCTATTGCAAAATATTTACTTTCTACATTTATAAATATGCAAATATCACTTGCATATAAAGTCTTAGGGGCAATCGATAGCACGATTTTTGGAGATGCTTCCTTCTCATTTTCAAGTGTGATTACGACAAGACACTAACAGAGGGCATGGGTTGTTTCTTGTCTACCAGCAGATCTAAACAAAACGTAATGTTGACACCGGAACAAAGTCGCAACTGAGTCGCGGAAAAAGGATCCGTTGTCTTCACTTACTTAGGCTTTTCTAATAACAGAGTTATAGTTCAATGTAAACGTTCGATAATTTTCAAGCGTTTTACCTTTCCAACATTAATTTTTCCCCAACTAGAGCCAAAAGAAACCCCTGCGATTTCAACCCCGTGGCCGCTGAGTGGAAACGACTACGCGGCTGTTCAAAAATGAGATGGTCCCATTGTCTAAATCAGTTCCTAAGCTAGGCAGAAATAGGATTCGAAGATGTATCTGTGACTGCTCGACATTGGTTGTCCTGGAGGAGCTCTGTTCTCTTGACGCTGGCACCCAATCAGTAAGAGAATTCAGTCAAAGTATGTCAGCTACAAGGTGTTCTTTAACAGGGTTAGCGTGATTATTTTCACATTCCAAAATTATACTTCAAATCAACCTTGCAGACGCGAGGAGTTTTTTTTTGAAGGGATGTTTTCGAAAGCTTTTCGCAAATAATTTCTTAGGCCACACTACTTTTCCATTTTTAAAATTTCAGAGAGAAAAAAGAGCATAATTGAAATAAAACAATGGAACAAAAAGACAAAAAAAAAACAAAAACTTTATATAGTAAAAATCCGAATATTTCGACTTCATGTCATGGAAAAACTTTAAATTTGAGTCTCAGCTTCAGAATTCAAGCTCAATTTTTCAACAGCAAAACATTTGCCTTACATATTGCTGGATATTTCACCGCAAATAAAATAAAAAGTACTAGAACAAGCATCAACTGACTGCATTGTCAAAGTATTTAAAGTATTTTATTACAATATATGATTTACTTTTAGAATTCACCTGTATATACGTTTAACTACAAACAATCATGAAGCAGTGAATAGAAATTGAATTTGCTGCCAATAAATCGACACATATTGCATAGATTTAGAATTCTAGACTTCTAACAAAGACAAAGTTTTGTAAATTAACTCTAATCATTAGCATGCTCAATGTTGACACTTCTTGGCGGGCTTACATACAATAACCCAAAACTTAATTTTGTGTTTACCTTTCAGTAAAAAAAATCAAATTAAGCTTGATAACAAACAACGAAGCACTAATTTTCTTAGGACAATATTTTAATTAGCAGAAACTAATGGATGGATGGAAGCCAGGAATTTAGTAACAAGCAAGTAACGACGTTTAGAGTAATAATAGCCTATAGGCAAAGTTGTTTTAGTCAGGTTTCCTCTTGTCCAATTTTTTCAAATTAATTATAGCAAATAATTCTATATTTAATATTATATGGGAGTGTGTTAGTTAATAGTGTGCTGTGAATTTGTTTAGATTCTGTAGGACTGCAGTTGTTCCTCACAATCTGCCCCTGATCTTAGTAATATCAGGTTGAATTGAAAAATACAGTTTAAGCTTGCATGTAAAGAGTAGAATCTAACTAACATAAAAATACAAGCTACACTACGGAGGGGTACAGTTCTTCGTAGGGATTTTGGTAATTATGACTTGAAGTAAAGATAAAGGACTCGACAAGAGAATCAGCCGTTAATTTTAGAGAATATTCTTGTCTGCTATATTCAACAACAACTACACATGTGATATTTTTATTCTGAAATAAAAAAGTACTGATTTTTGCTTTCTGGAAAGCTACAATGCTTCTAAAAAATCTGGTAAAATCACAATCTTCAACCTCTACATAAAAAAAGAAACAAACAGCAACAAATAAACATTAAGCAATGATCTAACTATGACTGTTCCTGCATCAAAGAAAACTAATATTGTATATCTAAGTTACATCAGATAGAACCAGTGGCTTAAATGATATTTCAAACCCTCTTCCTAGACCCTAATAAAAACATAATCCTATATTTTGGGTAGCTTGTAACGATGTGATAAAAGCTGGATAAAAGCTCCTTCTTGTTAATACCATCATTGTACTTTATACTTTTGTTTTCATTTACGAGAAACACGGTTTGTTTTCATTTACGAGAAACAATTAGTTTTGGCTCAAATAGCAAACATTTTCGGAATTTTTTTTTTTGCCGTGTAATCTCTGTTAACTTGACTTCTAAATTTGGCCTATAATATGCGAGTATTCAATAGAGTTCCAGCAGCTTTCCAATTAATCAACACTATTGTGTTGATTAGGAGAGTGTAACATATTTAATATACAAAATTCGCACGGTCCATGGTTTAAAAAATATAATGTAATGTAAAAAACATAAACTCCTAAGTCACACAGAAATTTTCTAGACAAGAATAAATAAACTAACAAGAAATAAATGGAAGATATATATACATGTATATATATATATATATATATATATATATATATATATATATATATATATATATATATATATATATATATATATATATATAGATGTATATATATATATATATATATATATATATATATATATATATATATATATATATATATATATATATATATATTATATATATATGATATATATATATATATAGATGTATATATATATATATATATAGATGTATATATATATATGTATATACATAGATATATATATATATATATATATATATATATATATATATATATATATATATATATATATATATATATATTTATATATATATATATATATATATATATATATATATATATATATATATATATATATATATATATATATATATATATTATATATATATATATATATATATATATATATATATATATATATATATATATATATATATATATATATATATATATATATATATATATATATATAACTATTATAAAAGAACACGCAATAAATTACGCTGGTCCCCATGCAACTGAACCCACTTTACTTAACCCCATTCAACTTAACCTTCGTGCATGTCAACCCAAATTTAATTCGACCCCCATTTTATTCAGCCTAAATACAAATCAACTCCATTCATTTCAACACTCATGCAAGTCAACTCCCGTTCAATTATGTTAATAATCTAACATGTAACCAGTTGCACCCACAAGTGGAGGTTCGGCTGCATGGGGCAAATTGAAAGGGGGTCAGGTTGGATGGGGGTTGAGTTAAACGATGGATGAGTTAAGTGGGGTTCGATTTAAATGGAGGTAAAGCTGAATGTTGGTTGAGCTGAACGAAACCTTAGTGGAACTGGGTTAAGTTTAATCGCTCTCGAATGAAACAATCCTGCCTCCAAATTCACTCCGATTGAAACTATCCTACCTCGAAATTCGTTCCGATTGAAACCATCCTACCTCCAAATGGGCTCCGATTGAAAGAGTCCTACCTCAAAATGGGCATCGATTGAAATCATCCGACCTCCAAGTGGACTCCGGTTGAAAGTGTCCTACCTCCAATGTGCACCGATAGAAACCATCCTACCTCCAAATCGGCTCCGATTGAAAGTTCCATACCTCCAAATGTGCACCAATTGAAACCATCATACCTCCAAATAGGCTCCGATTGAAAGTGCCCTACCTCCAAATGTGCTCCGATTGAAACTATCCTACGTCCAAAAATCGAAAAAATGGATTAGTAGTCTATCTTGTGCGAAATTTTGTGTTGAATCCGAATTTGCAGTCAGAATTGGTACCATGCAAGTAGATGTCTTCCGAATCGCCTTTTCTTTCTTTATCCTATGGTGCAAAGTTGCTTCTATCACACCCTAGTACTATTCTAAGCCCTTATTTGGACTTGGGATAGTTTCAAGCAGTAGGTTTTATGAGTTGCAGGACATACGATAGTCTGTTTCGACTTGGGATATTGTCAGTCTAAAGATTAAAAACGTGTTTTTATTAACATTAACATTAATATGTTCATTAACATGGGATAGGTTTATGGCAACGTCTGTCTTCAAAATCATCAATATTTATAGTGAAAATTTGCAATTAGTGACGTCGCAAAAAAAAAATAGAGGAAAAATACTAATGGAACTAGCTAGAGAGAAAGCCAGAAAGGTAAGAGAAAATTGCCTGATCCTTATTTTGGTTCCTTTTTTTGCCTTATACTGTTACAATGTAACATTAGTCAGTAGACCATTAGGTATTGTGCTTTCCTTAGATTGTAGATGTCTTCAGGTCCCCTCTGGTGCAGTTTGGCCAGTCATGTCAGCTCATTCCAGGGCAGAGTACCTAAATGCTAGTAGCCGTCATCCCCGAGCTACCCCCAGCACTGGCACTGAGGCATTATTTTATAGCGGCCGATCTGCCCTTACAATATAATGTGCCCGTTTTCACTAATACTGATAAGGTCTTACTGGTTACACACCATCTCTTAGGTCAAACAAAGGTAAATTTGGATGTGAAAATTGGGATTGAACTTATAGTAGGGTCTTCATTCTGGGCCAGATGATTTCCTGCAACCTGAATGTAGAGGAAAAGTGGTATAGGAGATATAACGGAAGCTTAATGTAAGCTTATTCTACTAGTAATCGCATTTGATAGGTTCTCACCGACTTAACTTCTAATTTAACTGTTAAATACATCTTCATAATTATCTTCATCATCTTTGAAAATTACAAAAAATCCTCAAGAAGGGGCGGAATATCCCCAAAACGTTAAGGGATCTTAACGAAAATCACACCATCAGATTCGGGGTATCAGAGAACCACACTGTAGAGGTTTCAAGCTCCTATCTACAAAACTGTGGAATTTTGCATTTTTGCCAGAAAAAAAGATCACGTATGCGTTTTCATTTTTTTTTTTTTTCAGAGGTGATAGTGTCAAACAAATGGCCCAAGAAGATCGGAAGAAGGATCAGTCAAACCGAAATCAAACGTTCTAGGGCCCTTTTTAAGTGCCCTAAAAGATTCGAGAACAACTAGCCCCCTCTCAAGCACGTTTTTCCCCAAACACATCTGATCCAAATTTTAAGATAGCTATTACATTCAGCATAGTTGTAAAACCCAAAACTATGCTTTTATGGATGATATGGCCCCCCATAGTTTCTGGAGAAAAGGTTGTAAGTTACACGATTTGCCATACAGTATGCATTATTGGGAAATACACGGACGTTTTATGGGGAGTTCTCCACAGAAAATCTTACATGGAATGGAGGGAAGGAGATATACTGGTATGATTTGAAAAACTGTCATAAATTAAATATAAAAACAGTTTTTTTCAAACTGAAAGTTTTTAAGTAAGATTAAAACTTAAAACGAACAAAAATTATTCCGTATATTAGGGAGGCTGCCCCTTCCTCAGCCCTCACTCTATACGTTAAAGTCTGACTTTTTCTCATAGGTATTTAAGTCTGCTCAGACATGAGGGCTGTTGAATTTGAATGAGAAGTATTTTTTTAAAACTTTAGTGTAAATAGCTAGGGTCGAGGCGGGGACTGCCCCCCTCATATATGGAATAATTTCTGTTCGTTTTAGGCTTTAATGTTGCTCCTTACTTTGATTTGAAAAAACTTGTTGTATGGTAATGCAACGGTCTTCAAGAAAAAAAAAGTTGCTGAAACAGCCACTTTTAGAAATAGCCGTAATAACTTCTTGTTCAGTCATGATGTTATGCAGGTCATTGTCTACTTCCTGCGCAGGTAAATCTAAGCATTTTGTTTCCAAACCCTCTATGCTGAGGGAGACGACTGAATGAACACAAGATTTTAATAGAGATATAAAAATAAAAATGATGATTTTATTCTGCTTTGGCCCTCCACATTTTTGAAAAACCAGATCATTTAGTTCTTTTTGATGAGACAACTTCAATATCTACAGCAAATAGATTATCGCAATCTTTTAGGAAGGCAATTGAAATTAAAAATACGTAGAAAGAGACCTTGCTTTAGAGACGCTGGAGATATTCCTATAAACCCAATTTACAATAGCTTAATATTAGAAGATTCAATTAAAACTTTTCCTCAGTTTAAATTTAGATCACCTGACCACACGTTCAATAAAAATCAGGTCAGTAGGCAAGCTAAGTCAATCGCTAAGCAGATAATTTTTGCCCAATCTAATTGGTGAATGGTCTTTCATTTATTCTGGCTTGGATTTTTGTTTGTTTGATTCAGTGTTTCTTCTGCCCTGTTCAGGTTTACTTCAAAAGGTTAGTTTGTTTTTGAGCACTGAAGAGGGATTGGTGGAGGTACTTGCCGAAATATCTGCTTTTGTCCTTTTCGCTTCTTTCCTGTCCACAGGCTGATACACTGTGGAGATATCTAGACAGTACGATCATCTCCTATCTCAACCATTAGGCAAAGCCGAACCGGGATGCAGCTCCTCCGGAGAACATATAACCAAGAGAAACATAAGTGACATTAAATTTTTTCATGGGTAGGTACGCGTGTTGCATCGGTATTCACAGCCTGGAGAACAGGAAAAGAAATAAGACGAATCGAGCGTCAAGGGGATAAGGAAGAATGCAATATGTTGAAGAGATAAAAAAAGAAAATAATTTTTCAGGCTGTAATAATGCAAAAGGTAAAGATAACATTGGTTTGAGAATGAAAAGAAAAAACAAAGAATGAATTTATAAGGATAATCAAGGTTAAAATAAGTTTTACTTGAACAATGCCATAACGGGACAACATTTGATTAGGAAATTTGGCGCTTCGCATTGATATTTCTGTTCCATAGTTTAATCAATTTTTTCAAAGGGAATTTATGTGTCTTCGCAGCTAAACTAAATTTAATCACTTCCTTTTTTCCACATATATTTATTGATATTGGTTTGATTTTTACTGTCTGTAGTACTGAGGAGCTCATTAAAGAGATAATCAAATACTAGTTTTTACAAGTTTTGCCTCTCTGCTGGCAAAAGGAGATAATCAAATATTTAAACTATTAAAACTAGAATAATTACTTGCTAGTTTATTTTCCTTGGTTGGGATTTCTGTTGATTTCAAGATTGTTAAATTTCACTTCGTAATATGCACGTGTGCTAAGAGATAACCAAGAGGTAACTGAATGGGTCATCAAAAAAATCCTTTATGATGAGAAGTTTTACGTAAATTGCAAGCTCGTGGCAGAATATTTACGACTATAATAACAAAAATCATTACTCTATATTCTTCTTATAATACATATACAATTCTTTTTATGTCCTTCAATTTTCTGACAAACAGTTCTTAACAGGCGTTTGGTATTTTCTTGGATGACTATTCCACAGTTATTACAAGAACAACAAAAGTTCTACATCAAATTTCAAAGGATATTTTTATGGCCCTAAAAAGAGTAAAAAAAGGAAAAATTAAGGGAATAGTTTTTCTTACCAAAAAGAAAAAAATTTTGACGCTCCATGGCGCAACATTACTATCTAAAAGCAAAGATTATTGTGAAACGTACTAGATAATCTGTGCTAAAACTATTAGGTTGCCCCTTTGTGGTAAAACATTTTGTGGCAAATTTCGAATAGTCCCGCTACTTCGTGGATCCCTCTCCCACTATTTATAAAATTCCAGCTATTTCCTTTTTGCAGCGTTGATCGGAATTTAGCACTGGAAATTTCCGTATCTGGATCCGCCACCCAGTCAAGTCATAAGTCATGCCAGTGAGATGAGACAGTAGCTAACCACTTCGCCGGCTCACACCCTTTCTTTCTGCTTCTGGAATCATAAATAATACAGGTTCGCACCATTTTTCAAAGTTGATCGAGAAACTGAGTAATATACAAAAGATTGCTAAAACAAAGGAAAGGGAAGAACTATTATACGCACCGAGACTTTAGGTGACAGATTATTTTTAAGATTATCGTACTGTCTAGATATTTCTACAGTGGACTGATATTACCCTCGTTTTCTCGGCTATTTAATTATTTTATTCATATAATTTTTTCCTTGCTTTTCATACGTCATGTGTAGCCAGTGTGGTCTCAGAGTATATTAAACCCTCTATCAGACTACAGATCAATATCTCCCAAGATTCTGAAGTTTCCTTGTCCCCCTGACAATTCTTTTCTTTGGTGTGATCTGGCAAAGTATGGACTGGTAGCATGAGCATAGGCAAGGGGAACAAAGGGCAGCAGCCTAACCCCTAGAACATGTAATTTACACTAGATATTAAGACTTCTCAGCCTAACTTACACTAGGTATTATGAATTCTCTCTCATCTTCTTCTCTAGGTTTTATAATTTTACAGCTTATACAGGCGTTTCCTATGTCTTTTCAATGTTCGCTAATTTTCCTTTCTTTTTATGTTTTTAATGACCCTTAATTATATGAATAGGATTTTCGAACTGATTTTTATTACATCAGGCGTGGCTAAATGATGTAAAATCAGTTTTTCTCTATGCTTTAAGACATATTTATTATTAACCAATGTTCTTAGTCAAAAATTTCAATTAAAAGTGATGTAAATGTGAGGGATCCCAGCTGACCTTGCTATTATTCATAAAAAATTAACGAATTTCATAAAATCTCCAAAACATTTGTAAAAAGATTGTATATCATTTTCTAATTAAATTGTGTAGAGAGGCTTACACTGAAAATACCGATTTTCAATAAACAATTTTTTTGTTTTTTTAGTTTCGTCACTTTTTGACACTGCACAATAACAACCATCGAAAACATTGTTAAATTATCAAGTTTAATTATTATTTTTTTGCAATTTAAGTTTAAATTAGATTTCATTAATTAAATTTAATTCAGATCATTGTATTGAATATTAAAATTAAATTAATTTATTGAAACATAATTAATAATTAATAATGTTTCCAAATAAATTTGGAAGCATTTTTAAACATTAAAAATTCTTCAAGTTCCCTTATACAGTGTTTTTAGTTAAAGATTACTGCCTCACAGTTTGATAAAAGAAACAAAACGCAATGGTAATGAAAAGATCCGTGCTATTTTAAAATCAATTCCTTAATTAGAAATAAAAATATAATAACAATAATAATAAACATATTGAAAAAAAGTCATGTACTCACAATCTAAAAAGTTGATGTATTTCCGACCAGTATGAAGAAGGTACATATTTTATATGTTATAGGTACAATAATGAGGAAAAATTTGAAGAAAAAAAGGTCAAATACGTACAAACGTAACCACCCAGAATTGTTGTTTGTGTTTGTTTAGATTAACGAGAACCATTTTAAACAAAAGAGGAAAATATCAATCTTTGTACTGTAATTACAAAAATTTTACACTAAAAAAATTTTCCAGTTAAAGTGAGTTCTGATGAATTCCTTAAGGCGAGCGGGATGGAACTTAAGACCCTCTGATTGAGAACCTTGGTCTCTTCCCCTTTGCTGCTGCAAGGTAATTAACAGTTTTATTTTTAAAATACCATACAAATTTGAAAGACTATAACTAATCTTTGGTCATTTCATGTTGTCCTGTTGGTTCGGAACTCCACTGACATGCATGGATAATAAACAGAATAAAAATATGGTTCTTATTTAATGGATGGACTCTCCAGAAGGAATTACGGTACTGGTGCAGTATCTGGGCACCGCGAAGAAGTCAAGTTTGGTTAATGCTAATGAAATACAATAAAATAGGATGAATATATAATAGTTTAGAAACAAATTTGGGCTATATGTTTGCACATTAGGGGGGGGGGGTGGATAAAGCATATCATATATTAAATATGTAACCTAACCTAGGTACCTTATCCCCCCCCCCCAAACCCCAAAAGACAATCGTTGAATATTATAATTCATTGAGAAACAACGCTTTGCAATCATTTATCTATAGCGGTCTCTTTCAAATACCCCGTTTGACGGGTTTTGTGACTGATTTCCTTGATACAATTTATAGCGGTGGGCCCACATAATGCATCAGTACAGGAAATACCATAAAATTCTGAAAACAAATTTAAACAATTCATAATTACTTAAATGATTCTAAGAAGTGTATATTTTACTGAGGAATAATGTAAACCTTAGCTAACAAAAGTGGAATACACACAAGTTCTTTTCCATATTTTTCATTTATTATATCAAAATAGCATACATTAAAACAATAAGAGCAAATTAGTAACTAGGAAAAGGACGGAAACTTAAAAATGAGATATCAGTAAAAAAAAAAAAAATTGAGCTTAGATTAAAAAAAGAGAGCTAAAACCAGCAAGATCTCCAAAAGATAACGTGAACAGTAAAGTCGTTTTAACAAGTTGCCCTGTTTTTATTGAGCTTTTATTAAAGAAAACACGAAGCATACAAATAAAAAAAAAACAGTTTCTTCGATAGCCAAAAAATAGTTTTTGTTGATCATTTTTATTATTATTAACAAGAACACTCAAAAAGAACAGGGCTTTACAATGAATTCCTATGATTCGCTACAGAACTTGATTTATCACAACAAAAAGCATACTTTTAAGCATACAAATATTTTTCCTTTAATCAACGAAATTTTCAATTGGAGGGTTTAGTGCTACGGTAGATTTTCAACCCTTTTATTTTTGGGGGATTTTTTTCTTTTCTTTGCTAGTGATTTTTTTTATATCCAACCCTGCAATTGAATAAAATATCATTTAAAACGACGGGTAAGAAACAAATAATAATTTAAAGTATTTACAACAAGGAATTAACAAATCTGGTTGACAATTTTGACGACAAGCAATGCATCTTTTGTAGATTTTCAATATACTACTAGTATTGCTGCCAGTGACGAATCCAGGAGGGGGAAGGGGGGTTAGGGGGTTTGAACATTCCTCCCCAATTTTTTTCCGGCTCATAAACCCGTAACAAATGCATACAAAGAATGTTTTGTTGCGTTTTTCAAAATGTATTTTGTAACGCCAACCACCCAACCCTTAAAATAAGTCCACCGAGCAAAAAGCCTGGATACGGCCTTGACTGCTGCTATAAATATTGAAATTTTTAAATCATCACACTGAAGAACACCATACCACAAGTAGAGCTGTTTCTAGGGACGGGGGGGGATACTGCCCCAGGCACCACAACTTAGGTGAGGGTACGACTGGAGATACCCCCACTCTGATTCTTAGCGTGCGAGAATGTTCCAAAAATTAATTACTGATTACTATAAATAATTATCTGTTACTATCTTTATTCTAAACGGCTCATAACTATAAATTTTACCCCTTGTATGTTAACATAAGCAACAATTGTCAAATTAGTCCTATCTCTACATATAACCTTTTGAAAATTTTCTTATATCTGCTCAACCTCCCTCCTAAAAAACTTGCGAAGACTCCGTATCAGTTTCTATAGTCTCAACTCAGCCTAGTCCGAAGCACCCATCCAGTCTTTAATCCCCTTCTGGACCAAAACAATTTTCCTTATTATACTAAATTTGTCTTGAAAAATCCATGAGTCTCCCAATCCATCCCTCACTCTACGAAAAAAGTTACATAAAATAAAACGAAGTAAGCGACCAAAAGAGTTTGTAATTCATCCCAGATTCTAGTGGACTAGGTAATCCAGAATATATGGGTGGAAGTACTACTACTAGTAACAATAACTCGTTGCAGCACCAAGGTGCCTGAGGCCAGTACAGCCACACACGCCCTTCTGCTACCAAAATTTATTCAAATCTTTACACCCTTTCCCTTTCAATGAAGTTGCAATTTCCTTTATATCTTTCCTTATTACTTCTTCCCGTCTCATTTGGGGTAGATCTGTCTGTTAGAAAATCCAATTATTTGTTAATTTCAGTCAGTAGCTAAGTTCTTTTTCTTTATAAAATACAAAACAGGTAGAATCAATATATTTAGGATAAATCACATTTATAATGAAAATAAAAAATTACTGTTGCAAATCTACAACTGCAGAAATAAGATCAAATGTGAACATCAAATTTCAATTATAAGTTGAAAATTTATAGGGGATATTTAAACAATCATCTGAGGACTCCTCCATAAAGCCAGGCTATTAGAGATGGTATAATTTAAGGGCTTCAACCGGCTGCCTCCTCCTTTACGAAACGAAAGTATAAGAGCTTAAAATGTATCACTGAAAATAAATAACTTCTCTTTAGTAGCTAAATATCGTTAAAATTGTCTAATAGCTTTCAAATTCACAAATAGTTACTATTATTATGATGTAGCGTCAGTTTTTAATGGTAGACAGGGTTACAGAAAAAATAAACGTTTTGTAATGTCATCAGGCTATTATGTTCCAGATATTTTTATTTATGAAAGTAAATTAATACTAGCTAAAAATCGCCGCAAGAACCATTAAACGAAGTAACCCTTCACTTTCTGAATTAAGAAAAACCTAAATGGGGTTGGTATGAGGTACACGAGAAAAACACATCAAAAGCATCACCAAAAAAATCACAGACATCTTAAATTTATTTTAAACCATAAAAAACGGCTTAGAGGAAAACTTCCTGACTTAGGCGTAACAAAGCAGACTGCTTAGACATTGCTATCCGCCATTTTTCCACCTTGCCAATTCTGGCTCCTTGACCAATTCTCGCACCCTGGCTATAAACTGTTGAGTTTCAAATACAAATTTAAATCAGAATTGGAGACTAAGCGGAACAAGTGCCATAACTCGATTTAAAAGTATTCACTTTCGAAAATACTCCTATGAGGAACCGGCAATACCAGTTCTAGAGCTACGGTGAAAAACCCCTCGGTTCAGATACTGGGTTAACCGTGATAACGGGGCACAAAATTTAACGGATGGCATGTCTTGACTCTAAGAGAAGATATCGATTCTCATTGATTCCTATAGTCAGCATTTGCTTTCAAATAACACAGGACTGAAATGCGAGAACTGTCCTATGATTCTAATAACAGAGTACATCAGGATGAAGTACAGATCAAGGTTTATATTATTTAAGAAAACGTGTTTTAACACTTTTTATGAAATGTCTTTGATAGTTGTTCAACATAAATAAGGTTTTTTAAAGCTTAACAATGAAAATTACTTAAACTATATGAAATTCCAGGTAAATGGATCGGCTTTAGAATATGATACAATTTCTATTGCCCTTCTTAGAACTGGATTTATTTTCCAATGACAGGGGTAGCTGCCACTATTTCCCACTGAGACCCTTTTCCAACAGTGTGGAGATAGAACAACAAGATGTCCTACCTCTATGAATCTATTACTGAAAGGCTGCGAAAAACCTTAAAAATGTTGGCAAAATACGGAGAAGTTCAAGCGAAGTATCCAGAATTTACAATACAATAAAGCCACCTTCAATCTACCAGTAAAATTTTAGAACACTCCTAGAAGCAGCATAGAGGTAATGGATGCGATGAAAGAAATAGAAAATACCATGTCAAATAGAGCTAAGAAAGTAAAAAAAAGTATATAAAACACGGACGCCAGCTGCATACCCTCTTACTCTGAATTAATTATCCGTTGTTTACCGAAAATAATTTCAATAAAGTAAAACAAAATTTAATGATATCCTTCCCCATTCTGAGGATTCACTAAAAAAAACAGATTGTTTTTCAAAAATTAAGCTTCAAGCCGTTGTAAATGTTACGCTAGAAACACTGGCTTCATAAAAACAAGTGATAAGGAATGTTTGCAACAGAGGGATCAACTTTATGTAATCTTTAAACGAATCTGTTCTTGCAGAGGAGGCCATAAAACATACAAACAAAGATTTAACTCTGTTGGGAGAAAAAGCTTTGAGCGGACTAGTATTTTGCAATTTCATTCGCAGCATTGCAATTTTATGCAGTAGTCAACTCCTTTTCATCAAAAAAATATAACAAGATCTAAAATCCCCCCAAAAACAATGCCAAGCTCCATGCTTTTGGGAAAAGAAATATCCAAAATGACGGAGAGGTAACTTCAAATATTGAAAGATATATACTCTTATTACTCCTGTAACGTCACTTATAGGGGAGGGACCTATATGCATATCAATCTTCGTTGGGACAAAATTAGACAGAAAGATTATAGCCCTTGAACTGAGCTTTCAGCACGAAAACGCTGTGTGTGTGTAGCTTTCCCGGATGATATGAAGAACATGATTTTTCAAGTTTCTGCCTATTCACCTAAATCTTTGAGTTGTCGACACTTCATGCGCATATACGATCTTTTTTTTGCTGCTGCATAGAAGCCTACCAATTAAATAGCAGTCAGTTCGAGAAAATATTAAAGAAGTGGCACAAACAAAGAAAGAAAATTATAATAAAGTCCAGAGCTAAGATAGGTTTTTTCAGTCGATCAACTTAAGCTTGGGAGACAGGGGACTTTAATGACGACAAAAAAAACTCGACAAGTTTATGATAATTAAAAAAAAAGAAGAAATGAACAAGCAGAATCACAAGAGATGATACTGAGCTGACTGGCCAGTTTTACATATTACTGCATACCATATCTCGAGGACATGGAGCAGTGAGTATGCCTGCCAACATCAAAATTGTTCATCACTTTATATCCATTATATTAGATACCAGCATATGTGCCTATTCTAATGAATCATAATTTAAAAATTATCGAGTTTGCCATCTGACCAATTAGAACTTATCTGAAGGGACTCTGAAGGTGGCAGAAGACGGGAAAGCTAATGGAGACAATTGCTTAAACATGCCATAGTGTTCCCGAGACAGTAACTTAGAGTTTTTTTTATAAACGCTATTAAGTTCTGTTTCCATATTTCACAGATGATATAGTCATCAACAGTAGGAAAAAACCTGAATTGGTTTTAGATATATGGACTACCAAAAGAACCGGTACAGAGAGTCAAAACAATGATATCTCATACAGGAATTGCGCGTCTTTTAGGGATAGTTCAGAGGTATTTACAGACAAAGTTTCCACCATCAGTTCATTTGGATTATTATTTAATTATTTTCAAGAAGTATATGATTTCCAGTCCTACCTATAATCCTTTTTTGCTTTGTTTTTCGCTTAAGTTTGTCCTGCTTTTTTCTCTTTAATCTACAAAAAAGACAAGAAAAGTTATTTCTTGCTCTTAATGAGTAATACAGAATATGTTCCAGCTAGACTCGTAATCTGGCCCACTATGCACGGACAAGAGCCAAAAGAAACTTGAGACATATAACAAATAAACTAGAGGGCGGAATATATTTCGTTAAATCATATATTTAGCTGATAACCTTTAACAAACAGCGGTAGAACTGAAGAAACAATAAATGCAATGAGGGAGAAAATCGTGGATAGAATGCTTTAGAGTGTGAATCAGTCGACTTCCAGATCAGTTTCAGGTTGATTCAAAGCTGGGTCACATTTTTGTTTCAAAAGTGGTCTGTGATTCAAATCGATAGATATAATTTTGTACTTAGAGATTCAAGGTTTGCAAAGTTTAGACTTTAATTTTTTAGTATAGTAAAAACAGAAAAAGAAGCAAAAACGAGACAATGACCTCTTAATTTAATCCAGAAATATGAGAGAGAGTAGGAGGGAAAAGGAGAGGGCGGGATGAAACGATAGGGGAAGGTAATTACATAAGGCACATGCTAACAAATTCAAATAGCGGAGGTGGTGTAATTGACATAAAAAAAATCAATATTCTATTTTCAACTCTATTAATTATAAATAGCGACTTTTTTCTGATTTAATGAGCCGTAAACGACGTTAAGTTTTAACAAAATTTAAAATATTCCCTCTGAAAGAAGATTTAAAATAATATTACTGACATCAACTTAACAAATAATCAAACATATCTCTGAAAAAATTGCAACAGTGTGAACTCCTAAAATAGTATCTTAAGTTGACAACACGCATTTGATCAATAAGCTAATCATACATTATAATATAATACATAACAAAAGCTACAGCTTAAAAAAATTGAAGTAGCAAAACAATAATACTGTAAGTTATAATTCCAAAGAACAACGGTTGTACTCTTGCAATGGTATCATATAAGTATTGCTTGTTCTAGCAGAATATTATCATACTTGTATTCATTAAATCTTTAACTATACAATTTGTACTTGTAATCCATTATCAGTCCGCTTTTGAGCATCAAGCCATTCCTATGGCATAAATGCCACTACAACTACTGCTGACAACTTATTCCGGCATCAAACCGCATGGGGCCAACGTAGTTGCGCATGCCCCTGTGTCACGTCACCCCTTACTTCTCCCCGTAAATGAGGCCCATAAAACTTGTGAATAGAATCCAAACTGATGAACTATAAATGAAGCCAATAGAATCGTTCATTAGAATTGTATAATCGAATATTTCATACAACGCGGGAGTAAAACTGTGGCAAACTCCCAGGATTTCAACCGAATTTAATATTTCTCAATAAAATATTGATATAATTAATAATTTTTCAAAATAAAAACATATTATGTGACACTCTCTCGGTTTCGAGTTAGGTGCAACCTACAGAGACCTGCTGTCTTAACTATTAAATCTAATAAGACGTTGTACCAATTTTTTTTCTAGGTACCCAAGAAACTTCAAACAATCTAGCTCAAAACCCATCTATCATATTTAATATGCTTTAACTCTGTAGAGTCGACATTATAAAACAATCTGATTTTTAAAACTATTCGTGCAATAGGGCAAAATTTACTCTAAAAGTAAGTTAAAAGTATTCAAGAGCGCATTATTAACTAAAGAGATTTGGAAGATGAGATTCTGTCAAAGGCTGGACAGAAGTTCTGTTTTTCATGATAAGAAAAACTTGGTATGTTTTACGCTAAAATTTGAAATTGTGTTTTATTCATTTTAAGGTTTCCCATGCTGCCTTTTGATATTTAGATATTTTTTTAAGTTTTCACTTTCTACTGAACATTCTTAACGGTGAATTCATTATTTTTTGGTAACAGTCCAACTAACAAAATAAAGGAAATAAAAACAAAAAATTATATATATCAAACCAAAATTTAGCCAAAGTCACCCTCACGAGTCTATAGCTACAGATCATCACTTAAGAGGATTATCCTAATTAAGCTGATTGATCCTAAGAAATGACCTAAATGATCCTAATTGATCTGATTCTAAAGAAGCGCCAGATTTTGT
This sequence comes from Artemia sinica, assembly GCA_027921565.1. NCBI lineage: Eukaryota > Metazoa > Arthropoda > Branchiopoda > Anostraca > Artemiidae > Artemia > Artemia sinica. Next base: position 39,223,233 of record CM051261.1, on the reverse strand, counting down.
AGTTTGTTATTTAACAGACAATTACACTTTAATCATCTCCTAAAATGCGTTATTTACATGACCCCTCAAGCAAAGATAATTTTTGATTTTTTTGTAGGTCATAATTTGACCGGACAGAACTTTTATAAGGAATATTGTCTACAGAGCCGTCAGAGCAGCTTTTATTAAGAGAACAAAAAAGCTTAAGTTAAAGCTTAACTGGTATGAATTAACTGGTATGAATTTAATTTGAGTGTTTTAAAGTAAGTTACAATAACCTACATTTAGTTACTATATCAGGAAAGATATTATAATCTTACAGCATGAGAAACAGTTTAGAATCCTAGAAATTGAGCTTTCACCTTACATTAAAAAACCACCTTTCTATGCAATGCCAAGACTTTCCATCTTCGAAATCACCACAGTTATCAATAAGAAAATACGTCTCTCCTTCACTATACCCCGCATGATAACTGTATTTTTTTAAGTCAATACTAGGCCTAGGCTAGCCTAGAGGGATTAGAACTGAAAGAATTGAAAGCAAAATTGAAAGCGGTTCTCTGGAAGGAGACATTTTAGAAAAAAAACGCATTTTTTGGTTGCTAATTTTATGCCAATTTTGAAGGCTTTGTCTAAAGGAGCATTAAACATTACAGCACTTATATAAAAATTCACAAAGACTAAGGGCCAACTAAAAATTAGATATAAAAAATCACACTAGTAATTAAGCACATTTTTGTTAAAACTTAATACATCTCACAAAACTTAATACATTCACCATTTTAAAACAGATCCTTGCTCTTAGTCTAGTATGTTTATAACAATCATTTAACTGTGCCACCCACGGAATACTGTTTACCTGCTAATCAACACAAAAGAATTGGACTAATGAAGCACTTACTACTAGCATCATAGAGAAACTCAACAAGACTACGTATATCCAAAATCTCAACAGAGAAAAATCCAATGTCACCCATCCATTGACAAATTTCAAAACTTCAAAAGCTGATTAAATTGCCATTTTGTTACAAAAATTTAAAAATAACCAAGATCTTCGGGAAAATTATGACTTTTATATCATGCAACCAAATTTATGGACGGTTTACGACAGGACAGGTCAATAAGCTGGTCTGATTCTAAAAATGTTATACTAAAAAATATGAACTCAAAGAGGAATTTAATAAGCTGAAACATCACTCTCAGATTTTTTTGGGTATCTGAACTTCTTTTCTTCTTTATTTTAACAAACGAAAATATAGTCAACAGGAAGAGCATTGGATTCAGCAATCTTAACAGGGTTTATCTAATTCATCCTTTCGAATATTTCTAATGAGACATTTCACTAAAAATACACTTACTCACAGAAAAAGGACAATTTTTCATTCAGGCAAGTTGAGCATGATTCTCTCGAGACTTGAGTTCATTTGGTAAAAGAAAAGCTGTAAGACTAGTTATAAGTCCAATAATAGTATAAACACAAATACCTGCTTCCATATTATAATAAATAAGTAGCTGAGCAACAAAGGGAGTGAGAATTGCTCCCAGTCGAGCCATTGTTGAACAAGTGGATAAAATGACAGATCTTAGACTTTCTGGATAAATCTGAAAGAAAATTTGTGCTTATTAGATAACAGTAGACAATGTTGCATAAGTTTTCCAGATGACAATTTTTGTTTTTAGCCTACACTTTCAATTCTACAGATTCACAAGAATAGATAAAAAAAAGGATTGATACCAAAATTTTATACAGAGATTTTTGACAGTAAAAATGAAAAATCAGTATTTGCTGAAGACTTATAAAACGACCGGTCAGAAAAGTCATGAACATGAGCAAAAAAAAAAAAAAAAAAAAAATCGAAAAAAATTTCGCAACATGATTGGTGCGTTGAAATGAAAACCAGCGACGAAGCTTATTTTTGAATGTTGTATGGACCCGTTTAATCAGGCCTCTGGATAGTAGATAACAAATAATAGGTTGTTTTTGAGAGCAAGATATTGAGAACTACATAGTGAGTTACTCTTCAAATCTTTCCCATTTTAATTCTGAGTGGTCTTCCCAACTCCCATGCAAGCAACAACACACTCCCTCTGCAAAGGGCTGGTTACCATTTTATGGTGTTAATATCAAACGGATATATATATATATATATATATATATATATATATATATATATATATATATATATATATATATATATATATATATATATATATATATATATATATATATATATATATATATATATATATATGTATATATATATATATATATATATATATATATATATATATATATATATATATATATATATATATATATATATATATATATATATATATATTCTTTTCGTCACTGAAATTCTGCAACTTGAACTTGCAGCTTGTTGTTGCACCAAGTTGGAACTTGGCTCGTTGCTGCACTGAACCATGACTTGGCCCGTTATTGCACTAATTTAAGAGTTGGCTCGTTATTACACTAAGATTAAGAATCCTAGCATGACCCTGATCTAAACAAGGTGTAATATGCCTATCTTCCTCCAATTTCAAAAAGGTTTAAATCATTTGTCTAATTTAAACCCTAAAGGATCACTATTATGCCTCAGGGGCTAGCTATAGCACCTATCAGGTTTTATTATAGCCCGTAGGTGATGGATTTAATGTGGCTATAATGGCTGTTTTGTTAAAGTACATCCACTGCCCTCCTTCCGATGAGCTATCTGGACTAGTAGGCCTACTATCATTTGCCGAAATAATGCGACAAAAATGCAGAAAAACGGTTCAGAGAGACTACCCACAAGAGGCTAGCCCCATCCCCCCTACTGGGTACAAAATAAAAATCTTTGCAAGACTCTGCAGCTTAATTTGGAATGGTCCCTCTAGGTAGGTTATCCCTGAAAATCCGTCCGTTGATTTCTTTCAAAGGAGCTTCAACAGGCAATATTCTGACTGGATCTCAATTAAACATGATACTTAATGGTTTTAAGGATCTCAATCCAACTTGGCAGGGAATAGTGGCAAGGAGCTTGCCTGCACCTTTAAAGGGACCCAACAGATGATGTTGCTTGTGCGGCTTCGCAAAAACGGTCCAGGGTCACAGCTGATGTAACTCTCCAAAAGATCCTGGAACTAGAGGTCTAGTTTCAATTTTGATATATGTTGTTGGATCTCGGAATTACACAAACGAAAAAAAGTAGCTACTTATTTAGATTTGGTTAATTTGTTGGTAAATATACATACATACATAAATACAATGCCTTGTTTTTACAAAACGAGTTAATATTTCAGCTTCTGCTCAATGTAAAACAAAATTAAATAAAGTTACTAAATAAAATATATCACCTAATATTTTTAACTAGCTTTTCATAATTAATTTAGAGGTTTTGCTGGTTAACGCTAGATGACGTATTTGCTGTTCTGGTCTTCTTAGAGAGGAAGTTGAGTTTTCACTCTTATCCACTGGACTAACATATAATTATAATGAAATCATAATTCCAGCAAAAGAGCCTGGTAAATTATGTGGCGATGACAACATCCTTGCTTTTAACGAAGAGTTTTGCTTGTTTTTTTTTTTTTTTTTTTTTTTTTTTTTAACAAAAGTAGGATTAGGAGACTAATTAGAGAAACGAAATTTTACTCTTAGGTAGAATTAGGTACAGATAGAAGTAGATATCTAGAGATGAAAATACAGAAAGAATAATTTTTGCTTTGTATATTTAGATTCCATTTTTCTGAGAAAAGACGGAGAGGTTTTAGATAAAAAAAAAAAACAGTGTTTCCAACTTTCCCAGGTTTATACTCCTCTGAAGTTATCGATGCGATCCTTCAAACAATAGCAAGCAGATAATCTAAAAATCAAATATGAAATCCCGACTATTCCAAAGCCCTTGTGTTTTCGACACCAGTAGCCTACGTATCTTTGTTTTTCTATTTAAACTTTTGTGACTTTGGAGAAATATTGTACCGATGTTACTACACCAAAGACAATTATGTTTGCAGTTCTTATCTCACAAAAATGCATATTATACATCAATTTCAAAGGAAGTCGGACTAGAAATTACAAAAAGCACTTAAATTTAATCAAGGTCTTAATCTACTAAATACGTAAACAAATAACGTTGAAAAATTTACTACAAGAAACAAAACAATTTTTTTTTCAATAAAAACTATTGAAAACTATACGCTAGATAAGGTCATATAAGCCATTCAGAATCAAAATCTATTATTCCATATTTAGATTTTTTAAGAATTTCAAGTTCAACACATCATTATCTTTCGACTATGTGCATTTAATAAGAATAAAAATGATAAATAACCCGAAGTAACAAAGGAAATTTTACACCAAATACTGAAAGAAGAAGAAAACTTGAGCAACGTAAAAACTTATGCTTGTCTTAATGCTTCTTCGAAATGGACAAAATGGATCTTAAACAATTATCTCTCCTTGCGATGGCTGGTATATGATCCCCCCTCCCCAGCAATTTGTCTACTTAACGACTTTCCCCTGAAGTCTGTTTCAGACTTCAGACGGTTTCTGTTTCGTCTGTTTCAGACAACCCCCTAACAATTTGCCAAAAAAAAACTAAGTTACTATGCTTGCCCCAATTTGACCACCGAATAATTCTGTATAATGACAATGGTTCAGTATCAGACACTAGTTATATTAAATTTAAGAATTCAGGAACACTCCCAAAATAAGACTCCCACAACATCACCAGTAGGGTCTCCAAATTATGCAATTGGTTTATTTTTGACTGATGCGTTTCAGTAGAAAAGGTGGGTATACTGCTCCTCGTTAAAATCAGAATATAATTGACGATAAAATTCGCCCCTTTATCACTAGCTTTTTAGTAGAAAGGTGGAGCATAGTCTGCCTTTTAAACCAAAAATCATACAAAGAGCCAGACTCAGTTTCAGAAGGAGCTAAGTCCAAGCTGTGGACTAGCAAGTTGCAAAAACAAATCCTGACTCAGTACAATAGCAAACTGAACCCTTATTCAGAGCAAAAAGAACTATGTCCAAGCTGCAGATTTTCAGGGATACGGTAGGAAACGAGCTAAATCTTACATAAGGAAAAAACGAGTTTAAGTCCAAGATGCAGAGCGGTTCTAAGATGAGGGAAAAAAAACGAGCTAATTCTGATTCAGTGCAAATTCTGATTCCAGACTTGACGTAAACCAAAACAAAGTCCGAGCTGCCGAGTGACTTGTTACGTAACTATCAAATTCCAAGTAATATGGGGAAATGAGCTGATTAGGTTAAAAAAACAAGCTAATTCTAAGCTCCGGGCTGAATTGGTGCAAAAAAACCTAAGTCCTAACTCCCTGCAAATACAAGCTGACTTTTGACTCAGTGTTAAGGCGTACAAAGTCCATGCCTTAGACCAACTCCCTCCAAAAGAGTAGTTTAGACGGGGTGCGAAAATGAGCTCCTAACCAAGTCCGAAAACAAATAAGTACAAGTCCTGAAAGATTGCAAATATGAGCCAATTCCAACCAGCGGGATTTAGTGATTGGATGCAAAGGTTAACTATGCCTACACTTAGTAGAAAAACAAGGTAAGCACTCATTCAGTATAAAAACAATCGAAGTTCAAGTTGTGAATTTCAAAAGATGCGGTGTAAAAACTATTATGAGGCAAGTCCAAGTTGTGGACCGACTCGTTGGGAGTTAGAGGGGTGGGCATGCTGCCATCTGTTTGAACCGAAATCATTCAAGTATTTTCAACTAATATAATTAGGGATAGTATGTTTGTCCCTACAAAAAACCACCCATCTTCAGCTTTTTAACAGTAATGCAGATACATGACACATCTTTGATCTTAATTTATGTATGTAGGGATTCTCAACCTATGTGATTAGAGTAAGTAAAGAGAGCCAGTAGCACCTCAAACAGCCCAATCCCGCCATCGAATTGTAGCATCCTGAATCCAAAGATAACATTCATTCATGTTGCACCTTGTTTGAACCAAAATAATAAAAAAGTTTTCAAGCTGTATGATAGGAGTTAACAAAATCAGCCTCTAGTACCTCCAACACCACCGATCATCGTCAAGTTTTAAGCAAAAATGTAGGCAAGGCTTTTCTCGATTGCTTTTTCCAGTCAGATGTAAGCCCCTTCTCTGACCCTTGCGCAGAAGTACTCCGACTCACTTCAAATTTATAGAGCAAGAATCTAGAAACAAAGAAATGGAGCGGAAGGATTTTAAGACGCATACACCGCTCCAACTCCCACCTACCTTCCGTAGGAAAATATCTAGATTCACTAGAAATTTTGTGGTAACATAGCTACAGTTAAGAAGAATTCCCTCGAGAAACTATAAACGTTTTGATATGGTAAGATTCGTCAGCGTATTCAAATGAAAGTTGAATCTAAACGAATTAGTATACTTATTATTTTCTTTATTTTTTGTTATTATCTTCTAATAATCACTATTTAACTAATCTTATTAGCGTGCTTATTCCCAAGTCCAAAAAAATAAAACTGAATAGGTCTTTTGCCAGCCGTAGGCTCAGCGTAAATAATTTCTTATACCATAGTCTTAAATTATAAATAAAGGAAAGTGTATAGATATATAGATATATAGATATATATATATATATATATATATATATATATATATATATATATATATATATATATATATATATATATAATATATATATATATATATATATATATATATATATATATATATATATATATATATATATATATATATATATATATATATATATATATATATATATATATATATATATATATATATATATATATATATATATATATATATATATATATATATATATATATATATATATATATATATATATATATATATATATATATATATATAAATAAAGGGATCAAAAAGTAAAAGAAATAAAGGTTTTACTGAACCTAGCAGTTTTCTTGGGAGCCGACGTTTACCCCCCTCCCCTAACGGTAAATTCTCCTCCAATAATTTCCCCCATGAAAATTTGCCACACACGCAAAACTGAGTAGCAAAAGAGAAAGTACAAAATAGGTACCTCAAAATGTCGATCAGATATCAAAGGGATAACAAAGGGACCAAAAATCGAAAACAGTTTTAGGACACTGGTTGGTTGGTCTTTATTCACTGCCCACTTATAAAAAAATCCTGGGACTATAAAAACGTCCCAATTTTACAGGGGGATTTTTTTGGGGGGGGGATAAACACCTAGACCCAGTTTTCTTAGTACCTTAGTCTATCAAATTAAGTCTATTTCTGAAATTTCATTTGATTTAAAACTTTCTAGACAAAGATTAGATCTAAAATTTCCACACTTGAAAAAAAAGAAGAGAAACAAAATATATCCACGTACTAAGTTAAAAATCCAAGCGCTAGTGGTGATTACATGTCCAAAAGCACTAACAGAAACGAATAAAATCCTAAGAGAATAAATTATTTCAAAGATTGAAACGGGGATAAAGAAAATTCTATGAAGATAAGTAATGTAGAAGATCTAGACTTGGATTATATACAGTTTTCATTCAGCACTCGTCTGATGAACATCGCCTCGGGGAGCGTTGCAAGCGAAATACGAAATAGAATTTAGACTCTTGTGATAATGACTCTGGACTGTTATTTATATATGATTATTGATCGTGATTTGGATTACTGAAGCAGGAATACGTAAGCAGTGTGTGGGAGGACTGAAATTTTTGAAAAATGAATAACTCAAACGGAGCGACTATAGCTTTAACTGAGGCTATGGCTGAGGGTACAGTCAGTGCTCAGTTTTTACAGGAAATTAATTTCAAGCTAGATCTGATACCACGATTAATTGAGGCTACTGAAAAGACTTTGCCGGAAGTTTTAGTGAAGGTTACGTCAGTTGAAAGCCAGTTTTCTTCTTTGAACCAAAAACTATCTGACAATGCCAAAGCTTGTGAAGAGATGAAAGGAGAAATGAGATGCTTCGGAAGAATTTACGAGTAGCTACCATGCGGGCTGACGCATTTGATGAAGAACTGAGAAGATGTAACGTTGTCTTATATAGCTTCGAACCTATTAATCCTGCTATATATACGCTGAAGCAAGAAATAATTATGGTTCTTAATAAGTGTATACCAGATTTAAATCTTAACCGTTGTGACGTCAAAGACGTGTTCAGAATGCGTGCGGGACCAGTCTTACTAAAGATGAACTCTGTTGAATTTCGCGGGATAATTCTTAAATCTAATCCCCTTTTGAAGAGGAATGGGTTGTCGGCTACCCCTGATTATAGTGCCAGGCAAAGGGAAGCCCGTAAAAACCTCAAACCAGTCTTAGAGTACGCTTTGTCGAAACACCACCAAGCCAGGCTTAGGGGAGAAAAGTTATACATCGACGGCAGAGTGTTTGTTTATGGCTTTCCTTCGGAATGTGTTAAGGAAGTAACCACCAGCTCCAGTGAAGTAAATAAACAGGGGCCTCCTCAAAAAGGGTCAGCAGAAACAAGAGAAGTCGAACTAGCTAAAGAACCGGCTAGCGAAAAAATGGACACTTCCGTCGCTGGCAGAGTGGTGTCTGAAAGCTCTGAGAGTGATAGTCAAGTCGAGAGTGATATCGAGACGGTGACCGAATTTTTAATATACGTGATCCGAAACTGCATTCCTCGAAGGGTGCTCCGCGTCCTGTCCGGAATTCTCCAATAGTTGCGAAAAATACTGAAAAGCGAAAAGCCTGGGAGGTCATAAGCCAGGATGATCAAAATCGTATTGATGCCCGTAATGTTGCAAGAAAGGACTCTAGATCTGGTGGCGGAAGAGCTACCTAAAGAGGTCAGTAGAGGAGCACCAGAGCTGCGTCATCAAAAGATTATTATAGACTTTCATACTTACCTGATGAGCCAGAAACGCTCTTTGTCCTGCCGACACATGACCAGCTTGTTCAAAGTGAATAGGGATAGTGTGGCCATGTTCACCCTATGCGAGTAATCACATGGAATGTCCAGGGTGAGAGAAATAAGGTTGAACAAGCACTGAAGGACCTAGGTGGTGTTGATATTATTGCCCTTGTGGAGTCGTGGCATAATGGCGATACAGTGCCTCATTTTGAAGGATACTGGGTAGAAAATGTTGCGCGTAAACCAGCAAAGAATATGAGATATTATGGAGGTATTTTGTTGTTAATTAAGCAAGGTCGTTTCCGTAGACATTCTCGCATTTCTAGTGTATCGGAGAATATTGTATGGGTTCGGATTCATCTTGTTAGTGGTAAAATTTTGATTTTAGGTGCCGTGTATATTGCCCCCCAGAATAGTTCGTATGTAGTAGAAGTGACATGGGATTTATTAGAGGAGGAGCTTAGGCAATTGCGATCATGTTTTGATAAGGATTTTTTTTGGTGGTGGGGGACTTTGATGCTTATACGGGAATATGTAAGGAGATTAATCAAGTTTCATTTGTTGATATGCCGGACCTGATGCCTGAAATTTATAAGACATCTAGAAGGAGCAAAGATATTGAAAGAAGGGTTAATTGTTGGGGCAAAAGGCTTCTGGAATTGTGTTCAGATAATGCATTAGTGATTGGAAATGGAAGATTTGGGAAGTATGGGGAGGAGGGTGAGTTTACCTGTCTGTCGGGGACAAACCCCAGTGTAATTGATTATATTTTGGTAGGTATTGAGCTCGTGACCCTGACAGTTGATGTTGAGGTTCTTAGGGTCGTAGGCTCTGACCACTTACCGGTTGAGATTAAGCTTTGCCTTGGAAGAGGAGTTCCAAGGAATAAAAAAGGTAATAGTCCTACTAGTAGGGTTACAAAGGATCTTTGTTTTTCAGGGAAGTTTTTAAAGAGTGAATGGAGTAATGAGGAGCTGGAGTTGATGAAAGAGGAGTTTTTGAGGCCTGAAAAAATTGAGAAAGTTGAGAGTCTGCACGAAGAAACAAGAGATATAGATGAAATTCTGGAAGATTTGGGTGTTGTGATTTAAGAGTGTGCTCGTGTGTCAGAGAAGCCAAATATGAAAAGGAAAAATAGTTTTTTTGATGATGAATGTAGTTCTTTTAAAAAGGAGTTGGAGGAGTTATTAGATTTGGTAAATGCTTGCTCTGTAAAGGAAGAAAGGCAGAGCTTGTTTTTACGGTTTAAGGAAAGGAGAAGGGAATATAATAGGCTAAAACGGAGGAAAAAAAGGGGGAAAATTAGAGCGGAACAGAAAGAGATAGAGAAGGCTTATATGGTAGGGGATACAAAGCAATTTTGGTCAGGAATAAGGCAGGAGAATAGACAAGGAAAAGGCCAATTACAAATCCCTGAAGATGATACTTGGCCTAGTTTTCTTGAGAGTATACATGAAAATTCTAGTGGCCTTTATATAGTGAAGAATCAAGTGTTGCTCCGCAGTTTCCGATGAAAGAAAAAGATTATGAGTTAGTGAAGGAGGTAACCTCAGAAGAAGTTAGGAATGTAGTTAAGAAGATGAAGGGAGGATCAGGACCAGGAATAGATGGTATACCTGCAGTTTTGTTAAAGAGGTTTCTTGGTGTTTTTTTGCTAGTTTTAGTGAATATTTTTAATAGAATTATAAGTAGTGGTGTATGGCCTTCCCTATGGAAAGTATCGATTATGGTACCTCTATTTAAGAAAGGTAGTCCTAGTGATCATGATAGCTATAGGTTGATAGCATTAGCGCCTGCACTTAGTAAAATTTTAGAAAAGATTTTGGACAATCGGTTGAATGAATGGTTGGAGGGTTATGGGGTAATGAAAGAGGAGCAGGGGGGTTTCAGGAAAGGGTATAGTACGTCGGATAGAGCATTTGTGTTAAGTGCACTGATAGAGAAGTATGGATCAGGTAGAAATAAGCTGCATGATGCGTTTCTATACTTAAGAAAGGCATTCGACAATGTAGATAGAGCTCTCCTTGAAAAGTGTTTAAAAGATGTAGGTCTACCTTTAAGTTTTATTCGTTTATTTGTTGTTATGTATTCTGGGACTAAGTCTATGGTCAGGGTTGCAGGTTCGGGATTTTCCAGGCTATTTGACCTTAAGAAAGGAGTGAAGCAGGGCAGCGTCATGTCCCAGAGACTGTTCGGTTTGTTTTTGAATGATATGGTGGAGTTTCTGGAAAAAAATGGGCTGATAAGCTGTGCCTTGGAAAAATGAATTTTTCGGTGTTACTGTTTGCGGATGACACTGCATTGGTGGCGAAGTCGGTAAGGGAGCTTCAGATATTACTTGATTTAATTGAGGAATGTTAACAAATGAAAAAGTTACAGCTTAACGTTATGAAAACTAAAGTGGTTATTTTCAGTAAAAGGAATGAAAAAATAGATAATATATTTGTATTTGGAGGACAACAAATAGAAGTAGTTGAAAAAAAAAAGTATCTTGGTTATATTTTCCAAAGTAACGGTGGATGGAGTTCTCAAATTAAAGAAGTGTTAAATAGGGGAAGAGCTGCAACATTACCACTTTTCAGGAATAAAATTAGTGGAATAAAGAATTTGTCTTTGCATAAGAGGTTTTTTTTTATCTAAGATTATGCCGATTCTACATTACGAGGCAGAGATCTGGAGACATGAGAACTCTACCCAGTTAGAAAGCGTTCAGCTAGGTTATTTTAAGATATTGTACAGATTGCATAGAATGACCCATACCCAGTTTCTTAAAGGAGACCTTGGACTGTGGTCTCTTAAACGTTATAGGACATTCCAAATGATAAAATTTTGGCTAAGGGTTGCACAGTTACCCAGTGATAGGCTACTGAAGGCTGCATATGATGAGTTACTTCTGCTACATAGGAAAAGATCTTGGCCTTTTAAAGTTAAAGAGGTACTGGATAAGACAGGTTTTTCTTTCTCATGGAATGATGGCCTTGAACCAACTAGTCAACAATTACAGTTGGTCAAGGAAATCAAGCGGGTGCTGGAGGACCAGATGATACAGAAATGGGGTAAGGAGATTAAGAATTCGGAAACTTTAAGGTATTATAAAGAGGTTAAGATAATATATGGTCAGGAATTTTACTTTAAGTTAAATTTACCGTCTAGATACCTTACATATTGGATGCAGCTACGATCTAATTGCCTTCCGATTCGTTCGAGATTGAAAGTTTTTGAGAGCAGGAAAAGTGTCCCGGACGGCAAGTTTGCTTGCCCTCTTTGCCAAGAAGAGGAGGAGAATTTGGAGCATTGTCTGAGTTGTTGTCGAGGTCTTTTGGGGGTAAGGGAAAATTTATTTTGGGAATGATGGAGTGCTGCTTCCTGATGCCTTGAAAAGTACGTCGTCACACTTTATTTGTCTAGTGGGAAGATATCTTGATGGGTTTTTTGCAAAAAGAAGAGAGTAGTTTTTATTTATTTTTATTTCTTTATTATTACTGTGTCGAGTGCTGTAATTTGTTAATCTTGTATGTTATTTGTGTACATGGCCACATTTTGGCTTGAAATACACGTTATCTTATCTTATCTTATACATTTCAACAAATTTTAGTAATTTTAAAGGTAATTCAAAAAATGATTTTTAAGACTAAAAAAGAAGACGATCGATTAATAATAACAAAAGCTGTTAATGGTTTTATATTAATAATCCTAGACAAATTTGATTATAGCAGGAGAACAAAAAAAATTTCAACCCAATACAAATTAAAGGAAGGTCCAAGCAGAATGCATGAAGCGAAACTAAATTTACATTGGTGCGGCAACGAAGCATAAATTGAAATTGAAGTATAGCATTGCTTTTGTTCCGCTTCACCGACAATCGTGTTGCTTGAGGAACCCTTTGATCATGACCCCTCGCAGTCGACTAAATGGGGTAGTTGTCAACACTTCACAACTTCAAAAATGCTGCTTCTCTTTTTCATTTATATGTATGGTTTGAAAATAATCTATGCTCTTAAAACAAACTTAATTCTCTATTTTAGATGCCCAGTCTTAAATCCAAGAGATTGAAAGTTATTGCACGTTTTTTATTTAAATCAGATGCAAAATGCTGACCCATCAATTCAAGAGTTGAAAGTTGGAGGGGACAGAACTAACGACGGGCCTAATTTCTGGCTTTTTTTTCCAATCCTGGATAATTGAAAGTCCTCACGTGATTCCAGTTCGAAAAATACGTAGCATGAATACCGCTCATCTGAAAAGTTGGCATTGCAAGCGGCGAGAAGGGACGTAGAAGGGGTTAACGGCCCAGTTTGTAGCTTCGCCACGTATATTGAAGATCCTTACGTGGTTCCGCTTCAAACAAGGTGCAATATTTCCGCCTTTCTACTAAGTAGTTGGTGAGGAGAGGGGGAATGTTTGAAGTGCTAATTGGTCCACTTTGTGTTTAAAATCATCCAGATTGAAAATAATTACATATATTTTTGCCTGAACAAGGTGTAATTACCTTTCCCCTAAATGCTAGAGGTAGGAGGGGTGGGAAGCATTGGATGGGCCACAGGCCCACTTTGTCTTCCAGTCATAGAGATTGAAATTGCTGCATGGACACGTTTATCTTTGCGCTAAAAAACTGGCTAGCGCATTGGAAGAGGTTATAGCCACTTTAGTTCTCAAATCATACCGATTAAAAAATCTTATGTTATTTCGATTGAAACAAGACGCAACAAGCCTACCTTTTGGTAGAAAGGTGGCGTGAAGAAGCTATGACGAACGGGTAATATAGCACTTTTAGCTTGGAGGTTGGTTTTACAATGAATAAGGCTTGGCTCGTTTTTGAACATAGCCATTATCCAATTATTTCTAGTGTTTACCGCAACAAAGAAGTTGTCACCCTTCAGAATTTGTTGTCCAACTCCACGGGCCCATTTTGGACCTCCAATATAACAAACTGAAAATCCTTGCGTGGTTCTGGTCCAAAAATGGGCAGCAAGGAAAAAAAGGATTGAGATCCTCCAGGGCTATTGCTGACACATAGGGCGTCTCAAATCTACGTTTCAGTTGCTGGGTCTTTTTTATAGGGACAGGTACAAGCCTAACAGAGGTTCACGCCCAAAAATCCCTATTTCGTTCCTGCAAATGTGGAACAAAGATTGATGACCTTCAATTTATTATTTGCTCGGATCCCTTCTTCACTACGATAATACCAAGTAGATCAACCTTTCTGTCCCATGCACTTCCTTTGTTTGTGGCTCTAATTAAAATTACACACACACATGTTTTCCCCGACTTCCTGAAAAAGTTGTCTCTTCTATTTGTTTAATTTTCCCAAAATCCTACATGATGTCGTACAAAAGCTTATATAACTTACGCTAGTGCAACATACTTACATCAGGAGTATAAACGTACAAAGCTTGGAATATTCCTGATAGGACTCCTCTTGCAATCGATAATATCACAGTTAAATAAAGTCGCCTAAAAGAAAAAGTGATATCAGAAAGCAGGATCCGAATAGAACAAGAAAAATATAGTATATGTTATTTTTCGGACAGGTAGATTTTAGTTTTCTAATCCAATAAAGCAACCGACACATCTTAGTTACTTCCCATATTGTCTGTACTAAAAAAATCACTTGAAAACATGGCTTCCTTCTTGTTTTTTTTTTTTTTTTTTTTTTTTTTTTTTTTTTTTTTTTTTTTTTTTTTTTTTTTTTTTTTGTATGTTAAGTGGGAAACACATTTGCCCCCGAGATCAACAAAATATGTTCTCTTCGGTACCAAAGCCAGCCAAAATGTGATGCAAAACCCAGCTCAGCTTTACAATTCCGAAAATGAAATTACCAATGGGTTAGAAAAAGTCAAAGGTATCAAGCACTTGTTATGTAAACAAAAGCATCAAACAACTTTGTTGAGGAATAATAGAACGCCATCTCCTTTATTTTTAAAAATGAAATTACCGTTTACAAGTTGAAAATAAATAGATTCCACAATGCTTAACCTAGCTGCTAATCAAATAGTTCGTGGTACCAAACTGTTAGTAAGGAACGACTGTGGCCAATTGTAACAGAAACTCTAAACGGAATTTTCATAACAATTAACACAAAAGAATGGGCATTTCAGGATGATCCCAAATATATAAACTCATTGAGCTTAAGGTTACCCATCAAAAGGTAAGAGCCTGAGAAAATTTGCTTGATTTTTGAAAGGAGCGAAAAACCCTAAAAAGGCAAGTGATCTTACTGAAAATCACACCATTAAATTCAACATATCAGAGACTTTTACTGTAGAGGTTTCAAACTCCTTGTTTTAAGTGCAAATCAACTATTATGAAGAATTTCGGTTATTTTGTAGGCAGGGGGAGGTATAGATGCCTCAAGGAGTGCATTTTAATGCCCAAATAACTCTCATTGAGCCTCCAGATAAATTTAGAATGAGTTTTAGGGGGGGGGGGCAGAAAGAGACATCTAATTCCTCTCTATCCTGGGTAATATTTTTGGTCGACACCTTTATCAATGGAGCTGGAAGGGGGGGGGGGGGGGGGGGGGGTTAACGGTGAATGCTCCCATTGCAACGACCTTTTTCTATATAACATGAAATATTACTTTAAAAACTCTGACGCCACCAGTGTGCGTGAAACAGGGCCACCAGTGCCACTACTAATGGTGCTAGCGTATCGTATCGCGGCTCACGGTCTCTCGCGGACTATTCTGCCACCAGTATTCGTAATCTAGCGGTATCAAGGTCAGTCCTGATGCCACTGGTGTAAGTTCTCTGGGACAAATGCTGGTAACCAGTGTACGTAACGCGGCCCACGGTGGAACGTCGGTCAACTCCGACACGCCATGGATTCTACGAGTTCTGTCTTCGCTGATTTGTGCTGTGGGCTTGCCACAGCTATGATCAGTATGGGTTCAACAAGTGTACTACCTGTGGCGGAGTAAGTGCCACACTATTTTCCCACAGTCCCAAGGTCAGTGCCACCAATAATTTATATACAAAGATATCTTACAGGGGCACGGGCCCTCCAGTTGAAATTACAATGACGGTAAACTCCAAACGCTCTCATCTCAATTCAACCAGGGTTTGGGAAAACAATCAATAAAAATCGTAAACAATCTAATATTAAACAATCTAATAAAATCTAATATTATCTTTCTCAACTCCAAACATGCGAAAAAGAAAATAACTAACTAAACGTATATTCACAAAAGAGATAAGTTTACCTCTTTCACCATCACATGAGGACGTGGGCCAATTAAGCCAATGTAACCCCAAAATCGAGGTTACTTTATCCATAAATCATAAATCAATGCCAAGATATTGCTAACCCGTGAGAGGACTAAAATAGAACTTCAGTACAAACCAATTTATTCCCTCTTGCGAAATTCTTACATTTAAAACAGGCTAGCCTCTGCGAGAGTTTAACATGCAAATAAAAATTATACTATAGGTAAATCTATGTATAAGAGAACAGGGGATATTTATCTAAAAATAAGGGGCACGGGCCGCAAGAATTACATTCACGTGCCAACCAATAAAAAGGTGAAAAAGATGAGGCGGGGTATCAAGAGTCTCGCCAAAAAGTTTTTTGGGGGCGAGGGATGGGCAAAGACTATCAGAAAATCTATTTTCAGCAATTTTAAGTGGTAATATTGCTTTTTTTCTATTTACATACAACGTTCCTGTGTACTTAAACGTATGTATGCAATATATTATACCGTTGGAGAGCCCTATTATGAAGGTTGCGATGGCTTCAGCCTCGTAGAAGACAAAAAGTTGTGTAGGATTTCTATATATGTGAATAAACATACCCCTTTCTGTCCACCCAAACTTCTGTAGTATAAATATTATGAAGAACTAATTCAACACAGCTACTGTTCATCGGAATGGGTTCTAGATGAGCCTCTCCACTGTTGTACCTACAGTTTTTCTAAGAGCAGAAGTGAAAACCCAGTGTTGCATGGATTGGTTTTCACGGTGCAAATCAAACAGTTCGTGGTAACGAAGTGTAAGTAAGGAGCGACCCGGCTCAATAGTAACCGAAACTCTATAAAACGGAATTTTGATACCAATAGATACATCAGAAGAATCAGATTTTATGCTGGTTTCAAATATATACCGGTAAGTTTCATAAAGGTTAGTCTTACCCATCAAAAGTTACGCGCCTAAGAAAATTTGCCTTATTTTCGAAAAAATGGGGAAATAACCCCTAAAAGTAATAGAACTCTAATGAAAATCACACCATCGGATTCAGCGTATCAGAGAACCATAATACAGAAGTTTCAAGCTCCTATCTGCAAAAATGTGGAATTTTGCATTTTTTGCCAGAAGAAAGATCACTGATGCGTATTTATTTGTTTGTTTTTTTGTTTGTTTGTTTTTTTTCCCAGGGGTGATCGCATCAATCCAGTAGTCCTAGAATATCGTGAGAGGGCTCATTCGAACGGAAATTAAAAGTTCTAGTGCCCTTTTTAAGTGACAAAAAAAATGGAGGGCAACTTGGCCCCCTCCCACGCTCATTTTTTCCTCGAAGTCACCCAATCAAAATTTTGAGATAGCCATTTTGTTCACCATAGTCGAAAACCTAATTAATATGTCTTTGAGGATGACTTAATCTCCCACAGTTCCCGGGGGAAGGGCTGCAAGTTATAAACTTTGCCCATTGTTTACATATAGGCTAGTATTGGTTATTGGGAAGTATACATGTGTTTTCAGGAGGAATTTTGTTCTAGTGGGGGGTCGGGGTCGGAGTAGGGGTTATGGGGGAGGATCTTTCCATGGAGGATATTTCCTTGGGGGAAGGAACATTTCCATGAAGGGGGCGCCAGATTTCCCAGCATTATTTAAAAAACGATCAGAAATTAAATAAAAAAACAAGTTTTTTTTTCAACTGAAAATAAGGAGGGACATTAAAACTTAAAACGAACAGAAATTATTACGTATATGAGAGGGTTCGCCCCCTAGTCAATACCTGGCTCTTTACGCTAAAGTTTTTTAGTACATTCAAAAGAACTAAATATTCTAACTAACCGGCCTTTGTGATTCAGGGGCTTGTGATTCGAACAAAATTCGAACTTTAGCGTAAAGAGCGAGGTATTGACTAGGGAGCGAACTCCCTAATATACGTAATAAAGACATACGAATATAGAAATTCGTTACGTAAGTTAATTCGTAAGTTACGTCAGAACAAAATTTCGAGAAAGCCAATTAGCCAAAAAAAGGAAAATTAATATGCGAATTTCGTTTTAAATATTCATGCACGGTGAACCAAAATCAAACCTGCATTAATTCAAAAACGTTTTAACTGAAACGTTTTAACTGAAGTTTTTTTAACTGAAAGTAAGGAGCGACATTAAAACTTAAAACGAACAGAAATTTTTCCGTATATGAAGGGGGCTGTCCCCTCCTCAACGCCTCGCTCTTTACGCTAAAGTTTGACTCTGTTTCACAACTTTATTTTTTAAAACAATAAAAAACTTTAGCGTAAAGATCGAGGCGTTGAGGAGGGGACATCCCCTTTCATATACGGACTAATTTCTGTTCGTTTTAAGTTTTAATGTCGCTCCTTACTTTCAGTTAGAAAAACTTGTTTTTTTTAGTTAATCTACACAAAGATCGTATCCTTCGAAGATTTTTACCAAACAATTTCTGAAGGAGATGAGAGAAAAGTCGGACGGCCTACAATAGGCAGGGACGAGATTTTAAAATGACCTGATATCACTGAAGATGTTCAAGAAAGATGCCACAATAGGGCTTACCTCATGACGGAGTAGGACTGTTTTGATAGGTAGCACACTTTGTCATCTTAAAAATACAGTGGATTTGCAGCAGTAGCAGCAATATTATGATCTCGTGACCTTACTTTAATTATTGTAGGCCTATTTTACGTAGCCATTAAGCCTAAATATTTAAAAAACCTTAATTTTATGGATAGTTTTAGAAAATTATGTTCCTAATTTCCGGAAACATGATAAAAACAGAACAATTTTAAAAAATCATAGGCAGCGCGCTAGCGCTGCCTAAGTAAGAACGATGCGGGCACAATTTTTTTTTCCATACCCGGGCACTTCGTATCGAAGGAGTTGTCGTAGAAACTTCAAAAAAGGCTCATTCGACTGGAAATTGGAGTGGCTAGTGCCTTTTTAATATTCGAAAGTTATTGGAGGGCAACTTGCCCCCCCCCCCACGCCCATCATTCCCCTAAACACATCCAATCAAAATTTTGAGATAGCCATTATGTTCAGCGTAGTTGATTTCCAGATAGAAAATATACTTCTGAGGAGGACACTCCCCCACAACCCTCGGGGCAAGGGTTTTAAGTTATGCCCTGAGGGCATAGAAGAACGATGTTGGCACAATGTACTATTTATTATTTTTTCTTTTAGAGTAGGGCCTTTTATATGGAAGGGGTCGTCTTAGAAACTTCAAAAGGGGCTCATTCGATTGGAAATTGAGAGTTCTAGTGTCCTTTTTAATAGTCGAAAGTGATTGGAGGGCAACTAGCCCCCCCCCCCCCCCACGCCAATCATTCCCCCGGACACATCCAATCAAAATTTTGATATAGCCATTTTGTTCAGCGTAGTTGAATTCCAGATAGAAAATACGTTTTTGAGGAGGAAACTCCCCCACAACCCTCAGGGCAAGGGTTTTAAGTTATGCCCTGGGGAATATAAGGTTTTTATAGAAGGCGTTGTCGTAGAAAACTTAAAAACAGGCTCATTAGATTGGAAATTCGAAGGGCTAGTACCGTTTTTAATAGTCGAAAGTGATTAGAGGGCAACTAGCCTCCCCCACGCCCATCATTCCCCCAAACACATCCAATCAAAATTTTGAGATAGCCATTTTGTTCAGCGTAATTGATGTCCAGACAGAAAATATGTTTTTGAGGAGGACACTCCCCCACAACCCTCAGGGCAAGGGTTTTAAGTTATGCCCTAGGGGCATATAAGGTTTTTATAGAAAGCGTTGTCGTAGAAACTTCAAAAAAGGCTCATTCGATTGGAAATTCAAAGGGCTAGTGCCCTTATTAATAGTCGAAAGTGATTGGAGGGCAACTAGCCCCCCCCCACGCCCATTATTTCCCCAAACACATCCTACCACAATTTTGAGATAGCCATTTTGTTCAGCGTAGTTGATTTCCAGATAGAAAATATGTTTTTGGGGAGGACATTGCCCCAGAGCCCTCAGGGCAAGGGTTTTAAGTTATGCCCTGGGGGCATATAAGGTTTTTAAAGAAGGCGTTGTCGTAGAAAGTTCAAAAAAAGCTCATTCGATTGGAAATTCAAAGGGCTAGTGCCCTTATTAATAGTCAAAAGTGATTGGAGGGCAACTAGCCCCCCCCCCCCCACGCCCATCATTCCCCTAAACACATCCAATCAAAATTTTGAGATAGCCATTATGTTCAGCGTAGTTGATTTCCAGATAGAAAATATACTTCTGAGGAGGACACTCCCCCACAACCCTCGGGGCAAGGGTTTTAAGTTATGCCCTGAGGGCATAGAAGAACGATGTTGGCACAATGTACTATTTATTATTTTTTCTTTTAGAGTAGGGCCTTTTATATGGAAGGGGTCGTCTTAGAAACTTCAAAAGGGGCTCATTCGATTGGAAATTGAGAGTTCTAGTGTCCTTTTTAATAGTCGAAAGTGATTGGAGGGCAACTAGCCCCCCCCCCCCATGCCAATCATTCCCCCAGACACATCCAATCAAAATTTTGATATAGCCATTTTGTTCAGCGTAGTTGAATTCCAGATAGAAAATACGTTTTTGAGGAGGAAACTCCCCCACAACCCTCAGGGCAAGGGTTTTAAGTTATGCCCTGGGGGAATATAAGGTTTTTATAGAAGGCGTTGTCGTAGAAAACTTAAAAACAGGCTCATTAGATTGGAAATTGGAAGGGCTAGTACCGTTTTTAATAGTCGAAAGTGATTAGAGGGCAACTAGCCTCCCCCACGCCCATCATTCCCCCAAACACATCCAATCAAAATTTTGAGATAGCCATTTTGTTCAGCGTAATTGATGTCCAGACAGAAAATATGTTTTTGAGGAGGACACTCCCCACAACCCTCAGGGCAAGGGTTTTAAGTTATGCCCTAGGGGCATATAAGGTTTTTATAGAAAGCGTTGTCGTAGAAACTTCAAAAAAGGCTCATTCGATTGGAAATTCAAAGGGCTAGTGCCCTTATTAATAGTCGAAAGTGATTGGAGGGCAACTAGCCCCCCCCCCCACGCCCATTATTTCCCCAAACACATCCTACCACAATTTTGAGATAGCCATTTTGTTCAGCGTAGTTGATTTCCAGATAGAAAATATGTTTTTGGGGAGGACAT
Source organism: Artemia sinica (assembly GCA_027921565.1). NCBI lineage: Eukaryota > Metazoa > Arthropoda > Branchiopoda > Anostraca > Artemiidae > Artemia > Artemia sinica. The sequence goes on along the minus strand of CM051261.1, from coordinate 39,202,098 downwards.
TGCCCCAGAGCCCTCAGGGCAAGGGTTTTAATTTATGCCCTGGGGGCATATAAGGTTTTTAAAGAAGGCGTTGTCGTAGAAAGTTCAAAAAAAGCTCATTCGATTGGAAATTCAAAGGGCTAGTGCCCTTTTTAATAGTCAAAAGTGATTGGAGGGCAACTAGCCCCCCCCACACGCCATCATTCCCCCAAACACATCCAATCAAAATTTTGAGATAGCCATTTTGTTCAGCGTAGTTGATTTCAAGATAGAAAATATATTTTTGAGGAGGACACTCCCCCACAACCCTCAGGGCAAGGATTATAAGTTATGCCCTGGGGACATATACGGTTTTTTATTGAAATCTTTGTCGTATAAACTTGAAGAAGGGCTCATTTGATTTGAAATTCAAAGGGCTAGTACCCTTTCTAATAGTCGAAAGTGATTTGAGGGCAACTAACCCCCCTTCAAGCCCACCTTTTCCTCAAACACATCCAATCAAAATTTTTAGATAGCAATTTTATTCAACGTAGTTGAAAGTTTTGGAAACTAGGTATTTAAGGATGACAACCCCTCCCCCCACAGCCCTCAGGGCAAGGGTCAAAAGTTATGCCCTGGAGGCATATAAAGTTTTTAATGAAAGGCAACTAGCCCCCCCCCCCACGCCCATCATTCCCCTAAACACATCCAATCAAAATTTTGAGATAGCCATTTTGTTCAGCGTAGTTGATTTCCAGATAGAAAATATGTTTTTGAGGAGCACACTCCCCCACAACCCTCAGGGCAAGGGTTTTAAGTTATGCCCTGGGGGCATATAAGGTTTTTATAGAAGGCGTTGTCGTAGAAACTTCAAAAGGGGCTCATTTGATTAGAAACTCAAAGGGCTAGTGCCAACTAGCCCCCCCCCCGCGCCCATCATTCCCCCAAACACATCCAATCAAAATTTTGAGATAGCCATTTTGTTCAGCGTAGTTGATTTCCAAAGAGAAAATATGTTTTTGAGAAGGACACTCCCCCATAACCCTCAGGGCAAGTGTTTTAAGCTATGCCCTGGGGGTATATAAGGCTTTTATAGAAGGTATTGTCGTAGAAACTTCAAAACAGGCTCTTTCGATTGGAAATTCAAAGGGCTAGTGCCCTTTTTAACAGTTGAAAGTGATTGGAGGGCACCTAGCCCCCCCCCCCCGCGCCCATCATTCCTCCAAACACATCAAATCAAAACTTTGAGATAGCCATTTTGTTCAGCGTAGGTTAGTTGATTTCCAGATAGAAAATATGTTTTTGAGGAGGACACTCCCCCACAACCCTCGGGGCAAGGGTTTCAAGTTATGCCCTGGGGGCATATAAGGTTTTTATAGAAGGCGTTGTCATAGAAACTTCAAAACAGGCTCATTCGATTGGAATTTCAAAGGGCTAGTGCCCTTTTTAATAGTCGAAAGTGATTGGAGGGCAACTAGCCCCCCCACACCCATCTTTCCCCTAAACACATCCAATTAAAACTTTGAGATAGCCATTTTGTTCAGCGTAGGTTAGTTGATTTCCAGATAGAAAATATGTTTTTGAGGAGGACACTCCCCCACAACCCTCGGGGCAAGGGTTTCAAGTTATGCCCTGGGGGCATATAAGGTTTTTATAGAAGGCGTTGTCATAGAAACTTCAAAAGGGGCTCATTCGATTGGAAATTCAAAGGGCTAGTGCCCTTTTTAATAGTTGAAAGTGATTGGAGGGCAAATACTCCTCCCCCGCGCCCATCATTCCCCCAAACACATTTTGATCAAATGTGTTTGGGGGAATCAATCAAAATTTTGAGATTTCAAAATTTTGTTGATTTTCAGATAGAAAATATTTTTTGAGGAGGACACTCTCCCACAACCCTCAGGGCAAGGGTTTTAAGTTATGCCCTAGGGGCATATAAGGTTTTTATAGAAGGCGTTGTCGTAGAAACTTCAAAAAAGGCTCATTCGATTGGAAATTCAAAGGGCTAGTGCCCTTTTTAATAGTTGAAAGTGATTGGAGGGCAACTAGCCCCCCCCGCGCCCATCATTCCCCTAAACACATCCAATTAAAATTTTTAGATAGCCATTTTGTTCAGCGTAGTTGATTTCCAGATAGAAAATATTATTTTGAGGAGGATACTCCCCCCCAGCCCTCAGGGCAAGGGTTTTAAGTTATGCCCTGGGGGCATATAAGGTTTTTATAGAAGGCGTTATCGTAGAAACTTCAAAAAAGGGCTCATTCGATTTGAAATTCAAAGGGCTAGTGCCCTTTTTAATAGTCGAAAGTGATTAGTGATATTTTTCTCGTTGTTGTTGTTTAGACCAGGGCACTTCGTATCGAAGGACTTGTCGTGGGAACTTTGAAAGGGGCTCATTTGATTGGAAACAGAAAGGGATGATGCCCTTTTTAAGAGTTGAAAGTGATTGGAGGGCAACTAATCCTCCTTCCACTCCCACCCTCCCACGCCCACCCTCCCATTTGCCCATTATGTTTAAAAACTAAATGTTGCCTTAAGATTAAATCAAAATGCACTGTGATAATGCTAATTCCCAATAAGGCATCTCAGCAGTATCCCAAGAACGACTGAGGGTATTATGTTCAAACTTTTGGGGCTACTTCTACTCTTGAAATTTAACCAATCAAAATAGCGTAAGTGTATCTAAGCTATCAAAGAAAGTAAACAGATTTTTTTGCGAATGGTATCAAGTTTTCCATTTCAGGTCAACTAGAGGAGGTATGAAACTAAATTAAATAGAACTATTTGTGTCCAGATTTTTAAAAGGGTGTATGTTGTTAAAAATTGCTGAAAATTTTTCTCCAGCATACAAATAGCAGGCCAAACTATAAAGTCTTAAAAAACGAAAAGATTTAAAGTTTTATTTCCTTTTTTCCTGATAAAACTATGTCAATATAAAAACGAACAGAAATTACTTAGAAAAACTTTTTCCACAAAATAAGTTTTTCAAAGAAAAGTAAAGAACTCCATTGAACAAAAAATGAGCAAAAATAAAATCAAATAATCTACCAAGCGTGAAACTACCAAAAATCAGCATCGATAAATAAATGAAACCCCAAAACGAACAGAAATTACAATAAATAACCGAGTCAAACTCAAAACGAGCAGAAATTAACACAAGTTTGGCGCAAAACCCCTCTGCCTCCCCAAGGCCAGAAAAAAATTTGCACTTTACTGAAAAAATACAAATGAATGTGCATTGTTAGTTTAATATGCATATACTGATATTTAGTAATCAAAATGTTAATATTATTTGATTTATTAAAGTTATAAAAGTAAAAACATTTATATTTTTTATATCTTTTGATATTTTTTACATCTTAGATTATTTAATTTTATTTTTGCTCATTTTTTGTTTAATGGAGTTCTTTACTTTTCTTTGAAAACTTATTTTGTGGAAAAAGATTTTTTAATTAATTAGGGTAAAAGATGAACAAGGTGAACAAAGCGTAATCTTATTTTCAAAAATCACGTTGTAAGGCATGAAACCTACAATTGTAATTATGGGAATGTTGTGATATCGTAAATGCTATAGTTGATCATTATTAAGGTAAAGCAGTACAATGTGGTGAGCAAACATGCAAAACAGGAGCATCTGCCCAATTTCTTATTAGTTATTTAACTAGAATATACTTACCTAGTAAAACAGATGAACAGAAATGAAACAAAAATGGAATACAAAAAGATTTGAATTGCGATCGTCTTTCTTCTTCCAGCAAAATCCAAAATAACAATTGTAAATAAGGTGCCTAAAATAAATGAAAATATCAGAGCTGTCGAAAGCCAAAAGTACGTATATAAGGCAAGACAGTACCCAGAGAGGAAGGATATCCTCCTCCGAGGCTACTTCCCACCAGACATAAAACTACATAAAAATACCTACCTTTCCGTCACGTAATAGCTAAACAAAGACCAAACATTTATAGCACATTAGGAAAACAATATGGCTCAAATTTTAGGAGGGAAATGTAAGTAAAAATTGTCTGTTTTGCAGGTCATCTTTGAATGAGGGGTTGGCATATCTTGCTAGTTAGTGTTACCTATAATAGACCCCTGATACTTGTTTTAAGCTAAAATAAATAATTTGTCTACATTCCATTTGTTTCCGATACGTTTGAGGGTAAGGAAATCACTGCCCATACGGCTATGCAGCAATTATAAATAAAATGCATCACAATGACGTAGATTTGCAATTATGTGGGAGGGGGAGTGGGATTGAAGGGGTACTGTCGCACCCCTCTAGTAAGAACTAATAAAGGGGAAATAGATACTTGTGCCACTTTGTCTACGTGTTATTCGTTTCCTATACATTCAAGGGTACATTATGTATACATTTAAGTTTCACCTGGGCGCGAAATCTTTATAATATTTTCACATCCTTTCCTTGGATTCCTGACCAAGGTGTTGCTCCCGCAATACTTTTGATGGCGAAGCCGAAAAAGGGTGGCTGGAACACATCTGTTGCCTAGGTAACGTAAATCTATTTAATGTTTAAATGTTTGAAATCACATGAGATTGGAAAATTGTACACAATATTTTTCTTCTATTTTTTTTTTTTTTACTTTTTTTTGTACTTAAAAAGTACTCAATTACAAGAAAAACTAGCTTTACTTTACAAGAAAAACTGAACTTTTTTTGTACTCGATTACAAGAAAAACCAGCCCCGCCATTATAGTGAAGCCTTAGAGATAGCCAAGTTAAACTTTCAAAACTAAGTAAAGAGAAAAACTATTTTTACTGAGTAATTATATGACAGCTCATTGGGAGCCTGACATAGGGGCATTCTCCGCATCACAAGAGTCCGCAGAAAAATAAGCATGAATCAAGTGACATGTAACAAAACAAAAGTCGTAGCCTCCCCGTACCTAATTCAATTGCAGACAATCATGGCTGATCTGCTCAGCTGACACAGCACGAAACTACATCTGGGGTTTCAGATACATTCAGGATACATGGCGATACCTAAATTGAAGTTTAGGCGCGTTCCTAACTTAAATGCACTTCAGAGTAAATATTTCCTGCACTAGCCAAGACCGATGGCTAAACAAAAATTTACATATAGCCACCGGTCTGGTATTTTCCCTAAACCTAGATTTTTACTATGATAGATTATTTGAACAAGACACACCCCCCCCCCTTTTATAGAGTATGTAACACTCCAAAGTCCTTAAAATGAATTTGGTTGTTCCTCAGTCATTTTCTAGGCCTTTTGTTTTTTTCTAGGCCTTTTGTTTTTTTTATTATTAATTTTTCTTGACTGTAAGTTATTGATTTGTTCAATTTTATAGAGTGCTTTTTGCAAATTTGTCTGTTTGTCTTTTATACTCCTCGAATTTGAACCTCAAAATTTACAGCAACTCAAAATTCATAGAAATGGCAGGGCCGTATCCAGGGGGGTTAGGGGGCTTGAACCCCCCTCCCTCCCCCCCCCCGAAATGTTTGTATGACTCGTAAAAACGTAACAAAAATGGACATAAACAAATTTTGTATGCATTTTTTGAAGTTTTTTTGTGTAACCCCCCCCCCCTATTTTTTTTTAGTAAAACCCCCGCCGAAAAAAAAAATCCTGGGTACGACCTTGAGAAATGGTACAATTCACAAAAAAAGAAATTACCAAAGATAGGATAGTGGCAAAAAGAGGCACTAAATAGATTGAATGAACATTTTCTTATGTGGGACCGGAAGTCGGAAACGGTTAAAGACTCAGTTAAATTGACTTACTACAATAAAATAAACTGCTACTGAAAGAGAAGCAAGACCTTCAGAAAACAGATGGAGAGGAAGAAATAAAAGGTGAAATTCAGTTTAAAATTTAAAACTAACCAAAAACCGCTTATTTTTTGGATAAATATTAGTTTTAATTGTAACATTTTTATCTAATTTTTTTTAATTTTAAAAAAGATTATCTTAGAAGACAATCAGAGTTTACTTTAAATTTGTCAGTGAAGACGCAACAATTATTACAATTCTCGTATTATCAACATTTTAAACTTAATATAAAAAGTTAAACTTTACAAAAAATTTTTTAAACATAACATTTTTAACTTAACATAAACTTAACATAATCTTAACATAAAAAGACTCACCGGGAAACTCAGACAAGGTAGTCCATAACAGATCAACATAAAAAGTGACATCTAAATCAGAACAATATGCTCTACATGAATCAGTGTTGTACAGACTACCATAGCAAACTCCTTCCCTTGGACGCAACAGCTCAGCAGAAAGTAGCACAATTCCATAATAGCAAAATGCAACGCATAACCTTGAAAAGTGGGGAATTGTGAGTAGGAAAGATAAATACGAAGTTTGGCTAAACTAAGCGATTTATATAACAAACAATTTAAAAGAACAAAATTATTGTAAGACCGCTAATTTCCTCAGTATCAGCATAAATTTGTTACTCGTTTTCAGTATAAGAAGCAAGAAAATACTATCCAATTTTTTCCGATTCCCTATTTAATTCATCAAAGTATATAACATCAGTATTTGTATAGAGCTACTATTTTAATAAATTTGATAAAGACAGAATTTTCCCATGACCTCCACACCATAATTATCTACTCGTGGTAAAAATGATCCCCAGCATTCATTTGCTTCCATTTTTAATTTATGTTTAATTGCTACTAACTTTGTATTCAGATTTTGTTTTATTACGAATTGAAGTTTTTCCCTAAGGCCTTGGGTTTCAATAGAAATAAAAATAAGGGGTTTCCTTCCAGGGTCATTGTGTTTTTATTAAGAGAAAGATACTAGTGTTGGCATATTACAACTCGGAAATTAAAATTTTCCTCAGATAAAACGAGTATGTAGATTATCACAAGAGTATTGCCTATATTTAGATAATTCGGTAGCAGTTCAACAAAGAGAACAATCTAGTAAAGACCACTATTTAGTAGTTTTTAAGGCAAGGGCGGATCCAGGATTTTTTTCGGGGGGGGGGGGGGGGGTTACTAATTTTTGACTTTTTCGGGGGGGGGGGGGTTACTAATTTTTGACTCAGTTTTCGACTAATTTTACTGATTTTTTACCTAGGTTTTACTAATTTTCGACTTATTTTCGAGTCGGTCAAAAATTTAGGGGGGGGGGGGTTCAAACCAGGTAACCCCCCCCCCCCTGGATACGGCCTTGGTTTAAGGTTAATTTAAAGCTGCAATTTAGGAAGGGTAAATACCTCCCAGGAAGTTATGACATTGGTAGACTCCGGGATAAGAATTTGGAAGAAACTCTCCAAGAACTGTTGAAAACTAAACTGGAGTTTAAAATTTGAAAATGAAGATGAGGGATCGAATAATTTTAGGAAAATAACCTGTGAAATTGCTGATTGTGTCTTAGGGAAGAAAGTTGGAAACGTAGCTAGGAATATCAGTGAAAAGGCTTTATGTTTAATAGAGAGGATAAGGGGCTTGTACAAGAATTATTTGAATGATGTATCATATGAAAATAAGAGAAATATAAAGAAAGTGGTGAAAGCATAAAACTATGAACTAAGGAGGTGTGAAGTGGAGGCCATGGATAAAATTGCCGAGGATCTGGAAGATGCAGCTAGACGGCATAATAGTAGAATATTGTACTGGCATGTTAATAAATTGAGAGGGAGTAGTCAATCCGGATTTTTCCCAGTTAAAGATAGGAAGGGGACCACAATTAGTGATAAGGAAAGTGTTAAAGAGGGGTGGGCAAAACATTTTGAAAATGTGCTAAATCGAGATAGAGTTGCAAGAAAAGATATAGAGGAATATGAAAAAGTTTACTGAAGATAACGAATATGATTTTGGAAAAGGGGAAGGACCTAACGATTTTAGGAAAACCCTAATAAAACCACTGTATAAGAGAGGTGATAAGGGTGAGGGTGGTAATTATAAAGGCATTAGCCTGTTCTCTGAAGGCAGCAAATTACTTAGTAATATGGTCCTTTTTAGAGTGAGAGATGCAGTAGACAAAGTGATAAAAGAAGAAGAGTGTGATTTTAGAAAGGGTAGAGGATGATTTAGAAAGGGTAAACATGCTGTAGACAAAGTGATAAAAGAAGAAGAGTGTGATTTTAGAAAGGGCAGAGGATGATTTAGAAAGGGTAGACATGCTGTAGACAAAGTGATAAAGGAAGAAGAGTGTGATTTTAGAAAGGGTAGAGAATGATTTAGAAAGGATAGAGATTCTGTAGACAAAGTGATAAAAGAAGAAGAGTGTGATTTTAGAAAGGGTAGAGGATGCGTCACCCAATTTTCACTCTTAGCTTAATAATTGACCAGTGCCTGAGACATCAAAAACCTTTTCATTATCAGTTTTATAGATTATGAGCAAATGTTCTATTCTGTTGATCGAAGGGCTTTAGCGACGGTCTTATCCTTGTATGGAATAACAGACAAATACATTAAAGCGATTAGTGCTATGTACGGGAATAACACTGCTGCGTTTAAGGAAATGAGGTTAGCAGCTTGTTCGTATTAGATCAGGAGTTAAGCAAGATTGTGTTCTATTCCCCTTTATATGGATCATTTTGATGGACTTTGTCTTAAGGAGCACAGGAAAGGCAATGGCAAAACCCAAAATCAAATGGGAGGAAAAACTTTTCTGGACTTAGATTATGCTGATGATTTAAGTATCCTAGACGAAAGTGTGAGCAAAATGAATAAACTTTTAGAGGTTTTGCGAGTTCAAGGTGTTAAAAAAAAGTTTGAAAATTAATGTTGAGAAGTCTAAGTCACTAAGGCTAGCTATAAGTGAAGATGAAATGGTGATGTTGGGTAACGAAAAGATCGATTAAGTGGACAGCCTCACTAACCTTGGTATTATTATTAGTAAAGATGGTGGGAGAGGTGAAAATGTTAAAAGTAGAATAGCCAAGGCTCAGGATGTTTTTTCAAAGTTGAAAAAAATTTGAAAGAATAAGAAGATAAGCTTACAAACTAATATTAGAATGTTGGAAGCTACAGAGATGACAATGGTCAAATATGGTTCTGAAGCATGGACGCTCCGAAAAACAGATGAAGATTTGCTACACGTTTTCCAGAGAAATTGCCTACGGATTGTTTCGGGTACCCAGCGTACTGACCGTGTTTCAAACGGTATGTTGTACGAAAAGTGTGGTTCAATCCCACTTTCTAGGGCTATAATGAGAGAAAGGAATTGAAGGAATTGCCGAAGATTGTCCTTTCCGGTCAACCGTCTATGGCTCAACAGAAAGTAGGTCATTCACGGTTGGGGTGGGAGGATGGCATAAAGAAAGATTTAAGGGAGATGGGGATCTCCTGGGAGGTTGTAAAGAGGAAGGCTTTGAATAGATTGGGATGTAGGAGGAGCGTGCGTAGCTGGTTTGGCGTCGGAGGGCTTGATGCTGCCTTGAGTTGTTAGTAGTAGAACTAGTAGTTCTACATAAATATTAGCCTCTTTTTGCTGAGCCTTTGCAGTCCATTTTTGTATCCTAAATGGAAGATTAAAATTGTCAGGAAGCTAGTAATTCTTATTCCAGAAAACACTCAACAGCACAATTTTATTTAATGGGTATATTAATTCTTTATTATTGTAATTATGAACTGTTGTAATTATTGTAATGATAACATTTTTGTACAATTACATCGAAGATAAATTCAAAGAACAATTGATATCCGTCGTTGGAATCGACTTCAGAGAAAAACGTCTGGTATTTTCCTTTCATTTTAATTGTTTTTGCCCACTTCAGCTCTCCATGGGCGCTGAGGTGAGCACGTAGTGTACCAAAAATCCACCAAAAGGACTTCATTTTTACGACTTGGGTTGACGGATCCAGTAAAAAAGAATAATGTTCTAATAAAATAGGTTTTAGCCATTTTTACTTTAGCTATTATTGGGTTTGCTCAGGTCTGAGCCATTCAGGGGCTGAACCCGAGTGGGAAGAACTACTGGCGAGAGCAGGATACCAAGAAGACTGGAAACTCCTTGTCGATGCCGTAGGTGCATCTGAAGGCACAGAAGGATCTAAGATCTAAGAAAAATATCTGATAACTATTTTTGACGCAGAAACTGCCGACACACATACTTTTTGTAATCGATTAGCCCATATCAACTGGATAAGGCACCCAATATTTCTACAATATCCCATGCAGTGAAAAGATATACGACTTAAAATTAATTTGACAATATATTTGGGATAAATCATTCATAACCGATGGATCGAATATCAAGTCTTTTTATGACAACTTTATAGTTACCTTGAAGGGGTCTGACTGACAGCTACAGTTATATTAGTAGCAGTATTAGTAAAAAATGTGGGTAAACAGGAGGTATAAAGAGCGGGTTCTACAACATTATTTTAATTAATGATCACCAATTAGTTACCTTTACCTACAAGTGAAATTGCCAGATGAGAATTAATCTAGTCAGAAGATTATTTATAATAAATTAAATGGGGGCAACTACATTTTAGTCGCTCAAACAATTTAGTAATGCAAAATTGCCTAAAATATTTTGTTATGTATTGTCTTGGAACGAAAAACAACAACGAATGATTAATTACGATTAATGATAATTGAATTTTGAAACATACCCAAAAACTAAAACAGACAAAGCGTAGGGACTTTTTTCGCAGTTTGAGATAAACATTTGGAATAATAGCAGGCAAGTATTATAATTAAGATTAACACACTAGAAGTCATGGTAATGACAGTTTTGATTGTAGTAGTTGAACATGAGCACTTCAACAAAAGGCTGCATATTTTTAAGAGGTACAATTTATGCATACTTTTTTACATTCGTTCAAACAACTGTATATCAAACTAAAAGCAGGGCAAAATGAAGTCAGATCCATCTAGGCTGTTTTATAGATTATTTAAATCGCCCTACAACATTAATAATAATCTACCAAAGAAAAAGAGCTGTCCATGCGGTAGAAAACACTTAATTAACACAACTTGAAAAAGAAAACAAAAGAAAGAAAAAAGTCTCTATTGCAGTTCAGATTCAATAGCTAATGATAAATGCACATTAAAATAAACTATAAATCTTCAAGAATCCTCGATAAATCTTCAAAATTTCAAAGTCTTCAAAATTTTAAGTGAATAAATCTTGAAAGTTGTATTTTTATATATAAAACTCATCTTTTGCATATGATTGCATAATAAAAAGAAGGTTGAGATGACCTGGTCACAGTTTACGACAGCCAAACATAACTGGCAGCGAAAAGAATTTTGATGGCTACCCAGTTAGAGACAAAGAACAAATAGGGTGTGTCCTCGATTCAGGTGGGTAGAGGACACCGTAGAGAGATATAAACAGTACGATCATTCCCTATCTAAACCATTAGACAAAACTGGACCGAAATGCAGCTGCTCCGGGGAACATACAAACAAAAAGAAGCATAGGCGACATTAGATTTTTCATGGGTAGGCACGTGTGTGCCAAAGGTATTCACAGCATGGAGAACAGGAAAAGAAATAAGAGGAACCGAGCGTCTAGGGGATAAGGAAGAATGCAATACGTTGAAGAGATAAAAAAGAAAAGGAAAACAATTGGTATGGCTGTAATAATGCAAAAAGTAAAGAAAACATTGGTTTGAGAATGGGAAGAAAACCAAAGAACGAATTTACAAGAATAATCAGGGTTAAAATAAGTTTTATTTGAACATTGCCATAACGTGATGACCTTTAGTTAGGAAATTTGGCGTTTCGCATTATTATTTCAGTTCCAGAGTTTTATCAATGTTTTCTCAAGGGAATTCATGTGGTCGGCATGAATGCAGACTTTTAGCTAGAGAGAGAAAAGAGAGAGAAAAAAGGGTTTTATTAAAAGAAATAAAACACATTAACAGCAAAACCCGAAGTTTATAAAATTTGTAGGGGTAGACATAACCCTTTACAAAACCCTACATACACAATTACTACCAGCCATCATTACCTCCCCTCCAAAAAAAAATACAAAAAAATTTACTAAATTAAATTTAGCCACTTCCTTTTTCTTAGGACAATTTTCTTAGAAAGCGAAGCTAATTATGTCAAGACAGCTAAAACGAGAATTGAATGTAAAGAATCAAAATAAAAAATAAAACTCAACTCCCTCCCTTTCTCCAAAACAGAAAATCCTAGAAATGCGCATGACTAAATCATTTGTTTTGGCATCTGCAAAAGCCTTTTACTATGCCATATTAAAGCTTAATAATTAAACTAAAGTAAATTATGCAAGAAAGGCCATTGATGCATCTAGTGAGGGGCCATACCCCCTCCCTCTGGCTCCAAACATGCCCTGGACAAAAAATTTTGATTAGCAACTGACATAAACTTGGTACCTAAAATGATTAAATAATTTTAAATAATCTTAATACAATTCTGAAACATTTCAAGTTTTATACCAAACTTGGACGTAATCAGAAACTGGAAAGATAATGAAAAGAATCGTTAGGGTTAACTTAATGAGTCATAAAAATGCTTTCTGATGAGAAGTTTTACGTAATTTGCAAATTCATGGCAGAATATTTACAACAATATTTATAACAAGAATTACTTTATATTCTTCTTATAATCATCTTTAGGACATCTTTAGATGTCCTTCAGTTTTCTGAAAACTCACTAAGAATTCCACGAAAAACAGATCTTAACAGACGTTTGGTATTTTCTTGGATAGGGCTATTCCACCAGTTATTAGAAGAAAAACAAAGGTACTACATCAAATTTCAAAGGAAATTTTTATGGCCCAGAAAAAGAGCATTAAAGAGGAAAAAATCAATGGAATATTTTTTTTTATCAATGAGGTAAAATTTTTGACACTCCATGGGGATTGCCGTGAAACCTAATAGATAATCTGTGCTAAAACTATTAGGTTGCCCCTTTGTGGAAAAACATTTGTGTGGCAAATTTCAAATAGTCCCGCCACTTCGTGGATCCGTCTCCCACTATTTATGAAATTCCAGCTATTTCCCTGTTGGGGCGTTGATTAGAAGTTAGCACTAGAAATTTCCGCATTTGCATAAAATTTCATCCGAACCCCCCTTTTAGAAATCTTGGATAGGCACTCAGTTAAGTCATACCTGTGAGACAGGACAGTAGCGAACCACATCGCCTGCTCACCTTATTTTTTCTACTTTCGCAATCATGAATAATACAAATTCGCACCATTAGTCAGAGTTGCTCGAGCTAACGCGAAATATAAACTGGATCGTTTAACCCAAGTTTACACTTTACAGAGAAAATGGGAGGAGCTTTTATACGCGCCGATACTGTAGCAGACAAATATTTTTTAATATGATCGTACTGGTTAAATTTCTCTGCAGTGGTAGAGGATATAAGAAGAAATTTCAAGAAATTAAGAAGTTGATGAAAAGGAAAAAGAAGGAAGCTCTAAATAAAGTACTTTGAAGGAGAATGGTGGGCTGCTGTGTTCGTCTCCAGTAGTTTGGTGCTGCGAAAAGTACTAAATAATAATTTCATAAGATCTTAATAATTTCCTGCTGAAATATATCTGAAAATTTGTAAGAAAGCTTCACCAAGCGGTTACTTGACATATGGCAGGAGTTCAAACCATTTCAAAAGATGACAACTGCCAAAAGCAGCAGCAAATCCGAATTCTACTGGTACCATAAATCCTGATCAAAAAAGAAGCAGAACAGGAAGCCGATATTCATGAAATACAAACAAAAATATATCAGTTTGAAACAGAATTAAAGCGTATGAAATCAGAGCACAAGAGCAATAACAACTTTTTTTTACTGCAAGGTAAACTTAATGTGAATACAAACATCGCGTTTATGCGATGTGCATATATGATCTTTGTCATTAGGAAAGACCAAATAAATAATTATAAAAAAAAGATGAGACACCATACCATATAAACCATAGAAGCAGTGTTGTCTTTCTCAGGCTTTTTAGAAATAGGTCTGAAATTGCTCCTCTTTTCTCGGATGCAAAAAAATCGTCTTGAACAAGCCGCCCAGGGATCATGTTTTGGCCATTTGCCTGCGCTACTCTTTTTAAACAAGAGACGGCGGCATCTGTTCTTCCTTGCAATACATGAAACTTTGAACTTTCCGGTAAATTCTTGAAAGAAAAGAGGAAAAATAATAAATACAATTATTCAAAAACAAGCAAAGAACCTAGAAGCATACTTTGGAAGTTTTAATATATGTTAATATGGAATTTACAGTATTCAATAGAAATAATCAAAGGAACACATCAATGTTCCTTTCGTATCTTAAATAATGGCATGCATTGACATTTTTTAGAAGCTTAAATTCACAAAACATATTCAAGAAAACAGATTTCCACCCCCCTAAATCAACTTTTAATTAACTGAATTAATCTGAAATGAAATTCAAGAATGTTAGAAAATTTTAATTTTTATCCTAAATTAAATTAGAGCCCAACATCTAGGTTCAAGGTTCTTTATTATAATAGCAATAAATTACAGAAATCTATACATTTTTTCCTTGGCAGGGAGCAGAGCTCGTATACCAAAATATATCTAAATTATATTCCTTATCTAATTGTAGGTATATCGTTATTAAAGTCGAAACGATCAGAAAATTTTATATAATAAGACAAACTTAAGTCGAACCCATATTCATATAAATGAAACCTAAAACGAAAAGCTCTGAAGCATGGACGCTCCGAAAAGCGGATGAAGATTTGCTAGATGTTTTCCAGAGAAATTGCTTAAGGATTGTTCTGGGTACCCGGCTGACTGACCGTATTTCAAACAATAGGCTATACGAAAAATGTGGTTCAATACCGCTCTCTAGGGCTATAATGAAAGAAAGGTTGAGGTGGTCAGGGCACGTTGTGCGGATGAAGGATGACAGATTGCCAAAGATTGTTCTTTTCGGCCAACCATCTAGGGCTAAACGGAAAGCAGGTCGTCCCCGTCTGGGATGGGAGGACGTCATAAAGAAAGATTTAAAGGAAATGGGAACTTCGTGGGCGGGTGTAAAAAGGGAGGCTTTGAATAGATTGGGATGGAGGAGGAGCGTGCGTAGCTGTGTTGGCCTCAGGCGGCTTGGTGCTGCGGTGAGTTGTTAGTAGTAGTAGTAATAAAACGAAAAGGCACTAAAACAGTCACACTCAAACTAAGAACAAACAGAAATACATCTATAGGCTAAGTGTCATTTGTAGAGCTATTCCTGGTAATTTCAGGTTTTAATATTTCTTTTTACTTTTTTAAAAAACTTTTTCAAAAAGCGATTTGTTTTTTAATTTGATTTCGATTGCTTTTTCAGTTGACCAGCATTTATCAGAAGCTAAGTGAAGGGACATTTGCGAAGTATTTTCAACTGCATTTATTTAAGAACAAAAATATTGGTCTGGAATTCAATTTTTATACATATTTAAAAATATGCAACCGGAATTCCCAATCACAAACGGTTCTACGTTATAATCTTGCCGTCAGCACCTCTCGAAATCTAGGATTTCTATACTCACGTATTTATAGTTCTTTAACCAAAGCAGAAATAATAACTGGTCAGAAAATGGTACTATATGTTGACCCTGTTTGGAAATAACGCACTTAATGTGTTTTTTTTGGGCTCCTTTATTGGTATATCAGCCTCAGGTTTGTATTAAACAATCTCAGGGATTCCTTAAATATTAACTTTAGCGACATCAAACACTATTTGTGAAGTATGCACTTTGTGTATCTTAATTTACGATTCTATATTGCAATACACGTCTTAGATCTGCAACTAAAAACCCCCGGAATCCATAAATACCAGCGCTGGTAAAAATAAAAAACCTATTTGTGAAACATGCATTAGATATGCTTTGATATTTGGCTTCAATATTGCAATAGATAGATAAATAGATAGATAGATAGATATTAATTGCTACAAAAGCCTCTGCGGACCATGAAAAAAAAACACTTATGGACATAGTAAAAACGTACATAACAATAAAGATAACGTAAAATAATAATAACATAGCTATAACAGCAGCAATAACAAAAAGTACACATAATAAGACACAAAGCACCTTAATAACACAACTAAATAACACACAATACTCGTACACACAATAATAATAATGAACCTCATAATATTAGCCTCCGATTTGAAATCAAAACCCGAAACATCCTTATATTCCACTTTTAGTGAAAATCCATAATAACTTGTTAAACATTTAGTTAATTTTTATTGACTTTGAACTTCTACGTTGCAATAGTGGCTTCAGGACTATATTCGACAAGCTCAGAAATCCTTAAATACTAGCTCTGGGTGAAATTACACATTATTTATGACACACACTTAGTTGGTTTTGATTTAGGACAGTCTTTCAGCAGTTGCAGCCAAAGGGTATTGGACACGGAACTATATTTGACCAAAGAAGATAAGAGATGGAGCGTATGAACTGTCCAACAAAGGGGTTCTCAGATACATAGCAAAAACGAAACCCAAAAGCCAAAAAATTTCAATTTTTTTTTTCCTTTAAGAACAGTAAGTTCCTGCCAGATAGATTTACAAGTGACCCGATTTTACAAGTGACCCAATTTTACAAGTGACAAGCGTTTTTCTTTCTTTCTTTTTTTTGACAGAATGTTGAACTTCAATGTGTGACAAGGAATCCCAGGTTGTCCGCTATCAGAGGCAACGCTATAGCATTGCCTATAGGCCATACGGCTCTAATGTTTTATTATGTATTATTTTTTTTTCCAAGAGGTCGTCACATAAACTTCGGAGGGGGCTCATTCGATTGAAAATCGACAGTTCTAGTGCCCTTTTTATGAGTCAAAAGTGATTGGAAGGTAAATAGCCCCTCACGCGGTTTTTTCCCAAATGCATCCGATAAAAATTTTGAGATTTTCATTTTGTTAAAAATAGTTCAAAGATCATATAAAAAAAACTTCGGTGTAGAAACAACCCCCCAGGGCCCGGGGGCAGGCGTTGTAAGTTGTGCCCTGGGGGCATATATGGTTCTTATGGAAGGAATGCTTGTAAAAAATTCAGAGAGGGTTCATTTGATTGGAAATTGAAAGTTCTAGTTTACTTTTTAAGAGTCAAAAGAGATTGGAGGGTAACCTGCCCCCACCCCACGCCTTTTTTTCCCAAATGCATTCAATAAAAATTTTGAGATAGCCATTTTGCTAAAAATAGTTCAAAGATCATATAAAAAAAAACTCCGGTGTCGACACAGCCCCCCAGGGCCCGAGGACAGGCGTTGTAAGTTATGCCCTGGGGGCATATATGGTTCTTATGGCAGGGATGCTCGTATAAACTTCAAAGAGGGCTCCTTTGATTAGAAATTGATAGTTCTAGTTCACTTTTTAAGAGTCAAAAGAGATTGGAGGGTAACTAGCCCCCACACCCTTCCCCCCCCCTCCACGCCATTTTTTCCTTAAACCCATCCTGTAAGAACTTTGAGATATCCATTTTTTTTAAATAGTTCTAAGGTCATATAATAAAAACTCCGGGGTCAACACAACCCCCCAGGGCCAGAGGACAGGCGTTGTAAGTTGTGCCCCGAGAAAATATATGGTTCTTATAGAAGGAATGCTCGTAAAAACTTCAGAGAGTGCTCATTTGATTGGAAATTAAAAGTCATTTTGTTAAAAATAGTTCAAAAGTAAGACAACAAAAACTCAGGTGTAGACACGAACCCCCAGGGCCCACGGGCAGGCGTTGTAAGTTATGTCCTGGGGCATATATGGTTCTTATGAAAGGGATATTCGTATAAACTTCTGAGAGGGCTCATTTGATTGGAAATTAAAAGTTCGAGTTCACTTGTTAAGAGCCAAAAGAGATCCGGGGCAACCAGTGCCCCCCCAACGCCTTTTTTCCAAGCCCGTCCAATGAAAATTTTGAGATATCCATTTCGTTAAATATAGTTCAAAGGTCAGATATGAAAAACTCCGGTGTCAATACAACCCCCCAGGGCCCGGGGGCAGGCGTTCTAAGTTATGCCCTGAGGGCATGTATGGTTTTTATAAAAGGGATGCTCGTATAAACTTCATAGAGGGCACATTTGATTGGAAATTGACAGTTCTAGTTCACTTTTTAAGAGTCAAGAGATCGGAGGGCCACTAGCCCCCCCACACCCTTTTTTTCCCCAAACCCATCTACTACAAATTTTGAGATAGCTATTTTTTAAAAATAGTTCAAAAATTAGATAACAAAAACTCTAGTGTCAACACAAACCTGCAGTGCCCAGGGGATAGTTGTTGTAAGTGTTGTTCTGGGGGCGTTTACGGTTCTTTTGAAAGGGATGCTCGCATAAACTTCAGAGAGGGCTCATTTGATTAGGAATTGAAACTTCTAGTTCAGTTTTTAAAAGTCAAAAGATATCCAAGTGCAACTAGCCCCCCCCCCACACACACACCCATTTTTCCCCAAACCCATCCGATAAAAACTTTAAGATAGCCATTTCGTTAAAATTAGTTCAAAGGTCAAATAAAAAAACTCCCGTGTTGTCCCAAACCCCCAGGTCCCGGAGGCAGGCGTTGTAGGTAATGCTCTGGGGGCATACATGGTTCTTATGGAAGGGATGCTCGCATAAACTTCAGAGAGGGATCATTTGATTGGAAATTGAAAGTTCTCGTTCATTTTTTAAGAGTTAAAACAGATCGGCGGGCAACTATCGGCAGGGCCCGGGGTAGGCGTTGAAAGTTATACTCGGGGTGCATATATAGCTTTTATGGAAGGGATGCTCGTATAAACTTCACAGAGGGCTCATTTGATTGGAAATTAAAAGTTCTAGTTCAGTTTTCAAGAATCAAGAGATCAGCGGGCAACTATCCCCCCATGCCCCTCTTCCCCCAAATGTATCCGATAAAAATTTGAGATAGCCATTTTTTTTTTAAAAAAGGTCAGATAACAAAAACTCCAGTGTCGACACGACCCCCAGGGGCAGGCGTTGCAAGTTATGCCCTGGGGGATATATGATTCTTATGGAAGGGATGCTCGTATAAACTTCAGAGAGGGCTCATTTGAATGGAAATTGCTCAGAGTCAAAAAAGATCAGAGGACAATAAGCCCCACCCCCATGCCCTTTTTTCCCCCAAACCCATCCGATGCAAATTTTGAGACAACAATTTTTTTTTAAATAGTTCAAAGGTCAGAAAACAAAAACTCCGGTGTCAACACAACCCCCCAAGGCCCGGGGGCAGGCGTTGTGAGTTATGTCCTGGGGCCGTACATGGTTCTTATGAAAGGGATGCTCATATAACTTCAGAGAGGGCTCATTTGATTGTAAATTAAAAGTTCTAGTTCACTTTCTTAGAGTCAAAAGAGATCGGAGGGCAACTAGCCACTCCCCCCTCCACGCCCTTTTCTTCCCAAACCCATCCAATAAAAATTTTGAGGTGACCATTTTTTTAAAAATAGTTCAAACACCAGATATTATAATTCCGGGGTCGAAACAACCCCGTAGGGTCCCGAGGACAGGCGTTGTAAGTTATGCCCTGGGGGTATATATGGTTCTTATAGAAGAGATACCCGCATAAACTTCAGAGAGGGCTCATTTGATTGAAAATGGAAAGTTCTAGTTCACTTTTAAAGCGTCAAAGAAATCAAAGGGCAATTAGCCCCCCCCCCCCCACACCCTTCTTTTCACAGAACCCATCCAATAAAAATTTTGAGATAGTCATTTTGTTGAAAAAGGTCAGATAACAAAAAATCCAGTGTCGACACGACCCCCCAGGGCCCAGGGGCAGGCGTTGCAAGTTATGCCCTGGGGGCATATATGGTTTTTATGGAGGGGATGCTCGTATAAACTTCAGAGAGGGCTCATTTTAATGGAAATTGAAAGTTCTAATTCAATTTTTAAGAGTCAAAAAAGATCAGAGGGCAACTAGCCCCACCTCCATGCCCTTTTTCCCTAAACCCATCCGATGCAAATTTTGAGATAACCATTTTTTTAAATAGTTCAAAGGTCAGATAACAAAAACTCCGGAGTCGACACAACCCCCCAAGGCCCGAGGGGCAGGCGTTGTAAGTTATGTCCTTGGGCCGCATATGGTTCTTATGAAAGGGATGCTCGTATTAACTTCAGAAGGCATATTTAATTGGAATTTAAAAGTTCTAGTTCACTTTCTCAGAGTCAAAAGGGATCGGAGGGCAACTAGCCACTCCCCCCTTCACGTCTTTTTCTTCCCCAAACCCATCCGATAAAAATTTTGAGGTGACCATTTTTTTAAAAATAGTTCAAACACCAGATATTGAAACTCCTGGGTCGAGACAACCCCTTAGGGAACCGGGGACAGGGGTTCTAAGATATGCCCAGGGGGCATATATGGTTCTGATAGAAGGGATACTCGTATAAACTTCAGAAAGGGCTCATTTGATTGAAAATGGAAAGTTCTAGTTCACTTTTAAAGTGTCAAAAGAGATCGAACAGCAATTAGCCCCCCCTCCCACGCCCTTTTTTCACTGAACCCATCCGATAAAAATTTTGAGATAGCCATTTTGTTAAAAAATAGTTAAACATCAGATAATAAAAACTCCGAGGTTGACACTAACCCATTTTTTTTACTTTGAAATTGTTACTTTGATACTAGTTTTGATACTTCGATGAACATTTGATTTTGAAAAAAAAAGTTTGATTTTGAAATAACGCATTTTTGAAAACTTGAAACTTTTTGCAATCAAAAACGAACAAAAATTAATTAAAAAAAAAAACCTTCCGAAAAAGAACTTTTTCAAAGAAAAGTAAAGGCCATTTTAAACTTAAGATCAGCAGATACAAATACCTGTTAAAATTCAAACTCAAAACGACCAGAAATTACTATTAAAGAATAAATGAAACCCCAAACAAATAGAAATTGAATAAGCAATCATAGCAAAAAAACATACGACAAGTAATTATATAAATGAATAAATAAATCTTAAAACGAGAAATGTTTAAATTAAATATGCAAAGCAAGCTTAAAACGAAAAAAAATATTTTGCTATTGAAGTATAAATGAAACCCAAAACCAACTGAAATTAAATAAACGATCAATGCAAATAATACTAATGATACTAACAATAGATACTAATGTAAATGAATAAATAAATCTTAAAACGAGTGAAACTTAAATTGAATATGCAAACCAAGCTTGAAACGAATAAAAATCACTACAAACAAGAGTTTGGGTATCGCCTCCTTCTCTCACTGTAAAAGTCTAAAACCTACTGCGTCATTGGCGCTTTACTGAAAACTATATGTGTCTTGAACAGTCTTGGAAAGTATAAACAAAATCATAAGTATTTGATATATAACGATATTGATTGTTGAAAAATTTTATTTAACTGCAATTTTATTTTCATTTTCAATCCTGTAAGAACTGGAAAAGAAAATATTTGTAATATAATACGTTTCAGGTTTTTACAGGCTTTAGGTTTTTATAGTTAAGGAAGGGGGCAGTATTCAAACTCTTGATTGTAGTGAATCTATATTTGTCTTGAACAATTTTAGAAAGAATTAATAAATGAAACTGAATATTTGATGTATAATGATATTAATTGCTGAAAGCTCATCAGTTCAAAATTTTACTGTAATTTTAATTTTTATTCAGAAGATTCAGATTTAGAAATTAAATAAACAATCAATGCAAATAATAATAACGATAGATGCTAATGTAAATGAATAATAAATCTTAAAACGATTGAAACTTAAATTGAATATGCAAATAAAGCTTGAAACGAAAAAAAATCGCTACAAACAGGAGTTTGGGTATCGCCTCCTTCTCTCACTGTAAAAGTCTAAAACCAACTGCGTCATTGGCGGTTTACTGAAAACTATATGTGTCTTGAACGGTCTTGGAAAGTATAAACAAAATCAAAACATTAGTCGGGATATTTTTTAACATTAGACGGGATATCATTAACTAGGAACCATCAATAAGACTAATAAACAACTGTTTAAGGCCTATTCACAGTGAGATTTTACTAGTACCAAGATTCAGCTAGCAGTAATTTGAGCCAATCCGGATTTTTCAGCCAATCAAAGTTCAAAGAGAGATTCACAGTTCAAAGAGAGAACACCTAAGAGGATTATAAATTGAAATCTAGTTGGCTTTGAACTTGACCTAGTTTTCGATATCAGTTAATTAAGAGCTTCTACTTGCCAAGTGACCTTGTTTGACTGGTTTGCTGGCGTGCTGACTACAAGCCTAAGGAATATTGCCAATTGAAGTTAAATTACAGCAGCATTTTTTTTTGGAAAAGTGGGGGGGTTTAATATTGCCCCCCTTGCGTGTAAGTCTTCGTTTTATGTTTTTCTAAGCTAGATTTTATCCTGAGCAGCTATTATAGCAAAATTAATCAACAATGGCGGTAACCCAATCATCGTTTGAAAAAGCAATTAAGGACTTGAAGGAACGCCTGATTTCAATTTCTAATGATCAATCTTTGATCAAAGCGCACCAGGCTGGAGTGTCTTCCAAGCTCGATACAGTTATGTCCGACATACAGTCACTCAGGCAAAGCTTAGCAGATAAAGATGCTGAAATAGTTGAACTACGATCTTCTATTGAAAGCCATCTAGCTGAGCGTGTGAAACTCGAAAAAAGGTTGCTTGATCTAGAAGTTAAAGATCGTCAGCTGAATTTAATTATTCACGGCCTGCCAAAAGAGAAATCAGGCCAATCTCTTACCGAAAATATTGAGACTTTATTCAAAGAGAAATTAGAGATTGAAAAAGATATTCCTCTTAAAAAAGTGTACCGCATAAAGAGTGTTAGCCCCATTACAGTTAGAAACAACAAACAAGCTGGAGTATCGCCTGTTCTTATTTCTTGTGCGAATAATTTTGACTAGCAAATACTATTGGGCAATGTAGGCAAACTTAAAGGAAGCGGTATGAGAATATGTACTGATTTGCCTCCTTCACTAAATGCCCTACGTAATGAGCTTTTGGCCAAGGCACGTGACCTTAAAGCTCAGCAAATATCCAAGTTCACGCGAGTGAAACAATCCGGGGCCAGACTATTGCTGCAAACTAGAAACGATATTACTGGCCCATGGGTAACACATGACGAATGCTAATATTGGTTGTATATATATCTATATAATGATTTGTCAGATTGATTATGTTTTTTTTTTTTTTTATTCAGTATATAGTCTATGCTGCTTAGGAATGTGAAGATCGATAAGTAAAGTGTCCTACCTAAAAAAAAAAGTGTATTTATCTCGTTGTCTGTGTTCTTCTTTATCTTTGTTTCCTTTCTTTTTGCTCTTTTCGTTCCTATGTGCTTTCTTTTTTTCCGTATTTTTCACTTATTTCCAAATCCCTGTTCATCTATCTCTGAGCTCCTAGGCCTAAATCCATTAAAATTGGTTCAGTTTTCTTGCCGTATATCTTTTGTTGCAGAAATTCCACAGGAACGTACTGCCGTTGACTTTTTTCCACTGCGTCGCCCCGGCCCACCGCCAAGTGGAGAATACGGGTGAGTTATTTTTTTTTCTAATTTGAATAGTGGTGGCTGTGGTGGAACTCGCGATAGGTTGAGTGAGTTGGAGGAGAGACCCTTGAATTTATCACAGATTCTTTCATGCATTGATAGAGAGGATGAAAACACTTATGATTATTTTATTGATAATTTACCCATGAACAAATACCTTTCTCTAGGAATGATTATGAGTAAACCAACAAAGAAGTGTCTGAGAACAGCATTTCTAAATTGTTGTGGACTTATGAGTAGTTTAGAAAATATTTCACTATTGCTTCCCGACCATAAGATTGATGTTTTTGGTGCATGTGAAACATTTTTAAATGAACAATCTTCTGAGCTAGCTCATATAAATGGGTATAAGTCGTTATTTAAACATAGAATAGGTAGACAGAGAGGAAGGTTGGCTTCTTTTGTAAATGATAGTATACCTGTAAGAGAAGTGAATGATTATGATCCCCTTTATGAAGAAATGGCATTTGAATTTTTTGCTATTGAGCTAGATTTAAGTCCTTCGAAAGTATTATGTTGCGTCCTATATAGGCCGCCGAGTTCAGCTGCTAAACAATTTGTAGAAAAGTTCGATGAATTTAGCTCGCTGATGACCAAAAGAAAGTGTAAGTTAATGATGTTGGGTGATTTTAATATTGATATTAGTAATGTACATAGGGATGTGAATTCAATGCTTTCAAATGATGTTGCCGTTTACTTTATAACGATTTGTATGTCCGCGGGTTTGCTTCCAACATGCCGGATCCCGACGAGAATCACGGAGTCGTCAGCGTCGTTAATTGACAATATTTTCACAAATTTAGAGACACTGGGCTGTAACGTTATAGTTGATGATACTTCTGACCATTTTACGATCCTGTGCGACCTTCAAACGAGTCCCTCCCCTAAACCCTCTTCATTGAGGTCAAAAAGACTGGACGCTGCTTCGATTGATAAACTGAAAAGTTTACTGTCCCAAGTCGACCGGTCTCCCTGCTTAGAATGTGACGACGTGGACAAAGCTACAGAATACTTCATCAACCAGTTTGAAATAGTACTTAATAAGGCATGTCCTTTATCAAGCCGGCAAGCTAGGCGTTATATTAAACCAAAGAAACCATGGATTACAGCTGGTGTTCTGTCCTCTATACATACCAAAAATAACCTCTTCAGGAAATTCATGGCAGATCCTACACATGAAAATCAGGCCAAATTTCGGCAGTATAGAAATTGTCTGACAAAGTTACTGCGACAAGCGAAGCAGTCATACTATCTTCATGAATTTCAAAATGCTGAAGGGTCCCCAAAAAAGACTTGGTTGATTATTAATGAATGCCTTGGGAAAAAGAAAATGAAAAACCTTCCGGAAGAGATATTATCACCAAAAGACAAGAAAATTGTTAAAGGAAAGCGAAATGTTGTTGGTGTCCTAAATGAGCACTTCGCAAATATTGGTCACGTAACATCACTTTAGGCACCAACACGAAGTTTACCCGACTCAGCATATTCTGCTTACATGCCGCCTCCATCGGATTGCTCTCTTTTCCTAAAGCCGGTCTCAGCAGACGAATTACTGCAAGTTATATACCAACTGAAGAATGGGTCGTCGGAAGGTACAGATGGCTCGTCAACAAGCCTATTAAAACGGATAATGCCTGATGTTACGGAATTTTTAGTTCATGTTATCAACTTATGTTTTTCAAGTGGACGTTTCCCAGCTTGCTTAAAGTCTGCACGTGTTTTAGCCCTGTATAACGGTGATGACGTGAAAAATCCAACAAACTACAGGCCAATCTCGATCCTATCTTCATTCGCAAAAGTAATTGAACGACGTCTTTACAACCGTATAGTGAAGTTTTTTGATAAGAGGGGATGTTTTAATGACCTTCAGTTTGGGTTTAGGAAGGGTCATAGCTCTGAACATGCGATTCTGACACTCACACAGTTTATACACGACACTTTGGATAAAAAAGAAATTCCAGCTACTATATTTATAGATATAAAAAAAGCGTTTCGATACTATTTGTCATACAATTTTGCTTCGTAAACTGGAAAATTATGGTATACGTGGACCTACAAATTCTCTGATTGACTCATATTTAACTGGGCGCAGTCAGTTTGTGGATGGTGGAAATGCTACTTCTTCACTACTTGGTATCACTGGTCAAGTCGGTGTTCCTCAAGGGTCCATACTTGGACCTCTACTCTTTCTTATTTATGTTAACGACATCAACAGGGCGCTGGATGATCTCGGGCTAAATGTCCTATTCGCTGATGATACGGCCTGCACAGTGAGCGGTACTGATGAAAGGTCGCTTAAGAAGAATTTGTTGGCAGCTTTCGAGAGTATAGAAACTTGGTTTAGTGCAAATAAATTATCTGTTAATATGTCAAAAACCAAGTTCATGATTTTCTCTCGTACTGACCAGTCATTACCTGAACTTAGTAGACTACCCATTGATGAATATACTTATTTAGAGCGTGTATCTACTATGAGATATTTAGGTGTGCTAGTTGATCAGAATACGAGTTGGAAGGAACACATTGGTAAATTGCGGATGAAGTTGGGAAGGAATGTTGTAATATTGCGGCATTTGAAGTTTATTCTACCTTTTCATGCGATGAGATCGGTATATTTTGCCCTGGTCCATTCTTATCTGAGTTATTGTCCCCTGATTTTTCTGAATACATTTAAAACTCATATAAAACCACTTCAAAGGCAGCAAAATAAAGCACTGCGTTTTCTGAAGACTTTCATTCCCTCCCCAATATCCCTAGCATCAAAATCGCCAATTAAAAGTATATATTCTTTCCTTAATATATTACCAGTGGAATTATTATTATCTTTTCATGGATTGATGTTTTGTGTTAAGTATTTTGCTAAAATTCTACCGAAAATTTTCTATGCTATGGATCTATTTAACCAATGTGAGCACGATTATGGAACGAGGGGATCTTCTAAGTATGTTGAACCCCGAGCTTGCACTGAGAGATCGAGGTTCTCACTCAGGCACTGCATAACCAAACTTTGGAATGTGCATGGGTCGGGTCTTAATATTAGTCTTTCTGTTGGTACATGGCGGGGTCATTTAAAAACTCTTTTACTAACCCTTTGATCATTTTATTTATTTTTTTTTTTTTTTTTTTAATTCAGTTATGGTCTTCCCGCTGGCACATTCTGTTGGTAGGGTTTCCCCACGGCTTCACTTCACTATTTTTGGTGTTTTTGTTTTTGTTTGTTCTCCATTTGGCTGCTGGCTTGGGGTGATGCTTGGTAAGTCATACATTTTTCTTTCTTTTTTATCCATTTACAAAAGAGTGTGATTATGTACAAATGCAGTTATATATTATGTTTTTTTTTGTTTTTATTTGTTATCGGTTGCCTGGTAATACGAGCTAGACTCTCAGCCGGGCATACCCATATTGTAGTTGTATTTAGTTTATAAATAAAAGAACCTGAACCTGTGTAACAAATCTTATAGGCTCAAACTAGCGCTAGCTAAATTTCAGCATTAGTAAAATCTCATTGTGAGTGGGCCTTTAGGAAAATGAAACCTATAAAAACAAAAGCTGTGACATCAGTCCACCTGGCTCTTTCGATATAGCATTCAGAAATTTGACGTTAATGATATCAGCAGTCAAATCTTCGGGTGTCAAACCCATAAATAACTCCTAAGAATAAAAGTTAAAAATCTTACAAAAACCCTGGAAATCCCATAAAAAGGTACAGATTTACAATATAACCGTAATAAAGGGCTATTCCAATAACAAGAATATTCTTCATTGCTACCATGGTAATATTGAGATGGTCAATCAATTAGACTGCTGAACATCTATCGTAACAACAAATTCAAAGAACAAGTGCCAAGCAGTGATGCACTTAGTCCTTTAACATATGTGCAGCCCATGCAAAACGAACAGTTTTTATGGACTGTAATTGTAAACGGTATTGCATAACTACTAACCATCTTTAAGGGAAAAATTAGATGATGTTTCTGGTGGTGGTTATCTGGGGACTGAAGAAACAATACACTTTTACTCCAAATTTCTGAACTTTTCTACGGCGGTACTTTTCATCAATCGATTGAAAAATCGAAATCTCTTGACTGAATATGCACTTTGTTTTGCGTTTCAGACTCCTCCACTCACTATTACTTTGTCATTTTTTTAAAGCAAAATGAAACAAATTAAGTTTAAAAATCGGATTTCTTCAAACGAAAATGAAAAGGAACGTTAGGGCGAACTGAAACAACTCAAAATAGGAGACTGTGCCGTCATCTATCTGTCACTAAAAATATTACTATTTTAAAATCATCCAAGGGATAGGGTCAGCTCCTGTTAACCCCCCCCCCCTCCCCATCTCCAGTAACGCAAGGATCGATTTCGTTAACATTTGAAGAGCTGAACATCTGCTTCAAGATGATTTTCCAAATATACAGGCTTCCTTGCTTAGCGTTTCTGGGGTTCTAATATTTATGTGTTATTATGTGTATTTATAAATTTGTCAAAAAGAAAATCTAATCTAGCGTGCTTCCGGAATAAAAAAAAAAAAGCTTAAAACATTACCAAAAAACCTAGGTCACAGAGGTCATTAACCTGGCAGGGGTCAGCAACCTGTATAGATCAGGGTTGGGGTAGGGACTTGAATTTCAAACTACTGAAAAATATTTAATAATGCTAATGATCCTACGTTAACTGTAACATAAACAAACTATTAATGCTTACGCTGGTAAAACAGGCGAATAAAAGAACAGGAAGAATTGATATTCCAAGAAGCCAGCGCCACCCAAACAAGGGCATGATAACCATTGCTAGCAGCAGCTCAACACAGGCACCAAGCGTCCAGAAGCACTGAAATAAATTGAAATAAAAGCATGGTACAAAGTAAAAAAGAGTAGACAATATCATATCTATCAAAAGATGGGAATAAAATCGCACATCAAAAACGATAAGACGACACGAATACCACACAACAACAAACCAACACAGCACACATCATCCTTTCGCTAAACACAAAGATTCCTGGAAACACTTGGTAAATTTATAACAGTCGAATCCAACCCACATTTCTCGTTGACAAATTAATCTGTTGCTTTTATATAGGATGATTTTCGCTCTTTTATGTCATTATCACCTTTACTTGTATGCAAAAAAAAATTTAATTGCCATGTTTTGCTTCCGAAGAGTTTTTTTTACGATCTAAAGTCATGTATTTAAATGCAAACATAAATACAGATCTTATTTAAATAAACTACTACTACTACTACTAACAACTCATCACAGCACCAAGCCGCCTGAGGCCAACACAGCTACGCATGCTCCTCTTTCCCAATCTATTTAGAATAAACTAGTTTGAATATATACATGCCTATGTAGTCAAATCCAAGCAAGACAGCCCCCCCCCAAAAAAAAAAGAAGTTTTACGACTTTTCTTAATATATCTTCTAATTTTTATGTAGATTTCCTGTTTGTGTGATTTTTCAAATTTGAATATCCTCTTCCAAAGAAAAAATACGGCACTATGATATAAACCCATGCGTTCCTCTCTTAGACCTTAGATCTACCTCTGCCTCCAGAGGCACCCAAGACATCAAGAAGGAGTGGCCAATTATTCCAATGGTTTACTGCTGCCAGAATGTCCTCCCACGAAGATTGGATTGACGTGTGCAGGTTATGCAGGTCGATTTTGTATGTTCGTCGCAGGGTGTTTCCGGATCTGCGTGGTTAATCCAGTTTTTGTCGCCATGCATTTTGTTTTCTTAGAATTTATTTTCAGACAAATTTTGCTTCCTTTCTCTATCACTTGCTCTAGATCTTGAAGTCGTTGCTTGTATGATTCCATGAAAGAAATTTCTTCGGCAAAGTTCATCTTACTGAGATGCAGTTTCGAATTCAAATGGATGCCGTCTGTGCTGGTGCCTCGTAGCGTAAAATAAATGGTGGTTACAAAGAGTAGGGACGACAGGACGCAACCTTGTTTAACCCCTGACACGATACGGAAAGAATGTGTTTGGGCATCTGGTGTCTTTCTCGCTATCTTCATAGAGCGCAACAATCAGCCAAACAATCTTTCCTGAAATTCCTGTAGTAAGATCTTCCATAGACTCGAGCGATCCATTGAATCAACTGTCTTCTCATTTGATTCAGTTAATATCAAGCATACCAACCTGCTAATAACTAAAAATTTGGAAATCTTACTCAAACCTCCTTTTAATGACGAAGTTAAGCATATTACTGCATACTAGTTTAAGCTTCTTCTGGGGGAGTAAAATAATTTCCTAGAAGAGGCGGTTGAATGCCCTAAAAAACATTTTTGGAGCCAAATCATTGTAATCCCCCCAAGAAGGAGAAATTCCTTCACAAGGTTTAGATTTGTCGTGAGTCAGTTCTTCTTCTTGGTCCTCTCAACGTATAGACTCAGTTAAACAGTATCTTAAACCAGTTTCCAGAATTTCAACAACCATTTTCAAATTATGCTTTGGAACCAGTCCCCATCCCTTGACTCCATCATTTGGGTCTGATGTGGTGCTACAGCTTTTCATGATTTGAGAATTTCTCGTCTCTTCAATCAAATTTAACCTTCTCCATTCTTCCCATACTGAAGGTAACCAAATTGACAGTTGAAACAACAATTAATTGTCAAACACGTTCAGAAACCAATTGCAGCCCATATGGTCTTAGCTGTTTCATTCTTTTAGTATTAATAAAGGTGCGGCTAAACACCTAATTTACATCAGGAAAACTGTTTAAAGACTGAATTTTCAGCATCAGGTTTAAGCCACCACTATTAAGATGCTATTAGCTTGAGTATATGAATTGAACCAAAACGACATTCAAGAATAGTGAGAAGTGTCATGCAATACTCCGCTCCAAACCGATCATAGAATCAACCTATGACGGGGCATCACCTCCAGTACAGAATAGGTAAAAGGAGTTTCGGCTCCGTTACCCATCCTAAGAATGCACTGGCCTTTGGATCTGTTGACATTTGTTGGGCCAACCACACATGTAGTCATCCCAAAGAATGAGGACCCAGTCGAAACCTCTCTGCCTCTACAAACGGACAAACGGATTTTAGAACTGTGGTCCGAAACAGGGATGGTCAGTTGCAATACATCGAAGACAAAACAGCTGATAATCTCCCGATCAAAAGTACCATGCATACACCCCATCTTCATGAGCAAAGCTATAAAAAAAATTTACGAGTTTCATCTCTTCGGAATACACTTGTCCACAGAGCTCTCTTGGAACACCCACCTCGATCAGGTAAGAACCTCCTGCACAAGAAAGCAGGGGATCCCCTTTCACTGCAAAAACCTTCTGCCAATCAGCTCGATCATTCCACTTTATAAGTCTTCCATCATACCCATCACCGAGTATGGAAGCCCTCTGAATGCTGGTGCTTCGAGAATGTTGTTGGCACCACTCCAAAAGATTCAAAGTAGGGCTAATGGGACATGTTTAGTCGTTCCCAACGACTCTCTCATGTCTGATAGTGATAGGTTAGATATAGCGTTGATGGAAGTTTTCTACAAGTACACGAAATTTACTTCCTTCTCTAGAGCTTTCTGGTATTGTATCGCCAACTGTCCAACCGACAAGACAAACACAAAGGCACACAGTTCGGTCCAATTATCTTGAGGTGGGCAAGCCGAGAACAGAGTACTTGAAGAACAGTTTCATTCGACGCTGCGCTTCGGTCTGGAATGATGGGGAAGTCATCCCTAAAAGTTTCTCCGTTGATCCTTTCAAAAGAAGATTCAATAGTCATCTAGAAACTCGAAACTAGCTGCAAATTAGATATTTAATTATACCTTGCACCACAAATATAGTAAAAAAAGTAAAAAAAAGCTAGAGTAACACAAAATATAGTAAAAAAAAAAGAAGCTAGAGTGCTAAAAACCGCCTTATCATTGCCTAGAAAACCGAAGGGCGCAACTGTTATTTTTATAATTTTTAATTTTACAGGATAGTGAAAATGGAATTTTCAAGGTTTCTGCGCGATTTGCTTTTCAATGTTTTTTCTCGAACATAGAAAAAAAAAATATATTTAAGTCCGGGATCTCTAAGGTTTCAGCGCGACTTAAGAGAAAAAATCACATAACATTAATATACATATATATATATATATATATATATATATATATATATATATATATATATATATATATATATATATATATATATATATATATGTATATATATATATATATATATATATATATATATATATATATATATATATATATATATATATATATATATATATATATATATATATATATATATATATATATATAAAGGGGTCCAAATAGATACACCAGGGGCACCACAAATTCTCAAGAGTGCAAAAGCTTTGGCCTGAATACAACTTAATGGTGTTATCTAAAAAACGAGAAATTGAAAGTAAGCATATTTTAAGGCAGAAAGTACTTTAAATAGAGCTTCCTTCAAGGTATGGTATGTCATTTGGGTAGACTATCGTTTGCCAGTTTATTTTTCAGTTCGTTCACAATCTGAACGAACTACAAATTGTTTTGAACACATTTTGAGGTTCATTATGACCCCAACAACCCCATTTTTGCGCTCTACTGTAAAATGTGAACTTTGGTACTTGTTCCTAATGGCACAGATGGGTGGTAAACATCACCAACAATATGAAAAATCAAGTGTATTAGACACAACATACAACATCCGTCAAAATAAAGAATCCCCTGTTTGAACGACAAACCAAACACAACGTCTCGTTGTAAAAGGCAAATTATATCATTTTGACGATCATACAGAAATAATATTAAAAAGTTAATTATGCTTACATCTAGCAGTATAACACATTTGTTCCGATGTTTTACAGGCAGGTACTCAGCAAAAAGGGTTACTCTGAAAAGATGTATATATTCACAAGAGGGATGAAAAACAATAGAGAACTCAATCAATCAATCAATCATTTTATTAATACTAAAACACTATTACAAACGTAAAAAAAAAGTTATTCGGCCCAAGAAGCTTGGTTTGTTGTGGGTTATGTGGCAACTAAGTCCCAAACTCACAAGATAGCCGAACCTAAAAAGCAAAGACCCACTAGAATACCCAAATCCAAAGAGCTATATTTTTCAGAAAACCAAAAAGAAGACGTTCCAGAAATGATTCGGGTGCAATGAATATTATACATAATTGACGAAGTAGTAAATTACGGTTGATTTTGATACAATGGTAAACAAATCTAGTAGCAAAAAGCACTTTGACAAATAGCTTTAAGAGGTTGACAGCAGCATGATATGATATATATATATATATATATATATATATATATATATATATATATATATATATATCATGCTGCTGTCAACCTCTTAAAGCTATATATATATATATATATATATATATATATATATATATATATATATATATATATATATATATATATATATATATATATATATATATATATATATATATATATATATATATATATATATATATATATATATATTATATATATATATATATATATATATATATATATATATATATATATATATATAATATATATATATACATATATATATATATATATATATATATATATATATATATATATATATATATATATATATATATATATATATATATATATATATACAACTAAATAGTTCCAAAGTTCATCAATCTAGGTGGTACTATCAATAATGCATATGACAAATTTTAAATAAATTTAGTTAAAAAGCAGAATCAGTCAAAGAGTATGGGAAACATAAAATTCATTTTTGCAAGTGAAAATTTTAGGAAAATTAAGTAACTGATATCACTGAAGTTGGTGGGTAGATTATATCTAAAATATTACCTTTGTTTAACTGTTTGTTTAGTTTCCTTTTTACTTATTTAGCCTCCAGAATTACCCCAACAAATTTCTTTTATGAGCTTGTTGTACTTAATGCGGTAAATATTTCTTATAAAAATCTGGCCAAAATAGTTATCAATAATTTAACCACACATTTTAAAGTCATGAAATATTATCCTTTTCCCACTGAATATGTTTTAAGACCCAAAAGTTAATGCTACTTTAACCAAAACTTCCAACTGGTCACAAGAAAAAGAACATCTACTCGACGAAAGTTGCCGCAATTACTTGACTTTCTGTTAATCCCTACTTTAATTATTTACGTTCAGGCACCAAAAGGAACTCCGAATATTAGTTTTCTTCCAATCCATAGCATGCATAGCAGCAACAAAAACTATAAACGAAGCTGCCTCAGCTTAGTTTTCAAAATACTAATATGGGAATATTATAGTTTTTCCAACATCTATCTCATTCATTTATTGGTGTTTTACCGGCAAGCATAAACATGCAAAAACACAAACTATGGACCTTACACATACGTTTGCTAGATCAAGTAATATTTCAAAAGCCAATATTTAAATAATCAATAAAATTCTTAAGACGATAGAAGGAACGGGCGTAGGTTTTAACTTTGGTGGCAGGGTTGAGGGGAAGATACACTGCAATATTCAGATTTGGGTTGAAATCCAATGCTAAATTCTAACAAGGATTCTGGAGAGTCTATAAATGTTTAAAACCTTGCATGTTGGAGTGTGGTCAAGTTTGCCAAGACAAATTATCACCCATGAGAGTGAGTAATCGGGGTAAAACACGAATCCTAAACACAATTCATTCATGGCAAAAAATGGCGATGAATTTGTGTACCCCCCCCCAACAAAAAAAAAACGAAAAGAAAATATAAACACAACTAAATCTTGATTATAAACAGAAAAAAAAATTAGCAAAAAGGACAAATAACAATCTCTAGTGTGGATCACAAGTGACTCTTTATGTACGCTTAGGTAAAGCAATACAATACAAACACCCGAGTCTGTCGGACGAAAGGCAAAAAAACGTAGCGTACACTGTCTTGTGATGATCAGAAAACTACTGAATATAGTACAACTGCTTGCTTCAGGAACCTACTCTATAACGTCAGCAGACTGTTTTCAAAGCTGAATATTACGGATAATCGCCACTTATTTGAATAGATTTATTAAATAGCATTCCATTTAATTTCTTTTTCTTTCTTCAATTCCAGACAAAAAAGAAAAATATTTTGAAAGAATTTATTTCACTGAAAAAATCTTGATAACTTACGACTGTGGAACACTTCCAATGCAGAATCCGACGAGCATACGGAGGAAAATTAGCCAGAAAAATGTTGGAGCAAACGAGCTTAAAAAGGCATAAACAGCAAGAAAGACGGAGGAAAGCGTGAGAACCTAAAATTATGAGACAACTTGAAGGTAGAAGCACTAGTATCTTCGTGTTAGGTACAGTTGGATGTGGGAATTGCGTCGGAGGGTTTCACATATTGCTGTAATACTATAATATAAAATTACGACCCTGAAGTCTAAATGTCTTTCTCTAAACAAAAAGAAAACATTAATAAGCAATAAAGAAGCTACATATATCTCTAAAAAAATGAGACTGACTTACAAATAACGCAACAAGCATTGTCCTTATCGCTACTTTATTAATAAATAAATTAAATAAACAAAGTTAATACAAGGAAGAAATGTCGGACAAATCGGCAGACACTGGACACATTCTAAACAAACTCATAGAGAAATAAATATGTAATTGTAAGCTGAGGCAAACTACGGTAAAAGATCTCTCTCGACTAGTGTTAATGATCAAGGGAAAAAGTCTACTGTTCCCAATAAAACTATGAGATATTGAAAATCACAGGGTGCTTGTCAGAGAGGCAGGTGAATTTTACAATAAAGGTATGAATTTTAATATTCCAGGATGATATAAATTACACTTACCCCCTCCACAAAATTGCTTTTGTTCATGTAAGATGTATATTTTATTCATAACTACGCAATAATATAGGCTTGGTAAAGAACAATGTGGCCTTAGTCTACAGAACAGATGATCTTAGAAATTGGAGTGAGTGCTCACTTTATCGAAAAAGCTTTAGTGGCCTTTTTAAAGTAACAAAATTGATTGGAGGGCGTCTCCCCTTTATGTATTAGAATGACCCCACCTAAATTAAGTCCTCACTAAATTAAAGTGAGGACCCAAAATTAAGAAATAACTTGAAGGCAGAAGCACCATAAACTTTATGTCAGACACAGTAAGATGTGAAAACGGTGTCGGAGGGAATCATGTTTGCTTAAGTACTATAGTGTAAAACCGCGACTTTGAAGCTTTAAATATTTACTCTAAAGAAAAAAAACAGCTAAAATCAGAAAGGCTTGAAGAGGGCAGAAGCTCAATTCAAATGGTAACAATTTATTTTATATTTCTTCATTAGTATTCGTATCGCACTATACCTTAAGCATATGACGTAGCACAGAATTAAGAAACAATTTTGGAGGAAAAGTGCATTTTTCTCTTGTGGATCACGACAACGTGGTTCATTCTCTACTAGGTTCTTATAACTCTATATAAATATAATACAGCATGACCACCCCCCATCTCAACCATTACACAAACCCAGACCGAGATGCAAGTGCTCCGGAGAACAATTAAACAAGTAGAAACACAAGCAATATTCGATTTTTTCCCGGGGAGACAAGTCAGATTGCTCTTGAACGCAAAACTTGGCTTCACCTTTGTAACACTAAATCTTAAAGAACCTAATTCTAAATTAATTTATTCCATTGCATATATAAAAATCGGTAATTAGTAGTGCAATGTTATTATTTGATGTTTTTAGGAATTATAAGTAGGTTTCGAAGTCTCGAGTTGGTTTCAAAGGCATTTTGAGAAAGTTTCTGCGAAAATACGCGCTCCACGGTAATATACACTGGACCGCTAATGGCAGATTAAATGGGAGGAGCTGTTTGCGCGCGCCGGGAATGTAGTAGCCAAAAATCACTGAGTCGTGATCTTACTGTATATTATTTATATACAGTGGTTCTTGTAAAGAAAAAGCCAAAAGCTTTTACCTTTGTTGGATATGTAATAATATATACGATTGCGATATGTAATTATAATATATTATTGCAATTTCTGTTCATTTATGTTTAGATTTTAACATTTACTCGAATATCTGTTCATTTTAAGTTGTCAGTTTTTTATTTAAGTTAGTTTCTTACACTTTTGCTTCAATGTCACTCTTTTCTTTTCGTTGAAATTTTTTTAAATATAGGGTTAGGAAAGAAACGGTTAATCTGGATTTTAAAAAAGGAGAATTATTTAAAAGAGGAGTTTTTTTCTTGGAAAATTCAAATTTCTGAAGATTTTCCTTTTCTATTTAATTGAAAACTTTATTTAAGGTTCTAGTATTTCAACCCCGAGTTTAATGTATCAAGATACTTTGTCTTGGAAACAAGTACATGATTATGCACGCTTAAATTTTTTCTGTGAATTTCTTTAATGTTAATTTATATTTAAAAAAAATAAATTAAATTAAATTTCAAATTCTACAAAAAACGTGAATTCCATAATAAATTCTACAAAAACATTAAACGCCATAATCCGCATGATAAACAATAGTGCATCTTGCCTTTTTATATTACATTCCTCGTTATCTCACGCTAAACTTTTTTTCCTTTGTGGTTTTTCGACTTTCTTCGTTCCGTTTCTGGAAGGTGGAAGTTTTCTGTAGCCAAGAACGTCTCCCCATATAGCAAAATTTGATCAGACTTTGGGGAATTTTTATTTGCATTACCTAAGATTAATTATAAAAACGAAGTTCACAACTTTTAATAATCAACCAAAGATGAGCAAGGAACACAAAAAGAAAATTAATTAACACAAAAGTAGCAAGGACTTACCACTTTCTTTCCAAATCTGCTCTCAACAAGGCTCCAAAACGGAGTACTAACTAGCATGCCAAAAAACACAAGCTGAAAGAAAAATCACTGTTAGGATACTGCTCTAATGTCAAAATTCTAAAAATAGTATAATTTGAATTAAACTTTGATAACCACAGACAGGTTGTTCAAAATTCAAGTCGATGAAGTTCATTAAGAAAAACTATACAGACGACTCATTGTTGAGTTCGGCTTTAATATAGACTATATATCATCCGGCAGAAAAATTATTTAGAAACTATTGGTAATTGTTTATGTGTGTTAAGAGTGAAAGATATCTTTGGAATGTTTTACTATAAAACTTCAGGAAATCGGTTTCTTGGTCGAACTAATTCAAGTTTTGGCATTCAATGGTCAAATATTTTTTGTGACTTTTGGTTTTAATCATTTTCACAGTCAACGCAGTACTGTGAAAGACCAATGTCTTTCCCATGTGTAATTTTTCGTTTGTTCCCACCCTCTTCGTAATGGGACTAGCTTTACACTGGCGACCCTGCCGAGCAAGAGCGTTAAGTCAGGTCAAGTAATTCAGTCCTTCGTATAGAAGCAATAACTATATAACCTGGAAGGGGGCCCATTCTATTTAAATATGAAAACTCTTTTGAGTCCTTTTTGATGCCCAAAAGTGATTGGAGGGCAAACAACAGCACCTACCATATCCTTTTTTACCCCGTGCACCCCTGACACCCATAGTAGTGGATTAAAAAATTTTAGAGAGCAATTTCACTCAGAATGATCACACGTCGAAATTATTCTAATCCACAGGGAAGAAGATTCCCAAATGCTGAAGTTCAAGGAACTGAATTTATAGAATTCGCCCATTCTTCACAGACACATTTTAACTAAAAGGTGGGCATGTTGCACAATGTTAAAAAATATATCTTGCAAGGAATTTAAATAAATATGACTCGAGGTGCAAGCTGCATCCGTGTCACCGCTCTAACACCCATTGTGCCCCCGTATACCCCTGATAGCACTGGACTATAATTAGGAGATAGTCATTTCCCTGAAAATAGTCGGAATCTCCAATGAATATTCCTCTTAGAACGACTTGACCGGCACAGTCCCTGGAAGAACAACCTTATATTTTGCAAATTATCCATTTTTACAAATAGGTTTTAAGAACAATGTGGGCTTTAAGAACAATGCTTCTCAACCTTGATAGCGACCAAGAGGAGCTAAGCTTTAAAATAATTTCTGTTTCTCCCATCCAAAGCCATGGCTACATTGCTTGGTCTCAGGCAAACACAAAAAAAAAAAAAAACACCTAAATAAACGGACAAACTTGTGCTTTCCAACCGACCTGGAGCTTACAGAACAGGAATTTAAACAGTTCAAACCAAAATGAGGTACTGGATTTGAAATATTTTCGCTCAGCCCAGACATAAAGCAGTTGCAGAACCTAGAATATTTTGAACGGCTCTGACCTAAGGATTTAGCGAACTTCGATGATTTTCGAATAGTTACCAGATCTAGAACATTTTCGACCATCCAGACCTAAAGGAGTTACCTGCAGCATCATATGTTTGATCTCCAAAAGAAGTTATTGAACTTGAATATTTTTGATCGGCCCAAGCCAAAAGGAATTACCAGACTTGCGGGTATCGTCTGTGTATGCTGTTTTTTTTTTCTCTAACAACAAGGCAGCATCTTCACATTTGGCAGTGGTCCAGACGGACAGAACGTATTACCTGTCTGCGCAGCTATTTCGTTTGTTCTTTAGGGCCTCCCATCTTATGCCTTCGGTCACCGACTATTGGCAGGATTCTAGCAGTAATCCAGTACTGTCGTTTGATTTTTGCTCGACCTGGGATCTCATCGGCAGTCTCTGTAATCGCTGCTTTGAATGTCTCTCATCTCTTATAGGGATGTAGGTTATCATCTGAACTGATCGTATCTAATTATTTAGTCAGTTCCAAGTTGAGACCCTGTTGAACTTCTTTGTCGCGGCTTACCAATGTCAAAGCGGACCAATGTCAAAGCGGACCTTGGGTTTATTCTTTCTCTGAACTGCAAGACGTAACTAGATTTTTGCAAAAACAAGTCTGTGATCAGACCCAGACTGCGAGCCTGTGTCCGTACCATTGAAATAACACGAGTCCTCCTTTGAGCTTCTCCAGCGCTGGTACATAAGAATAAAGTCAATTGGGGCAAGAGCGACACCGCCATATGGTTATGGTGCTGGTAATATGGTACTGGTGATAAAAAGGCGATTCATTAATGCGTAGTTTTCCAACCTTTGC
Organism: Artemia sinica; assembly: GCA_027921565.1. NCBI lineage: Eukaryota > Metazoa > Arthropoda > Branchiopoda > Anostraca > Artemiidae > Artemia > Artemia sinica. The sequence goes on along the minus strand of CM051261.1, from coordinate 39,162,744 downwards.
CCATTTTCACATCTGTGATCTTGTCCAAATATTCCCAGGACTTGTCTTGTGATCTGGTCAGAACCATCTCTTACGTTGAAGTCCCCAACAACAATCAAGTACTCACGTACGGCAACAAAAGAAGATAGCTGCAGCTGCTTGCCAGAGATATCATCCTTAGCTGTATCAGCCGTATCACGGATAGGGGCATAAGTAGAATTTGCGGGGCTTCCTTTTAGTCATATTCTTTTAAGTCTTGGGGAGACTGGTTCCTATTCCAGGAGATGGTTTCTGGTTCTTTAGCTCATGATGAAGCCAACTCCGAGAACTTGCAAGTTACCATCTACTCTGGAGTAGAAAAAAGGGATAACTATGGAGCCATAAAAAGGGATAACTATGGAGCCGTAATAACTATGGAGTCAGAACCAGAAGTTCTGGTTCTGGATATGCAGAGTATATCTATGTTTAACCTTCTAGTATGTATATGCACGTTCAAGGGTTCTGGAAGAAAACTAAAGTGAGCTTTGGAACTTCTAAGACAAGTTTAAAGATGATCATATAAATTTGAGAAAATCAAAATCAAATTTGAGGCTGAGGGAATCAGAATCAGGAAAACAAAAAAGGTGTGATAGTACAATTTTTCATAAAAAATATCAACTTCAATTTTAAGATTTTAAACTTCAAAATTCAAACATCCCAGTTAGAAAAAGAAAAAGAATACAGAAGACTTACCGAAGTAAATATAGCTTGTTTCCAATGTGGTAACTTCCATGAGCAATGCAATGTGGGACTTAAAATGGCTAAAATTGTTACTTCGATTGAATCAAACATCCAGCACAAGCCAGTTATAAGAGCCAGGCGAACTTGGTATTTTCCAAAACCGAACGAATTAATAGCTTCTTCTACGGTGTATGAATCTAAACGGGAAAAAATTGCCATAATATAAGAGATAAAAATACGACTTTTCAAGCATAAGGTCCAGTCAACAGAACATATTTAGCCAAGCATGACATATCTAAATTGTAGTTTCAAGAAGCATACAAAATCTTGACTTGCAGTAAATGCTGAGAACATATCAAATCTGTATATTCTTCATAATGCTTAAGTTTATTTTTAATTACAATAAATTTAAAATAAGTGAAAGCTTCTCTTAATAAAGGTACTGTAATTGTTGTCAGTATCAACTTGAAGACTTTTAAGTACAGTATTTTTATGGTACTTCTAGCGAGTAGTCATCATCAAAGCATCATCAGCAGTCTTCATCAAACGGTATATATCATCTTTTTGTTCAGTACTTTATGAAGTACTAAAATGATAAATTTCTTGAAAATGTTGTGTAAACTTTCGATAATTCACTTTATGTTTATTTCATTTTGTTGTGTTATATTTTCTTGTCGTATGACGTCTGTTGTTACCTCTATGCTATTATGGTAATAAAGAGTACTCATTAAACTAAACTTTGGTTTCAGCATATTATTATTAGACCCCCGGCGCATCGACCGAACGCCGCCAACGAGAGGTCCGGTTGACCGCCGCTGAAACGTTGCAACGCAACCGCCACGCCACACGCGCACCGCCACCGGCAGAGGCGGCGGCGTTCGGTTGACTTTGAATTGATTTTGCGGCAATTCTTTATTGCGTCAACCGCAAAGTCGGAGCTTTCCTTTTCTCGTGCGGTTAAGTATTTCGATTTTCCTGATTAGAAATCAAGCAGGGCTTGCACTATCCCCGAATTTTTGGGGACTTCCCCGAAAATCTATGTGCACCAGACAGATATAATTGCAATATACACGGTTCTTCATTTGTTGACAAAGGTATCGTCTTTATGAAATCAAACAATAAAAACAAGTTTTTTTTACTGAAAGTAAGGAGCGACATTACAACTGAAAACTAACAGCAATTATTATGTATATAAAAGGGACTGTTCCTTCCTCAACACCTCCCTATTTACGCTGAAGTTTTTATTGTTTTAAAAAGTAGAGTAGGTGAAAAAGAGTCAAACTTTAGCGTAAAGAGCGAGGCGTTGAGGAGGGGACAGTCCCTTTCATATACGGAATAATTTCTGTTAGTTTTAAGTTTTAATGTTGCTCCTTACTTTCAGTTAAAAAAAAAACTTGTTTTTTTTATTCAATTTCTTAACGTTTTTCAACTAGTGCAGGTTCGTTTTTGGCTCACCGTGCATGAAAAATTGTAACACAATTTGCATACTAGTTTTGGCAGATTTATTCCGGATATGAAGGGTCGCCCCTCCTCAATACCTTGCTCTTTACGCTAAAGCTGTTAGTACTTTTAAAAAAAACTTTCTATTCTAATTAAACAGCCCTGTGTTTCAATTTTAGTAAACAGTCAAACTTTAGCGTAAAGAATAAGGTATTGAGGAGGGGGCAACCCTTCATAAATGGCATAATTTCTGTTTGTTTTTCAAATAATGCCGGTAAATCTGGCTCATCCATTATGAAATATACCCCTCCCCCTCACGGAATTCCTCCGTGGAAATTTGATCCAACGTAAAGTGCACCCCTCCCCGTCAAATTTCCTCCAGACAGTTCCTTCCTCGCTGAGAATCCCCCCTCTGTGTAAAATTGCTTGTAGACGATTCACCCTGAAAAATTCTCCTTAGCATTTTTTTCATTGGAATAAGACTTTAATCTATTATAATTGGTTTCGCGGTCACTCCAGACATGCCCCCTTCCGTGGAAATTATTTCCCAGAAAACAAAACGCACGGAAAAAAGCCCCCGGATATTCCCCCGGAACATCTCCATACAAAAAATTTGGCAAAGAGAATGTAAAACAATTAAAAAGAATTTCGTATAGTAATTTTGTCAAAACCCCCCAGTGTAACATTTCCCCTAGAATATTCACTCACCAGAAATTGCCCTCCCAAAGGAAGATTCGCCCCTCAGAAATCCACCCCAAGCACCGCCCCCCCCCCAAAAAAAATGACTGTATACTTCCCAATAAAAAATACTATATGTAAACCATGGGCAAAGTTCACAACTTGCAGCCCTCCCCCTGGGGACTGTGGTGGGTCATTTTAACCTAAAGACATAGTTATTAGATTTTTCAACTATGCTGAATGAAATGGCTATCTCAAAATTTGGATCCGGTGACTTTGGGGAAAAATGAGCGTGGGAGGGGGCCTAGTTACCCTCCAATTTTTTTGGTAAAATTTTATATATACTCAATGAATTTTCAATAGCACAACTTTTTCTTATTATTAATTTAACAGCAAACAGTAAACAAGCAACAGAAAGAAGAGAGGTGCACTATTGAGAATTAAGGGAAACTCTTTGTCTCAAGAAACTCAAGAATCAAATTGGACATTTCCACTTCCTTTCCTTTGGACATTTTTTTTTTATTAGGCTTTTAGACAAAAGGATTAGCTTGTTGGACTTGAATATAATACTGATCAACGTGAACCTTTTTACTATGAAAAGCACATATTGCACTCAAACAGCATTCAATATTCTCATAGGTAACAGTGCCCACTCAACATAATGGGAAGGATATAGTGGACCCTTCTGATCTGTTAAGCTTCCTCTCCTTTTTTGTGCGGGACAATAGTTTTCAAAAGCTTGCCAAAATCGTCCTGGTTATAATCTTATTACTTCAACAGTATTTGGTATGGCTTCAAAATACATTATGGAAGGAATTTGACACTCCCATGCCATCCTAATGTCTCTTGACATAGGAATTGTAGCATCATCAGTATCCCATGGCTGATTTTTAGCACAGTTTTTGCTCATTGAGATATACTGTTAGTTTTAGCAAAAGTTAAAGAAAAAACTTGAAATGAATTGAGGTATTAGGGATATAAACTCACCAGAAGATACAACACCAGAATTGACAGCACTCATTTCAATACCTGATGTAGTATCAAAGTTTATCCATTTTGGATTGTTGAAACTTTTAAGTTGAGATAAGGGTTGATCAGGAACTCTTAGCTCTGGAGATGTCTCATGTCTTCTATTCTTTCATAATTTGGATTTGAATCATCAGAATTGGTTGGCGATGTCATGGTTGATGCCTCTATAATAATCTAAATAAAAAATATTTATTCCACCACCTTTTTTATATCTGAAATTTGTTTTCCTTTCTTCTTGTACAGTTAACAGAAATTTTCTTTTAATATGGCAGAAAATTATAAGGGTAAAATTATGCTTCCATGCAAGGGTAGGGGAGGTATATTCACCTTCCCTGATACTAGCCCACAACTGGGAAAATTTGGGTCTGAGAATGTACTTTTTGCACCATTTGACCCCAATGCACTTTCAGGAAATGATCTATAGCCAAAATTAGGACCTACGATTGCATTTTGAAGTTTCCCTTCATATCTTTATAACAAACTAACTACTGATGGCTTCTCAAGAGATCAAATTTACAGTACTGGCATGTTTATGAAGCTTTTACAAAGAGATTTTCAACAACTGCTGTTGACCAAAAAAAGATATAGCCAAAGAAATTTTAACATAGGAGTTTTTAAATACATTCTGATTTCTTTGAGGTTTAAGAACAGTATCTAAAAAGTTCACTGGCATGCTGCCATCAAATTTGATTTTTGAAAAACCATCTATAGTAAGAAATCGCTGGGTAATTCCGGCTGGGGAACAACCTTCATAGCCTCAGCTGCAACTGAATTTAATAAATCTTAATTTTAGATTAAGGTAAAAAAAACAAGCAATCTTAGGCTTTCCCAAAAATTCTTGGCATAAGATACAGGCCAAAGAAAATACAATAGCTCATCATGAGCCTACATTCAGGCTGTTTTTCCACATGTAACAAAAGCTTTCAGTAGTCTTGATCACTAAGCACTTATAGAGATTTAGAACATAAAATTTTGATCATATAGCAAATATATTCTAATTTTAAAGCAGATAAACATAAAATTCTAACTCATCTTGTGGGGGCCTTCAGGGTGCTAGATTGGGTCCCTATTCATTTTCATTTCTTTAAAAGAACATTAATACTTCTTTCAAATTTTTTGACAGCTTGACTATCCTATGCCTCCAAGAAATGCAATTTGTTTTGAATGAGATTTAAACACCATGCTTGTGCAACATAAATTTTGCTTTGAATATGTTCAGCAAAGTTGACTTTTAAGACATTAAGGCCTGCCTTTTAAGCATAAATGAGAGTGATTTAATGTCCCTTTGTTCTTCCAGTTCAAATATGAAAGAAAATGACAGTAAATCTTCAATTTTAACTATTTCATTTTTAAATTCTTCTAAACCAAATTTTCTACTTAAAGTAAGGAAGATTAAACTCTTGGGAGTTATTATCACCAGTGATTTAAAATGGGAGGCAAACACATCTAGTCTGGTAAAAAAGGGTAATGCTGGGCTGCAGATGCTCAAGCTTATGTCAAAACATGGCACCCCCCCAGATCACCTCCTCTGAATATTTACATCTTTTATCTGCCCAATTCTGGAATATGCAGCTCCTGTATGGCATTTTGGACTGATGACTGAGCAAAGCGCCAGGATCGAAAGAGCTCAGAAAAGAGCTCTAATGATAGTATCAAAGCAGGCAGAAATGTTGTATGAAGAGCAGCTGACAAAGTTTAAAATACAAACTCTGAAAAAAAGAAGAGAGAAACTCTGCATGGATTTTGGAAGAAGATCTCTGATCCACAAAACCCTTTTCTCCCTCAATCCACAGCAAAACGCCTCCCACGCAGGTTGCAGCGCCTGTTGAGAAACTTCAGCCGGTATGCTGTGCCCATTAGCGGTTAGTGAAAAATTTTATAACCTAGTTTTGTAAATATGTACAACGAAAATCAGGAGGATTGATTAGTTTTTTTTTTTTTTTTTTTAATATTCAATTTTAATGTGACTATGCTTGTATAATGTGACTAGTGCTTTTTATTGTGATTATATCAAAGAAATTTTGCAGTGCCATGAAGATTTTGGTGAAAGATGTGTTACCTGGTTGAAAAAAATCAAAGATATGAACATGAAGCAATTCAGAAGATTAATATTAGAACTAATCTATGGTCAAGGGATAAGTCTATCAATTACACCTAACTACCTTAGTGATAGACATCTTCAAGAGCCTATAAACTTTAGACTACAATGCCTAGCCACATCTGTATATGTATAAATCCCCTCCATAAAATTATCTTTCAGTATAGGCTTGGGAATATTGGGATCTGGATTCAATGTGAGAAATCCAAATTCATTCACATTACATCAACCATTCTAAAAATTTGCAAGTACCTTAAAACAGTGTTGAAGATAAAGAAAACTGTGTACCATTGTTTACTTTTTATTTTCTACATTTTGAATAAAGTTGAAAAGCCAGAAGGTTGTCAGACACAATTAGAATTTCCACTGTTTCTTAAAATACCAATTCAAACAGAGGATTGTACAAGGCTGTTGTCAGGCCCTTAAATAATTTTTAGGGAGTTATTGCTCACCCCCTTAATTCAAGATGAAGATGACATCTATGGAATCTGTCTAAGCATGTGCAGTAAAATTTCTCAGAGAATTAATTAGAAAGGCTATAGTATCTAGAAAAACTTGGGAGGATGAAATTACCAACCCTGACTTACAGAAAAAGAAAATTTTATTTTTAGTTGTAACTATTTCTTTGTTTAAATAGATGCATTTCAAGTTCATTTATTAAAGGATTCTGCTTTGCAGTCTTGAAAAAAGAGGCATCACAAATCAGATTTGTTTCCTTTACTTTTTGTCTTGATTGAGATTCCCTTGTCCTGAAATGTTTTATTGAGATATTTACATAGTCTGAAACTCAAAAACAAATCAGAATTTTTACACTAGAAATCAATATAAAATATTTTTCTTCCAAAATTCATTATCCTTGGTTCTCATTGACCCAGTCTATTTACCTTTAAAGTTTCACATCAATTGGCAAAAACCAATAATAGGCCCATTTTCTTTGTTTCAGGCATTGATACAACCTATTTCTTTCAAAAAAAATTTTAAGCTTTTAGGGCTGTTTGGCAAAGTAAGCTGCAAATCAACTGGAAAAAAAAATGGGGAACATCATCAACCAATACAGCCAAAATTAGTTTCAGATGTGTTTTCTTTGAAGGGGCACCTGGCCAAGAAACTTATGAATGTGATTTTCAAGCTGATTGGAGAGACAAAATTTAAGACCATGTTTTTGTGCTAAGTAAACATTTCTGTCAGGAATAATCAAAAACATTCAAAGTTGAGCAACTGGGCTGAAAGTATAACAATGATTAGAAATCTTAATTGATCAGAAAAAAAATTGAACTTTTTTAGGCAAATGCATAAGGATCTCTTTGACATAATACCTTACAAAAAGGAACTTCTAACTTTAAGAAAAAAGTGTGGATCCTTTTTCAGAAAAATCAATATTTAGGAGACAAAAAAGTTTGGCATTCTGATCCCTTTCCAAAAATGCCTCAAAATTAAAAGTCCTACATCTTGGATGTAACAATCTAAAACATCCATATGGTTTAGGGGACACCCAGCTTGAGGCAGTTGATGAGGAAGGGAACCTTTGGGTAATTGTGGAGTATGATTTAAAGTTTTACTGTCTTATAAAAGCTCAAGTTGCAAAAGGAAACCAGACCCTTTGCCTCATAAAACAAATATTCACCACCAGGAAGCCCCATGTGATACTGAAGCTTTATAAAACCATAGTTTGCCCTCACACAGAATTTGGCATGACCTTAGCCTTTCCTGGCTATAAGATGAATGTGAAGGTGCTGGAGGGTGTTCAAATAAGAGCAATAAAGCTTATCCCAATGCTCCAAGACAAGACCTATGAAGAAAATCCAACCTCACTCAAACTCTCTTTTAGAGTGCCATACAGCAGGAAAAGACTTCAAGAAAAGAGTTGTCAAGACTGGGTCAATGCTGAATGGAGGCTAAACCAAGATGTCAAATCATAACCACAAAACACCACCAGTGAGGTTTTTCTATATGAGGTCCAACACTACCTTGTCTTGCTGTAACTTGATCCCCATGACAAAAACAGAAATGATATTTCCATGGCCTAGGTGAATATACTGTCCTTTGAATTATCTCACTACAACACTATGAATAAATTCAAAGGTCTACTGAGTCTAATACTGCCAAACCTTTTAGTAAGATTGGAGACACTCATTTGTTAGGCCTGCTCCTCTAAACACAAAATAGGAAGAACCATTTCTAAAACACCAACCCAATACTCCAAAAAGTTTGGCTTAATTACCACAAGTTATTTCTAAGACACTGCAAATATACCATTTTGATAACCTGGATGCATGATTTGTTTCTATTTACCTCTGCACCTCCTACTAAGTCCAAAATTGATGTTCACTTGGCTCCCTGCACCCTGTGAAAATTTCAATTTAATCCACCAAGCTATTCCTGTGAAAATGTAGATGCACTAGGCCTATTGTAATAAGCAGGTTATGCATGGCTTCTTTAGGTCTACATTGCTTCACTACAAATAGATTATAGGCTATTCTAACAGGGGCAGATAGTACAAAAAAAAACTCTTTAGACCATTCCCTTTTCCCAGTAAAATTCTAATTCAGCTACTTTTTGCTATCTTAGAAAGGGGTTAGGTTAGGAAAATGAATCTTCCAGGGATGAGTCTACAGACTAAAGTATGTCCTGGAAAGCTATTTTTAAGTACTTACCTCCACTCCTACTCCCTTTAGAAGGCAGTGACCTTTGATGACCTTAAAATTTTTTTTTTATAAAAGTAGAACCTTGCAAAATCAATATTCTGCTTAAATGAAGCACAACAAAACTGTTTCCACCTTCACAATTTTGCTCCATCTCAATTTATGGTAAATTTGCAGTGGGCCATATAATTTAGGCCTAGCTAAGATGAAAGTGAAAACGTCATTTGATGCCCTTTGTTCTGTTCTTTCATAATTCAAGAATTGCTTCTGGGGCAATTGCATCTTGAACTACTTAAGGCGCCCCAAAGGTATTTTATATGAATAATGAAAGAACATAAAAAAAGCATCAAATGATGTTTTCACTTTCATCCTAGCTAAATTATATGGCCCACTGCAAATTTACCCACCCCACCCCCCTAATGTGCAAATATATACCATGAACTGTTGACAACAGAGTTTTGAATCACAAAATTTAGAGCTATTTTTGTCAATGGTATTTAAAAAAAAACTTGAAATGGTAGGAAAAGGGTTTATATTTGAATTGCCTAATAAATGAGGTTTGAATTGTTATAAATAAGTATTTTTGGAATATCTTACCCTTGAACAACTTATTTATAAACTAGTAATATGTTTTTCAACCACTTTTTAACAACTTAACTAGTGTTGATAACTTCTTTGTGTGGTTACAGAAATGAAATACCTTTGGGGCCCCTTTGAGGGCTCAAGATGCAACTAGCCCCAGAAGCAATTCTTGAATTATGAAAGAGCATAAAAAAAGGCATCAATTGCTGTCTTCACTTTCATCTTAGCTAAATTATATGGCCAACTGCATATTTACTCAATTTATGAGGCTTCATTACTGCAAATGCATTTCCTAAATTTAGAAAAAAAAACAATTGACATGGTTTAAAATTCTATTCAAAATAACAGAAATTACATTTTTGGAACTAAAACCAGAGACAAAGAAACTGATGACTGAAAATTAAGACAAAATGTTGTTTTGTCAAAATTTCAATAGGTATATTGAAACCTGACACCTGTCAAGTAGGTTTTTTTAAGACTTAGAAATCAGAAGAGGGTTAACATAGAAGGTTGACATTATCTCCCCAGAGTATGTTTTTGGCCCTGGATTCATTACTGAGTTTTATTCTCCTAACCTAACCCCTTTCCAAGATAGAAAAAAGTAGCTAAACTAGAATTTCACTCTTTTCTCTCCTCCTCAAATTCAAGATCTGAAGTCTGCTTGTCTTGTACACTCCCTTAAAGTTTCAGCTTGATCCCCAAAGCTGTTCCCAGGATACTGCAGATGTGCTCTTTCATTTACCAACATTGCTACTGAACTGTGCATAGATTGGGGGCTTACAGTGCAAAAGCATTAATGTGGATCAGGGAAAAAAAATTTTTTAGCCCCTTGTCAAATGGATAACCAACAGCTATGATAGTTTATCAAAAAAATTCTCTAGAGTTAATAGGCCCATTTTTTAGCACTAAGATCTTACATCTTTCTGCAAAGATTATTGTTTTTTAACTCATCTTTGTTCTAAGATCTTACAGCTCACTGATGTTAGCAAAAAGTGTGAAGATTGCCACTGTTCTGCCATATAGAACAATGATGAAGAACTTTGATGATCAACTCACCATTGATCTCAGACCACTGATCAGAGCAGAATGATGAAAGACATTTGCACAAAATGACCAAAGATTTCACTTTTAAGCATTTTCTGACAAAAGATGTAAGGACATCCATCACATGGCTAATAAGGGAGTAAAGTTTACTTGTGATGTAAATGGATGTCATATTTAGATTGAGGATGCAATTATAGGTATATATTTCTACATTAGGGGGGTGGGGTATATATTCACTTTAGGTTCTAAGAAATTCATGAATTTCTAAGAAAAACTGGAAAAACAAGGAAAGAAGAAAAGATAAAGGCTCTCCCCCTGCAAAATCTGTTAACTAATATCATTCTGCTTAGGCTATTATGGAGTAAGAATTGTTTTCTTAATAAGTTCCTTATGTCCAGCTAGACTCCTAGGCATAAAATACTGGTTGGCCGGTTAACTAATTTAAAGATTTGTATATATAGGCTATACACTGTCAAATTAGCCATCTGGTGGTATCCCAAGATGTAAGATCTTAGCAAACTGATGAGTGAAAAAACACCCCTAATATATTGTCAATTTCAAATTTAGTATCCTTGCTTTTAAGTCAAACTAAAAACTGTCAAAATATATTATGCATTTTAGAGAGATTCCTGTATCAGAAATGGTAATTGAGGTACTGGATTAGGAAGATAAAGAGGGAGATCAAAGATAACTTCATCCTTATTTAATGGGCTAGAACTCTCTTATACTTGATAAGACACTTTTTATTACCTTCAATTGAGTTTCTTAGTTTGTTTTGTGGCTTGTTTTGTAACAGTAAATTCTACTTTCTGTAAAACATTAGGTTTGGTGCGGCTGTAACCATGTCGGCTTTATGTTTAAAATTTCTCTGTAAAATGACATCTATGTTCAAAGGTGATTTGGTCAACGTTCAACGTGAAAAGGGATTTATGATATTTAAAATAGATATTGTTATTTAATGTTAGCAGCGAGTTCACGCAGGCAGGGGCGAATCTCCAGCATTTTTATTGGGGGGAGGGGGGCAAGAGGGGTCCATATCTGAATAGTCAAAGGGCATGGGATGTATAATATTTTTTTTCTCCACATTATTGTGGGAGCAACTGCCCCCCCCCTGGCCACCCCCAAACGACGCCCCTGACGGCAGGCAACGCAAGAAACAGATTTCCAAATTACAAATTTTTACTTATTTTTTCCAAATTCCAGATGGTTTTCATATTAAATTTAGCGGAATGTTTATACTGGTAAAATGTTTGATTGTAGATCTTTTCATCAAGCTTATCAGTACCTGAAAGTCAGTTATATGTTATACACAACTTGCAATGTGACCACACAAAGCTTGTTTCAAATAAGAGGCAATAAAAATGACACCAAAGAAAATAGCGTGGCTCAGCAACGACCTGGTACGAGACAACAAATAACAAACAAATCAATCTCTTTGATTTATAACTGTTCCCTTATTAAAATCCCCCGAATCACTGGTCAAGCAAAAAATAAACATATAACAAATCATTCAGTGGAAAAAAAAATCCAACTTGACGGATAGAGAAAAAAATCCTGCAAATTACAATATGAGGGTAACTGACCACGATTTTCTAGCGAAGATTTATCCCAACCACAAACATTAACCCAAACTGTGTGGGAACAACTCGCGCTCTTATCTAAACATAAAACGCTAAAAAGTATTTTTAGTTCTTTTTTTTTAACTGGACCAAATCCAGAAAAACAACTCGCGAAGTCCTCGCTTCCGGCTACAATTTTGCAAGACCACTAAGTAACTGAAAAGTTTGCGAATTCGCAATGAGTACTCGTACTACCAAAAACAAATTTGAGAAGTAAAAAAAAAAAAAAAAAAAAAAAAAAAAAAAAAAAAAAAAAAAAAAAAAAAAACAGACAAACAAGGGAATTCGACTCACTGCTTTGCCAAAAGGGGATGAAGGGAATAATTTAAGCAGCTACTAAAACTATGACGAATATCGAGTTTGTTTTATTCGCCAAACACAACACATTTGCGTGTTCGACAGCCTCACTAATGATAGTTGGTTCAATAATTTAATAAGAAATATTGAGTTTCAGCTATATTGGGAATCATTACACAGAAAATTTGAAAAATGGACTTCCTTCACTTTAATAATGTCACGTGTTTCAAACAGTTCGTGGTAACAAACTGTAAGTAAGGAGCGATTTGGTCCAATTACAACCAAAACTCTAGAAAATGACGTTTGGTAACAATAGATAAATCGAAAGAATAGACTCTTTATGCTGATTCCAAATATATATAATTTTTTAAATTTAATGTCACCCATCAAAAGCTACGAGCCTGAAATTTTTTTCCTGATTTTTAAAAAGGGGGGAACACCCCGAAAGTCGCATCTTAATGGGAAATCATACCGTCAGATTCCGCGTATTAAAGAACCGTACTACAGAGGTTTCAAGCTCCCTTCTGGAAAATGTGGAATTTTGTATTTTTTGCCAGGGGTGATCGTATCGAACTAATAGTCCTAGAAGATCAGGAGGGTGGAAATGCCCCCCCCCCCCACGAAAACTCCAAATATCACTCGCTCCAGAATATTTCATCTTAGCTGAAAATTTGCTGCGGACAATTCCAACTGGAAAATTCTCCTTAGCCTTCTTTCATTTGAAAAAAAATTCTATTAATTTGATTTCTGATAGTTTTTCAAATCATGCAGGAAATCCCCCCATGAAGAATTTCTTGTGTGAAAAAGTCCTTCACGAAGAATTCCTCTTGTGGAAAATCTTTTCCCCCTGGAAAAATCCCCCAAACAATTCCAATCCCTTTGAAGATTTCCCCCAGAACATCTACACATTAAAATTGAGTCACCAAAGAGAAAATAAGACAAATAAAAAGAATTATGTTGGAATTCTGGCAAATTCTCCCCGTAATCCCCCCTGAAAATTCGCCGTTCCCGAAAAATGTTTGTATGCTTTCTAATAACCAGGGCCGTCATGTATAGGGGGGGGATTGCAAAAATGAGTTTTGGACTCTTTTCCCCGTGTCTAATTTGACAAGGTTTCGTAAAAGAAATTGTCCCCATTTAAGCTACAGATTAACACCTTAAGGTAAAGATCGTTATTTTAAGCTAGACTTGACATTTTAAAGCAGTTTTTGCGCATTTCTAATCCTAATATCAGTAATTCGGTTATTGAGTTAAATGGACATTGTCTCCTATTGGACGAGAGCCTCGTATATTGAAGATTCTTTATTTTATAAGAAGGATTTCTGAAAACGAAAAACATATTTTAATAATAGCAAGACATGCGTAAGAATTTCGACCATAGAGCCTAAAATTCTTTACTCGAATAGTTCCACCTCTTCTCTCAGTAAGAATAGTAACTATTTGAGAAAAATAGCAGTTATGACCTTTAGCTAAAAGGTAACTAAACGTAATTTGGTTAGACTCATCAAAACATTGGACTTGAACACATGTCGCCAACAACTACAAACCTTAAGAAGAAGAAGATTCTTCTTCATAGCAAGAACAATAGTCATTTACTCTTAAAGTAAATCACTCAGCGCACATTCACAAAACCGGCATCACTAAGATAAGACTTTACTTGTTGGCTCCATTAGTGTAGGAGATTTTTGTTACAAGACCGATAATTATCTTCAACAAGTCTTTCGTTTCTAGATAATTTCGATCTCCCATATTATCGTTTACCCAATTAAAAAGCAAAACATACTTTAAATTCACATGACATGATTGAAGTTGACCAAAGAAAAATTCAGACCCCCCCCCAAAAAAAAAAGATGTGGTTGGTATATGTTGTTAAAAAATATTAGTGACATCTCTTCTTTTAGGAGTAGAATTAAAGAAATGCTTTTTAATGAGCATGGATTTTAGCTTTCATTGGGGGAGCGGGGGGGGGGGAGTAAATAAATAAACTAATAATTATGTCCTATCAAGGTATGAACAGACTAGTGCAATTGATTAAATTGTTTTGTTATAAGGTTTGTGGTGTAATCAAAACATACTTCCGATTAGGAAGTATGTTGCGAACTGCTTGTTCGTTTTTTTCCTATTTGAGTGTATTTTTGCCACCTTCTCAAACAAGTTTTTTCCTATTTGAGTGTATTTTTGCCACCTTCTCAAACAAGTTTTTTACTTCTTGGGGTGGTGGTTAAACTGTAGTTGTTGTTTGTTTGTTATAATAAATATCTGTCCCTCAGAGAATCGAAAATAAAGCTATTCAACAGTTGAACAATCACTGTAAATTATATTATATTCGAAGTTTGTGTTTTGAAACAACAACACTTAGAGACGAAACTGAACTTTTTGGTTGAAAACTAAATTATATGACTACCGATATAGCTTTTTAGGTCAAAATTTGAAAAAGCAATGACAAATTTTGCATCTCCCGAACATTGGTATAATTGTTTTTTGTCCCTGTGAAATTTGAGTGTTAGAAATTAAGGATTGACTTAGTTGTCAATTAAGTTCTTAAGGAGGTGATTAGTTAAAACAATCTTTATAATTCAATTTTTCATCCTGAATTAAAAATTATAGATTCACTTCAGCATAAATAGTTCCAGCCGGTAGTTAAAGATCACATTTTAAAAAATAAAAAAAATATCACATTGAGTTTTGTTGCACTTGGGAGAAGCCATGATTGCATTTTAATTCAGTATTAGAAGCAAAATCTAATTATCTCGATAGAAACCGTGTTTACTAATACAGTCACATCCTTCTGCAAAATCATCAAAAGATTAAGAGAAATAACTCCTAAAGATGACGGTCGTGAGACCAAGGGCGTATCATTTTTTTTTTTGGGGGGGGAGGGGGGTTGGGGTTAAAAAAAACTTTACAAAACGTATAATAATTTGTTTATATGTATTTTTGTTACATGTTTACGAGACGGAAAAAAAAAATTTCGGGAGAGGTTCAAACCCAGTACCCTCCCAACCTTGGATACGACCTTGCTTGAGAAAGATCAATATCGAAATAAATCCTAACCCTTAAATAAATAAACTATTCAAGAATTTAGGCAGACGCCAGTTTTTTATTAAAGAGTAATATATACAAGTGTTTTACAGTATAAACGCGTCATCAACAAACACATTAATAGCACACAAATTTTCTCTTTCTTACTGTTCCAGATTGATTCAAAGAATATTGGCACTGCATGGATTCATATTTCGTCCTCTACAAGCTCCGCCATGCCAAAATTTTTCTTCTTCTAAGCAATTCCTCGTTAAAGTCCCCGTCGTTTGATACATAAATAGCACAATTCTTTAATTTTCAGCATTAGGCCCAAATTGTATTTTTACTGCACAGGCATTTGTCTTTGCCAGACTTGCATTGTCTAATTATATGTTCAGAAAATATCCAGTTTATTTCATCTTACCCAAAGAGAGAAGATTCATTAATAAAATTTATTTTATAATTTGTAAACAAAATTAAAAGATGCGTGTTCAACCGGATAGCTTAGAGATCCTACCACGTGAGGACTATGGTGTCTATTTGCGCCGCGTTTTTTTGCTTTTCTTCTACACATTTGCGAAATTAAGAAGGTAGGAAGCAAAATTTATCTTGAGTGAAACAATCCGCTGTGCATTTCAAATGGGCTCATATTGATTTAAAGAAAGCACGACAGGCCATTAGCTTGGTCTAGACAATTCTATATTAGACCTCTTAAACTATCAAAATGCCCCTCCCCCCACAAGTGTTAGTGGCCTCAGATGCAGGAGCCCTGATATTAAACGAAACATTATCCTTTCAGTCAACATTACTCATTCATACATTGGCATACAAATTCTCATAGAGAAAGATTAACTAGTGTCTGAAAATCCATAAGACCGTTACCACCAAATCTAAATAATAAATAATTTTTATTCCTAAATAATAATACGATTAATCTTCAATATCGATTTTGGCTCCTAAAACCCAACATATCTTAAATCTATGGGTAGATAATCCTCTTACAGCTTTCATTAACGAGTCACGTGATGAATTAAACTCAAACAGGAAGATAAGGAGACCATTGGTCATAGTTGCACACACACCCGATCAGGAAAGGAAGGGACGTCTGAGGATTTTTCAAAGAATGAGGGGAGGGGAAGGGAAAAAAAAAAATGTATTTTTAGGTCAAGTAGCCAGAGTTTCAAATACGGCAGTGCAACTCAGTGGGGGAGGAGTCCAACTACGATAAATACATTTCAATAGCCATTATAGATTATCAAAACGTTTATATCTTCATACTTCTTTCAAGAAAGAGGTGAGATGGGGGGGGGGCGCAAATTCCTAGACAACCTGACTAAAACCCAATAATCTTTTTTTATTGAAATGCTAACATACACACCTAGGTGGGTTTCTTAAAAATAAATTTTATCATTGCTACTATTAATCTTAAAATGTTGTTAGAGTGCACTCAGAATTTTAGAAAGATAAAATATTGATTAAAGATATTTTTTTCTAACTCTGAGAAGAACAAGAGATAAAAACATAAAAAATATGTAACTGGAATTGGAACTAATAAAAATGAACCTAGGCAAACTACATTTAAAACCACGGTCTTAGAGACATCAAAACCAATGCCGTAAAGAGATAGCATATAAATCAATCCTGCATATCCTCACTGATCTCATGAGGATTTAACATGCCAGGAATGGCTGTATGTAGTTTCTTCTTTTCTTCTTGGGCCTGTTTTAGCGCCAATTCTCTTTCCTCTAAAAACAGGTCACTGTCATCCTCTCCTGAAAATTCTCTGATTTGCACCAAGAAATCCTTCAGATGCTCTCTGAAAAAGTTAAGAGGTTATCAAACTTTTTTTCTTAGATATTTAAGACGATACAAAACAAATATACCAAACGCAACAATTGAAAATTATTTTCTCTATAATTTTCAACAATTCTATAAATTTTGAGCTATTTCTTTTGTTCTAAATAATTAAACCCCCCAAAGCCTAAAAACATTCCTGTTCAACAAGGCATTTGAATTGGTTTTGAACATTTGAAGAGACAAACATCGATGGATTTATGAGGTAAAATCCACGTCCTTCCTATTTTGTAGTCATGTGATATCCATGTGATGACCACTTCGCAATTAGAAGACTATTTTAAATTTACCATTATCAGAGGGAGCGCTCTAGCAATACCTACGTAAAGAGGCATTTGCCTTCAATGTGTTACAACTATGTTTCCCCCCGACCACTTTGTATGGAAGGAATAGTCGCAAAAACTTGGGAAAAGCTAATTCGACTGGAAATTGGAAGTTCTAGTGCCTATTTTAAGAACTAAAAGATATTGGGAGGACAACAATACCCTTCCTGTGCCACCCGTCTCTTATTTGTTTGTAACATACAGGCATGTAGACCTCAATGGAAATAAAAAATGCTTCTCAGATAGGTTGTTTTAGTATATGACGCCTGAAACTGAACAAACAATTTTTGTTTCCTCAGATTGACTTAGACTTACAGAGCATTTAGACAGAGACAAGGAAGCCTCGACTAAGACAAAGGTCATAAAAAAGAAAGTTACATTAAATTCAAGACGAACAAAATAGGCCCTAATTTTTTTGTCCCTGATTGGCTAAGAACTTACTGGGTCAAACTAACATAGAAGGGATAACCCCCAAATTTGGTCAAGCAACGTTTTTCTGCGATCGGCATGAAAATTTCAGACTAAATAAAATGGACCAAGAGGACGTTAATGAGGGGACATCAGGGGGAGGTTCTCCTATTTTTTGGTAATTTCTGTTCGTTGTAAGTTTGACTTGACTATTTATTTTAATTTGTCTGTTTTAGAATTCATTTATTTATCTATACCAGTCTCTGTCCTCTTTTGGTTAGATGTGAATATTCATTTTGGTTTCATTCATTCAACTGATAGTATTTTCTGTTTGATTTAAGTCTGAATTATTATACGACTCTTATTACTTCTCGTTTAGGCTTTAATGCAGCTCTTTCCTTTCTTTTGAAAAACTACTTTCATTTAGAAAACATTTGTTTTGATTAATCCAATATAGTGTCTTATTCAGGATTTAACTTTAAATAGAGCTAGAAACCTTTTTGAAACTGTAAAAGCTTTGTTTAACATAGCAGGTATGAGAAGACCTCTCCAAAAACACAGAACGGAAAAAAAACAATCAAAAATCTCAGTTTTGCTCCAGAAAATAGACTTTTTGAAGAATCAGACTTGGAATAAAATCTCCTGACTAAATTGGTTACAAAAAACTCACGCCAAACACAAGCCGATTCCTGTTATAATCTAAGAAATACCTTTTAACTCCCCAAATAAAAAAACAAATTTTTTTTTAATGTTTACTATACGATACTTATTCTCGTATCCTTATGGGTAATAATTAAAAAAAACTTTTCCCACAAAATAAGTGTTCCAAAGAAAAGTAAAGAACTCCATTAAACCAAAAAAGAGAAAAAATGAAATCAGATAATCTACCAAGCGTGAAAATACCACAAATCAGCATCGATAAATAAATGAAACCCAAAACGAACTGAAATTACAATAAATAACCGAGTCAAACTCAAAATGAGCAGAAATTAGCATGAGTTGGGCTCAAAACCCCTATGCCTTCCCAAGGCCAGAACATAATTTGCGCTTAACTGAAAAAATTTAAATGTTTTTACTTTTATAACTTTAATAAATCAAATAATATTAATATTTTGATTACTAAATATTAGTATATGTGTATTAAACTGACAATGCACATTCATTTGTATTTTTTTCGGTAAAATGCAAATTATGTTCTGGCCTTGGGAACGCAGAGGGGTTTTGAGTCCAACTCATGTTGATTTCTGCTCGTTTTTTAGTTTGACTCGGTTATTTATTGTAATTTCTGTTAGTTTTGGGTTTCGTTTATTTATCGATGCTGATTTGTGGTAGTTTCACGCTTGGTTGATTATTTGATTTTATTTTTTCTCATTTTTGGTTTAATGGAGTGCTTTACTTTTCTTTGAAAAACTTATTTTGCGGAAAAAGTTTTTTTTAAATTAATTTCTGTTCGTTTTATATTGACATAGTCTTTTCAGGCAAAAAGAAAATAATACTTGAAATCTTTTCGTTTTTTTAAGACTTTATAGTTTGGCCTGCTATTTGTATGCTGGAGAAAAATTTTCAGCAATTTTTAACAACATACACCCTTTTAAAAATCTGGACACAAATAGTAGTGTTTAATTTAGTTTCATACCTCCTCTAGTTGACCTAAAATGGAAAACTTGATACAATTCGCAAAAAATCTGTTTACTTTCTTTGATAGCTTGGATACACTTACACTATTTTGATTTGGTTAAATTTTAAGAGCAGAAGTTGCCCCGAAACTTTGAACATAATAAACTCAGTCGTTCTTGGGATACTACTGAGATGCCTTATTGGGAATTAGCATTAACACAGTGCACTTTGATTTAATCTTAAGGCAACATTTAGTTTTTAAACATAATAGGCAAATGGGAGAGTGGGCGTGGGATTAGTCGCCCCCCAATCACTTTCGACTATTAAAATGGGTATCAGCCCTTTCTATTTTCAATCGAATGAGCCCTTTTCGGAGTTCCTACGACAACTCCTTCGATACAAAGTGCCCTGGTCTAAAAAAAAAAAAAAACAACAACATTGTACCCACATCAATCTTTGCTATAAAAATGTCAAGCCATCCAATCACTTTCGACTATTAAAAAGGGCAATAGGCCTTTTGATTTCCAATCGAATGAGCCTTTTTGAGTTTCTACGACAATGCTTTCTATAAACACTTTATATGCCCCCAGGGCATAAATTACAACACTTACCCTAAGGGCTATGAGGGGGGTTGTCATCCTCAAAGACCTAATTTCCAGAACTTTCAACTACGTTAAACAAAATGGCTAACTCAAAAATTTTGATTAGATGTTTTTGGGGAAATGGTGGGCGTGAGAGGGGCGTTAATTGCTCTCCGATCACGTTCAACTATTAATAAAGAAACTAGCCCTTTCAATTTCCAATCAAATAAGCCATTTTGAAGTTTCTACGACAACGCTTTCAATAAAAACCTTATATGTCCCCAGGGCATGACTTACAACCCTTGCCCTGAGGGCTGGGAGGAGGGGGGTTATCATCCTGAAAGACCTATTTCCAGAACTTTCTACTACGTTGAACAAAATGGCTATCTGAAAACTTTGACTGGATGTGTTTGGGGGAATGGTGGGCGTGAGAGGGGGGTTAGTTACCCTCCAATCACTTTCGACTATTAAAAAGGCACTAGCCCTTTCAATTTCCAATTGAATGAGCCCCTTTTCAAGTTTTTACGACAACGCTATCTATAAAAACCTTATATGCCCCCAGGGCATAACTTGGAACCTTGGCCCTGGCTCTGGGGGGTTATCATCCTAAAAGACCAAATTTTCAGAACTTTCAACTACGTTGAACAAAATGGATATCTCAAAATTTTGATTGGATGTGTTTGGGGAAATGGTGGGCGTGAGAGGGGGGTTAGTTGCCCTTCAATCACTTTCGACTATTAAAAAGGCACTAGCCCTTTCAATTTCCAATTGAATGAGCCCTTTTTGAAGTTTCTACAACATCGCTGTCTATAAAAACCTTATATACCCTTGCCCTAAGGGATGTGTGTGTGTGTGGGGGGGGGGCTGTCATCCTTAAAGACCTAATTTCCAAAACTTCCAACTACGTTGAATAAAATGGCTATCTAAAAATTTGGATTGGATGTTTTTGGGGAAAGGGTGGGCGTTAGAGGGGGATTAGTCACTTTCGACTATTAAAAAGGGCACTAGCCTTTTCAACTTTCAATCGAATGAGTCCTTTTTGAAGTTTCTACGACAACACTTTCTATAAAAAACCTTATATGCCCCCAGGGCATAACTTACAACCCTTGCCCTGAGGGCTGTTGTCATCCTCAAAGACCTAATTTCCAGAACTTTCTACTACGTTGAACAAAATGGCTATCTCAAAATTTTGATTGGATGTGTTTGGGGAAAAGGTGGGCATGAGAGGTGGGTTAGTTGCCCTCCAATCACTTTCGACTATTAAAAAGAGCACTAGCCCTTTGAATTTCCAATCGAATGAGCCTTTTTTGAAGTTTCTACGACAACGCTTTCTATAAAAACCTTATATTCCCCCAGGGCATAACTTACAACCTTTGTCCTGAGAGCTGTCGGAGAGTGTCCTCCTCAAAAACATAATTTCTATCTGGAAATCAACTACGCTGAACAAATTGGCTATCTCAAAATTTTGATTGGATGTGTTTCGGGAAATGGTTGGCGTGGAAGGGGCGTTTGTTGCCTTCCAATCGTTTTCAACTATCAAAAAGGGCACAAGCCACCCAATTTCGAATTGAATGAGCCTTTTTCGAAGTTTCTACGACAAATTCTTCGATACGAAGTGCCCTGGTCTAAAGGGAAAAAATTATAAATAGTACATTGTGCCAACGTCGTTCTTATATGCCCCTAGGGCATAACTTAAAACCCTTGCCCTGAGGGTTGTGGGGGAGTATCCTCCTCAAAAACATATTTTCTACCTGGAAATCAACTACGGTGAACAAAATGGCTATCTCAAAATCTTGATTGAATGAGTTTGGGGAAATGATAGGCGTGGAAGAGGTGTTAGTTGCCTTCCAATCCTTTCGACTATTAAAAAGGGCACTAGCCGTTCCAATTTCCAACCGAATGAGTCCTTTTCGAAGTTTCTACGACAACTCCTTCGATACGAAGTGCCCTGGTATGCAAAAAAAATACATTGTGCCAACATCGTTCTTTACTTAGGCAGCGCGATTTGTACTGCATATAGTGTCACCTGATTATACTGATTAAGTCAAATAATCACAATAATACCCGTTTATACTCTGGTCAAAATCAAATGGGACAAAATTGAATATTTTTTTGGAGGGGGTGGGGGGGATTGCTTTTGACCATTTGCTTCTTTTCTACGATCATTTTTGTCTGATAAGTCTATTTCTGCTATTGCCTGTGCAGGAACAAAAATCCAGACCTCCTATCCTCTCCATAACGGTTGGGCACAGAATGTGTTATGTGGGCAATTCGATATCTGTCAAGGTAAGAAGAATGGGAGATATTTGAGCAGCTAGTAAGTAAGATCAACAAAGAAAATGCTTGCAATATAATTATACTGCTGGTTCTGGCGCTACCACAATAATAGATATAAAAATAGAACTTTCAGAAATGGATATGCAACCCATATTGAGGTGTAAAAAGGTGCTTTCAATTTCCTCACTCCTTCCTTCTCTAATTATAAGGTTTTCAAAATAGGCATCTATACCTGTTTATACTGTGAAAACGAAAATGTTTTCACAGTATAAACACAGTATCACAGTATCACGTTTAGGTTAGAATCTTTTAGAAGTCATTGGAACCAGCTTATCAGGGCACACAGTCTACAAGAAGAAGAATAAAATCCGACCTTGATTCTTGTTTCAAGATTGGAACTTATAAGCGTCTACCAATGCCTTACTTTAAGCTTCAGACACAAACCTTAAAGTTTTTTTTTTTACTTTATAAAAATAATAACACATTATTTTGAAAATCCACTCGCTCTAACTAAATAATTAATTTTATCTTTATTTAAATTTACACCGTTGATATCCAATGCTGATATCTAATTTCAATCCAATAAAGCATTTTGGACAGAACTTAGGAAATGAATTGAATCTCGCAAACTCTCAATCTCGTCCCGAGAGCTGTCTTTTTTTTTAAACAAACGAAAAATAAATAAAGCACACTCTTTGGCATTCCCCATAACAAACACCATCACCCCGGGACCAATCAAGCAAATTTTATGCAAAATTCTTGATATTCTCTTAGACTAATAGGAACACATTTTTTTTATTTACCAGTGAAACATCATTCACAACATCATTCACATCATATTCCAAACAAAAACTCTTGAATTGTGTATTTTTTTCAGGCCATCCATTCGAGAAAAAAAAAAAAAAAAAAAAAAAAAAAAAAAAAAAAAAAAAAAGTAAAGACCATATACTTTGATGTACTTTATACTTTGATACTAGCTTTGATACTTAGATAAAACTTTGATGTTGAAAAAACAAACTGATTTTGAAATAGGGAATTTAAAAAAAACTTGAAACTTTGGCAATAAAAAACGAACAGAAATTAATTAAAAAAAAAACTTTCCAAAAAATAAGTTTTTTTAAAAATGAAGTAAAGGCCATATTAAACTTAAGATCAGCAGAAATAAAAATCTATAATAATTCAAAATCAAAACGACCAGAAATTACTATTAAAGAATAAATGAGACACAAAACGAACAAAAATCAAATAAACAACGATAGCAAACAGACATACAACAGGTACCATATAAATGAATAAATAAATATTAAAACGAGTAAAACTTAAATTGAATATACAAAGCAAGCTTAAAACGAACAAAAATCTTTTACTATTAAAAAATAAATAAACCCAAAACGAACAGAAATTAAATAAAAAACAATAGGAAAGAAACAAACAACAGGTACTAATATAAGTGAATAAACAAATGTTAAGACGAGTAAAACTTAATCAAATATCCAAATCAAGTTTAAAACGAACAAAAATAACTACAAATAAGAGTTTGGCTACTGCCCCCTTCCCTAACTGTAAAAGTATAAAGCCTTCGGCGTCATTGGCGCTTCACTGAAAACTATATGTGTCTTGAACAGTCTTGAAAAGAACTAATAAAATTAAACTTAATATTTTACATATATTGATATTAATTGCTGAAGGCTCATCAGCTCAAGATTTTATTTCACTGCAATTTTCATTTTATTTTCAATGTTTTATTCGTTAATAGTAATTTCTGGTCGTTTTGAGTTTGAATTATTATAGATTTTTATTTCTGCTGATGCTAAGTTTAATATGGCCTTTGCTTTCCATTAAATTAATAGTAAAAGATTTTTTGTTCATTTTAAGCTTGATTAGTCTTTAATAATAAGTTTTACTAGTTTTAAGATTTATTTATTCATTTATATGGTACCTGTTGTATGTTCGTTTGCCATGATTGTTTATTTAATTTCTGTTCGTTTTGGGTTTCATTTATTCTTTGATAGTAATTTCTGATCGTTTTGAGTTTGAATTATTATAGATTTTTATTTCTGCTGATGCTAAGTTTAATATGGCCTTTGCTTTTCATTAAATTAATAGTAAAAAATTTTTTGTTCATTTTAAGCTTGATTAGTCTTTAATGTAAGTTTTACTAGTTTTAAGATTTATTTATTCATTTATATGGTACCTGTTGTATGTTCGTTTGCCATGATTGTTTATTTAATTTCTGTTCGTTTTGGGTTTCATTTATTCTTTGATAGTAATTTCTGATCGTTTTGAGCTTGAATTATTATAGATTTTTATTTCTGCTGATTTAAAATGGCCTTGACTTTTCTTTGAAAAACGTCTTTTTCGGAAAGTTTTTTTTTTTTAAATTAATTTCTGTTAGTTTTTGATTGCCAAAGTTTTAGGTTTTTTTTCAAAATTCCCTATTTCAAAATCATTTTTCTAAACATCAAGCATCAAAACTAGCATCAAAGTAACAAAGTAGAGAAAGTATCAAGACAAACTCAGTATCAAAGTAAACAAAGCATCTAAGTAATAATAAGCAAATTGCATAACTTACAGCCCTTGCCCCCTAATGGTTGCTCCTTGATCACTTTTGACTCTTAAAAAAAGAACTAGAAGTTTCAATTTCCAATCGAATGAGCCCACTCCAAAGTTAATACGACCCTCCCTTCCACAAAAACCTTACATGCAAATAATGGTCAACTTGCATAAGTTACAAACATTGTCCGTAAAGCGAAACTACCAACCCATTAATTTAGACTTTGTTACTAATTCATTTATAGACCCGTTATTGTCTGCAATTAAAAACTTATTTAGAGATATGGAAACATTAGCACCGAATTATGTTTGCCCAGAAAATACTGCTTCGCCTGTAAATCGGGTCTATGGTCTTGGCGTCCAAGCATTACCGGGAGGTGTTTAGATCACCACCAGGAAAAATGAAAAGAAAAGGTGATAAAACACATCAACAAAAAAATATACCTGAAAGCAGGTATATCTTGGTCCAAATTAAACATTCCTTGTACAGTTACTTTAATTTGATGATCTGTCAAATGTGAAAAGACAGATTTTAATCTTCCGGCCACAAATTCATGAAGAAAAGTTACATTCGCCTGAACCAATTCATCTCCCGTCACACTCGTTGGAATTGTTGGCGATAATGGTACTGTAACTCGACCAAGTTCGACTATGCTGAACATATAGGCTAACACAGTTGCATGCAACGTTAAACCTAAAATTAATTAATTTAATAGGATTAGAAACGACAACAAAGAAGGAAGAAAAAGATACGAAAAGAAAACTCAACGTGTTATTGGATGCAGTAAATAAACCAACCAATGGTAGTCCATACAGCTAACTCGAAAACTGAGCATGTGCTATGACAGGAGGATTACAGTCACAAAATAATTATCTTACCCCAAAGATTGATCAAAGGCACCCCCCCCCCCCAAAAAAAATACAACATTTCGACCTAAAACATCCTTCAGTGGTTATATTTACTCCAAAGCCCTCGGAAAAATCCGAGGTAGATTTGCGCCCTTCCTCCCTCCCCAAGGATCGAACTTCTGCCAGCTTAAGATATATTCTATAATCAAAATTCTTTGTTTAAACAGAGGCTACATCAATGTACCATTAAGGGTTCTTTTATGAAAAAAAAAAACTTTGAATTTGAACTGACTAATATTAATTCTATGGTATCGGTAATGGTTTAAACTCGAATTCAGAGGCTAGAGTATAATAATGTTTTGTTTTTATAAACTTGGACCCCCCCCCCCCCCCCAAAAAAAAACTCAAGTTTTTCTCAAAGCAAAAAATTTAAAAGACTATTAAAATTTTAAAAGCATGGGGAAATATAACTCTAATGTTCTTACACTATAACGACTCCGACTCGTCATTGCGACAAGCCCTGTTATTGAGATTGGAAGGGGGCGTGGTAAGCCCCAAGCACATGTCAGCACAAAATATGATGGCAATGAATACTTCTTAGTAAACAAAATTCGCATCAGATAAAATTTATTAATAGAAATAATAGAGAATTTCTAGCTGCTTTAAAATTAACTTTAGTTGCAATACTCTCAGGAATCGTATTTGAATATTTCGTCAAAATCCGGGGGGGGGGGGCAGAGTTAGAGCCAATATCCCCAAATCAAGTGAAAATGACAGTAAAAACTAAAAAATGAGCCATTTGGTACCATAAAGGTAAATATGTACTAAAATAAACTGATCTGTTCCTGTTGATGCTTCAATTATGCAGGTTTATCTTAGTTTTGACAAGATTTTGGAAGAAACTAAATTTCAGCTGGAGGAGCAAACTGGAGTCTGGGGGGGGGGGGGAAACCAAGGTCTGGGAGGGGTTTTTTCCCCCTCCGTAATATGTTTCTACGTGCTTGTCGTGTTGGCTGGGCAAACGGCGGTACAAGCAGAGTAACTTGCAGTGGGAGGGCGTGGATGTACTTGTAGATAACAGCCAATGACGCAACATCGAATGTCTCACTCAAGAGGTTGTGAAGTTACCCAATTAGTGCTACAACTCATCCTTGAGGTCCTATTTTTGATACTTTACAGTGTTGCTAGTAGGGTTTTAGGAGCCCCTACAAAAAGCAGCATCAATATTCGGCAATAGGCACAGCCCACCAGTAAAAATATAAGCAAAAACGTAGAAATACACAATAACTGATAAATTTTTGACTAAAAGAGGAAGGTAAATAAAATAATGAAACCCAAATATTTCTATTTCACACCAGGAAACCTATATCCATAGAGAAGGAGAGGGAAAGAGAGAGGGAGAGATAGTCCATTCTACTAACGAAACAAACACATGAAAAGATAGAAAATTGCTAGCAATCCATTTAATCTTTTATTCGTTCTACAAAATATTTATGTAAAATTTCATTTAATAGGTTTTTCTTAAAGATAATTATCTTTACAAAAACCTAGAACTTTTTTTTTGCTATAAACAAAGAACACAAGCAATTTCTTATGAAATAAAATCTTTTCTGTTGTAATCTTCTCTTTTCAAATTCAATTCAACTTTAGTATTCCTTTAATGTCAAAAAGTAGCTAAGACTCAAGAAACGTTTGGAAACCCCCCTGTTCAGCACTAGTTGGATGTTAAATTTAATGTTGTTTAACATAGGACAGATTCAAAATATGAATTTTATAAATCATAAGCGCATGCAAGGAATGAAATTGGCAGAGGGAGGTATTAAAAAAAAAAAATTCAAAAGAGGGGAGGGGGGGGGGGGGGGGCAAAAAACATGAAAAATATCAAGTGTCTAGATGGGGTAGGTAGTTTGAATCAATGATAAGATGTTCACACGCTTCCCAGTTTTCCATAGTCAAACAGTTCGTGGTAACGAACCGAAACTCGAAAAAACGAAATTTTGATACCAATAGATGCATCAAAAGAATCAGATTTTAATGCTGATTTCAAATATATAAGTTTCATCAAGTTTAGTCCTACCCATCAAAAGTTATGCGCCTGAGAAAATTTGCCTGATTTTAGAAAAAAGGGGGAAACACCCCCTAAAAGTTACAGAACCTTAATGAAAATTAAACCCTCAGATTCAGCGTATCAGAGAACCCTACTGTAGAGGTTTCAAGCTCCTATATGCAAAAATGTGGAATTTTGTATTTTTTGCCCGAAAAAAGATCACGGATGTCGTGTTTATTTGTTTTTTTTCCCATGGGTGATCGTATCGACCCAGTGGTCCTAGAATATCGTGGGAGGGCTCATTCGAACGAAAATTAAAAGTTCTAGTGCCCTTTTTAAGTAACAAGAAAAATGGAGGGCAACTAGGCCCCCTCCCGAGTTCATTTTTTTCCCACAGTCACCCGATCAAAATTTTGAGATTGCCTTTTTTTTCAGCATGGTCGAAAATACAATAACTATGTATTTTAGGATGACTTAATTCCCCAAAGTCCCCAGGGGAAGGGCTGAAAGTTATGAACTTTACCCAATGTTTACATATAGTATTGGTTAATGGGAAATCGACAGACGTTTTCAGGGGGATTTTTTCTGGTTGTCGGAGGGGGGGGGGTGCGTCGGGGGCTGTGTTAGAATCTTTCCATGGAGGAAGTTTTCATGGGGGAAGGGACATTGCTATGAAGGGGGCGCCAGATTTCCAAGCATTATTAAAAAAAACGATAAAAAATTAAAGAAAAAGTTTTTCTACTGAAAGTAAGATGCAACATCAAAACTTAAATCGAACAGAAATTATTATGTATATGATTGGGTCCGCTCCGCCTCCTAGTCAATACCTTGCTTTTTAAGCCAAAGATTTTTTAGTACTTTCATAAGAGCTATTTATTCCAATTAACGGTTTTTGTGATTAAGGGGTCATTTTTAAAGAATTGGAACAAAATTCGAACTTTAGCGTAAAGAGCGAGGTATTGACTAGGGGGCGAACCACCAAATATACGTATTAAAATATATGAATATAGAAGTTCGTTACGCAAGTTAATTCGTAAGTTACGTATATTTATAACCAATAAAAATGTTCGTAAATAAAATTAAACAACTTTCGAGAAAGCCATTTAACCGAATATAAAAAAAAACAAGTTTTTTTTAACTGAAAGTAAGGAGCACAAGTTTTTTACTGTTTAAAAAAATAGAGTTGTGAGAAAGTCAAACTTTAGCGTAAAGAGCGAGGCATTGAGGAGGGGGACAGCCCCTTACATATATGGAATAATTTCTGTTCGTTTTAAGTTTTAATGTCGCTCCTTACTTTCAGTTAAAAAAAAAACTTGTTTTTTTTTTTTATTCGTATTCATAAAGGAGAAATAGTAGAGAAACTCAGATAGCCCATGTTTTAATTGCATGTATCTGGAGTAGAAGTCCATCTATTTTCTTTAGTAGTACAACAATCTATCTAATTTACGTTTCAATGGTGCTCAACCACTTTCTTTTTTGGAAAAATGCACAAGACCTGAACTGGACGAAGGATAAACAAAGATCATAATATTGTTGTCTTGGATTTGGTGTATGAAGATATGAATATTAAACAAGATGTTTTTTTTTTGTAAAAATCGTTTTAAAATACTGATGAGCCTAGATTAGTAATTTTAGGTAAATATGAGCTGTTTGGGAGAAATTGATTGGGTCCATAAACGATATCTAACTAGAAAAAGGAAATTAGTAAACAAGGTAAATTTCTGGTTTTGATTTTAACCAGCTAATCATCTTGCGTAACAGATTTCCTTAATTCTTTCTCTTTTTACTATTCTATTGTCAAAACTTTTTCGTCGGTTTTGGCATTAATTCTCAACTTTTATAGAATTTGCTTATGAAAAGACTTATGTCAATCAGGCTTCTGATGGTTGAACATTAAAAAAGAAAACAATTGCCTTGCTCAATCTGGCATTACAAAATTTTATATTTTAGTGGTCATAGACAACACAATAGTGCTGCCTAAGAAAAGAGTAGAGGGCTCTATGAATTATTTATCTTTTTTTCCAGATTACTTTGCATGAAAGGAACTATCGCAGAAACTACGGAGGACGCCCATTAAATTCGAAGTTGCAAGTTCTAGTGCTCCTTTTAAGAGTCAAAAGTGACTGGAGAGCAACCAACCTCTATCCCACGCCACTTTTAGCTACCATCCCCCAAAGACATCTGATCAAAATTTTTAAAGACTACCAAAAACAGGAGTCGGATTAACCTTCTAGCTATACCTTCTAAAGACCAGAACATCATTTGCATTTTACTGAAAAAACATTATATTTTGAATATTCTCTTTTATAATGGTGATAAATCCAAATTGCTGAGACTTTCTTGAATAAATTACAATATACATTAAACTGTTTATATATTCTTTTAGTTCTTTTTAAGAATCATGGATATTATGGTGACTTTTCTTTTTTTGTTAATGTTATGAAAAAAAAAAAAAAAAAAAAAAAAAAAAAAAAAACACTGCTTAAAACAGAAATCATTTTCAGTAAAGCAAAAATGACGTTCTTGTCTTTAGAAGGTAAAGGGGGCGTCAGTCCTGCTCCATTTTGCGGTAATTTCTTTGTTTTTTAAGTCTGACTTGATTATTTATTGTAATTTCTGTTCGTTTTGAGTATCATTTATTTATTGGTAGTGATTTATGTTCGTTTTAACGCTTGAATTACTATTTGAATTTATTTCTGCTCGTCTTGGACTTAATGTAGCTCTTTATTTTCCTTTAAAAAGCTTCTTTTGTGGAAAAAAACCATTTTTAGTCCATATTAGAAATAAACTATTTTTTGAACGAAGACTATCCTTTTTGCGAGGAGTTGGCTTTAGCTTAAATTTTAATTGAGAACTTCATAGATGGCGTTTATAGTTTCAACTTGAGAACATGAATTCCAGAGTACAAGAACATTGTATTTGTTCTAACAAACAGATGCAGGCTTGAAAAAAAAAGAAAAAAAAAAAAAAAAAAAAAAAAAAAAAAAAGCAAAAGAAACAAACATAGCCTACCCTAAACACAAGGATCGTTTAATAAGTAACGTGATAAATCGCTATAGATTAGAAACGATTTATCTAACCAATTCAAAACTTTGGCTACTTTTCAACACAATCCCCAGGAACATTTATACTCCTATCCTGTCATTGTTCTACTTGTGTGTGCCTCCGGCATAAAATACTTCAAATTGACTTTAAAGCCACTTTTGCACCTGATTTTGAACTTTAGGTGGTCCAAACAGATGAAACTCTGATGGGCATTATATGTGATTTAGAAGGATCTACCACCCCGGTCTTTGAAATGTTCCTTGATTTAGTGGTGCCATATCTGTGCAAGCATTGTCGTTAAGATAAATCACACCTCAAGTCAAGAACCGATAACACTTGGCCCAAATGGCAGGCCTTTGGTCATACTGACAGTTTTTATTGGGAAATTACATGAGCCTACCTATTGCAACTATTTTGAAGATCAGCAGGCCATCAACAGGCATTAATAAAGGGATATGCTTACAGAAAATAAGCCCTGCTGCTTGAACAAAAGGACGTGGACTCATGACTAAAGGTGTAACTTTCCTTCATGGCAATGCACGCAGAAATGTGACACTCATAAATCAAGAAGAAGTTCAAAAAGTGGGATGGGAAACCCTTCCTAAATCACCCCTACTACCCGGAGATCACCAGACTTTCATTTACTTTGACCTTTTTAAGAGGCTCTACTTAAACGAACATTTTCGATAATATAAAGAAGTTGAAAACCAAGTGCAATAGTGGATTCGAGATCAACCCAAAGAACTGGATGCCAGAGGCATACACAACTTAGAACAATAACAGGTTAAATACATAAATCTTCCTGGGAACTGTGTTAAGAAGCAGCCAGACTCTTGACTTGGTTAAATATATCATTTCTGAACTGCAGCAATTTGTCTCGCTATGTATTGAATTACCCTTGTAGTCTTTGCCTATGCATTTTGGCGTCATTATCAAAAGTTCTATTGCTATAAGCACTGCAGATAATTTCTTTGACCACACTGCTTTTCCTTTTACGAGAAAATAGGAAAGTTTAAGAGAGAGAAACGGGTTTAATCTAAATCAAGCAGTGAACAAAACGCACTAAGAACTAACATAACAAAACGTATGAAACTAAGAAAGGAAAGGAAATAATAAATGAAAAATAAAGTCAAATAGGTGAGAAAATGAGGATTTTGTCAGCCAGTGGCAAAATATGAAGACGAAGAACAAGCAAATATTTCGACAAGGACCTCCGCCAAGTCGTCCTCATTGAAAGAAAAAAAAAAAATATAAAAAATAATCAAACAAAATTTAACCTTCCTAAGTGAATCTTCAGAGAGATTATATAGAGATTGGATATGGATATCTAACTAAAAATTCAGCTAAACTTGCAAATAAGAAAATTCATTTAACTTATAATGCATGAGTTTCGTTTATCTGTTTTACCATATCTAGCTAGTTCGAAGGTTTTAACCTGTAAATTTAATTAGGGGTGATGACCTGGGTTTTGATATTTGGAAATTTCTTTCAAATAAATGTGGTATTTCATTTTAGACAGATTGCATTTGACAATCTGATCCTATAGAGGAAAAATACCTAGAGATTTTGGTGTTTCTGTTCTGTGTTACCATAAAGCAGTATTGAGGAAGTGTTATCAAAATGCGAGTTTTATTCATTTGTTTGTCTTTTGTTCTTATTTTTTTTTTTAATGATAAAAATTATTTTAGTTTTTTCCCTTTTTTCTTTACCATTGATAAAGGATCCCAGATGGAAATATTAGGAATTTTGTTATTAATGAAGGTTTTATTGTTGTGTTTGTTTTTAGTACGTTTTGTCCACTGTTTGATTTAAATTAAACCCGTTTCTCTCTCTTAAACTTTCCTAAATTCTCGATATAAGCACTGCAGTGGCATCACTTCAAGAAAAAGTAGGGGAAGGGGTAAAATCTATTTATAAGAATCTAGGAGGAGAAGGTATGTCGTTTTTTTTTTCATTTTTTCAAATGAAAACACCAAGAAAGGAATTTTCAATGAAAATACCCCCCAAAAATGTTATTTAAAAATCTAGGGAGAAGGGGCATGTCAACCTCTTTAATTCATACCACTGGTTAAAAGTAAGAAAAAGTTTGTAAAAAAAATATACCTGAGGCATGTGTAGAATCAAACGCTACAGAGAAGACATGTTCCATTATTTCTAAGAAATAGGACTGATAGAAAGCCTGTGCAACATCATTTTGACTATTGGCAAAGTTCAACAACATTTGATGCAATATTGCAAGGCCAGTGTCCGCTACATTCCTCATTGTGTGTTTAAAGGCCCAAACTATACTATCAAGCACTAATTTAAATTGTTGTGGAGTGAGGGCAATCAAAGCACTAAAACAATATTCATTGATAGATTGCAGCATCAGATAAAAGTTTGTTCTATGTTCTGGAAATTCTTCAAAATCTTTATCAATCATATTTAAGGTACACTCAAACACCGCATCAAATATTTTTGGGATAAAAGGAGTGAGATGCTCACTTAGAGCCTTTACAATTGTGGCCATTGTGCTGAGGACACCGGGTTCACGAGCTGCTGCGACAGGACACCGGCTGTAATCTCCAAGGACAGCTTCCAAAAGTGGCGGAATGAAATTCTCAAGAACAAGATTTGAATCCTGAGACTTGGACACCCAATCAGAAATTAGCTTCAATACTTCTTTTTTAACCAGCCTCATGCTTTTTATAATTGGTTGCCTAGTAACTATTTCACTGCGCATGGCAATAGCTTGACTTATATTTTCAGACATGACTCGATAGACATTTAACATGTCGAGATAAATTCTACCAAGCTGAGTTACAAATGGATGACCAATGGCCTTGCAAGCTCTAACATTCGTTTTTAGAATATTTGCGATCTGTTTTACAGCTTCAGGGTCTTTAAGCACATCAACATTCCGGGATGCTTGTTGTATAATGTCATCCCATACTTGATTTGGAAGAAGCATATATCTTTCAATCAACTGATCCTGAATGTCTTGATCAGTCTGTGCAGCAATCATATACCCAACTGCTTCATAAAATGTATGGACTTGCTGTGGCTGTAAATCACATATCACTGTACTTATTGAAGCTAGAATTTCTTCAATGAAAGGTACCACTTCTCCAACTTGGACATTTACAAAATGTTTCCGACATTTTTGAGCAATTTTTATGAATGTGTCACATGCCATGTCTTGAACACCATCATGTGTCTCATGCATAAACTCAAACAGTTTATTCACAACGGTTTTTAGAAACTTCCAATGTGCTCTTAGGAAGCGAGGGTACTGTCCCACAACATACATAATATTCGAAGCAATAATAGCCTTATTATCTTTTCCTTTCTTTTGCTCACAAAGTCCAAGGAGCTCTTTTATAACTGTGACTAAAAATCGTTTTTCATCTTCTTCATGCATAGCCCCAGAAATACTACCAATAGCCCAACAAAGTGTATTCAAATTCTTCCATGACCATTCTGAGCCATTAACCTGGTTTTGGAGCTTCTCAGACATAATTCTTTCTGTGTCAACATAATCTAAATGTGTTAGATATACTAGTGTTTCTCTCATATTCTTATACAAATTTATTGAATCAGTATCTTTCATAAACTCACGGACAACTTCTCCATGTTCATTTTCAACCACCAAAACTTCTTCTGGTCGAGCCATTCTACTTATCATAATGAAACGCACTCGGC
This sequence comes from Artemia sinica, assembly GCA_027921565.1. Lineage (NCBI taxonomy): Eukaryota > Metazoa > Arthropoda > Branchiopoda > Anostraca > Artemiidae > Artemia > Artemia sinica. Next base: position 39,128,360 of record CM051261.1, on the reverse strand, counting down.
TCAATATAGGACTATAAAATAATCTTCTACCCGATGGCTCTATGTTCCGAGATGTAAAAATGACTTGATTTGGCACAGAGTATGGATTTTCCCTATAAAGTTCAGCTGCTAAGGAATTCCAATACTCCAAACATATCTTAAAGATCTCAATGTCTTCAACTTCTGAGATAATTGTGAGGTAGCCTAAAGCATTAGTTAGAGGGCCATTTAACATCCTTTCTTCCAAAAGTTTTCCATTATTTTTCAAAAATGTACACAGGAATAGTGCAAGATTCTGAATAAAATTCTGTTCAGCATCTTGGCCAGCAGCATAAGCTTCTTTGACATTTGTATCAGGTGGTAAAATTGCTTCCAGCATAGTCATTGTTTCTACAAACATATTAATCATGGTTTCAACATAAGGAACCCTTGTTGTATCAAAAGAAACACCTGCAATTTCTGTTAAACATTTAAGAGTAACATTTCGAAACAATGGGACACTAAAAAATTTGCCAACAAGAGTCTGAATCAGTGTTGTTTCAAAGATATAGCCCAATGGAATCCAGTTTAAAAATCGGAGAAGTGTTTCGAGGGTGGCAGCAACAAGGGGTGCATTTTGGGATTCTTCTAATACTTGTGCGCATAAATGGAAAATCTGAGAAAATTCGGAGCACATGGTGTCTTTTAAATGCTTTGCTTTGGTTTGAGTCATTTGCCCAGATGAGAAATCAAACACTTCTTCACTTAAAAGCTTTAGAATGGTCATGTTATTTTGACAAAGACTCTCATTGGTTTTAGATGCACCTACAATATCAGGAATAAAAGATTCCCAATGTTTTGGCCATTCTCTCTTCAATATTTGGACAAGTATCATGTTCAATTTGCTAAGATATACTCTCTCTCTTTCAAGAGTTTCAGGATCAGAAGATGTCTTGATAATGAGGCTGACAATAAATTTCTTTATTCCTTCACACTGGTTTCGAGGTAGGATCTTCCAACGAATTTTAATAGTTTGTTCTAAAATTTGCAAAGCATAATACTTTGTTTGCTGATTGCTGGAATACTGAAGAATAGTGTCTACTCGTGTCCAAGCTTCGGTATGCTCTCGCAGTGTTGTCAAAAGCTCTGATGCCAGCTTTTGGGATTCGCCAGTTGAGGTGTACATGACATTGATGACATTATCAAGAAGACTAATATCAAGTGGTTGGGAGAAGTCAAGCAGCCTTGCCGCCTCAGCCGCATTAAAAACTGCCATCGAAATGGGCTAAAAAAAGAAATAAATTCGGCATATTAGAACTATGACAGATCAACAAGAGACAAAAACACAAAAACATCTTTTTTAGTATTGTAGAGAGAAGAGATGGTATGAAATAGTGAATGATGCTAAAACATCCAGTCTTTTAGTGTGCTCAATAATAAAAATCGGTGAACCCCAAATGTTCTGTAGTATTGAATTATTTTACTCCAGCAGAGTAAGAAGCTCTGAATAGATCCAAAAAGTCAATGTCTCTAGCTAAGAAACAATTTAGACTTCTTTTTCAAATGTTGTTCAAACTATTGTTTTCCATAACATAAAAATGTGTGTGCCATGAAATGGGACAACTATGTAAAAGGAATCATCAATGAAAGGATTTTAAATCAAGGAAAATGCGTTTTTAGGCTTCTATTTTTCTTTCTTTTTACAAGGGGACCCTTCTGACTAATTTTCAGTTTATTTTTTTTAGATGGTTGGGCAATCATTGAATGCTTTAGTGATTTATACAATCAAAGAAATAAGTTGAAGGCTCATTGCAAAACGCACTAACTATTGCTGAGCTAATGAGAAAGAAGAAGAAGAAGTGGCAAGCAAGACAGAAAGATTATAGGTATTTGAAATCATTACAGTCGTGTAAAGTCAAAATAAGCGTTAATTTTGCGACTTAAAGCTCTGTAACTTCACAAACAAGATACAACTTTCAACTAGAAATTTGTGCACCAAAATTTTTTAACATCGAATCGTATTTTTCTAAAAACCCATACATTTTTCTTTTCAACATCTCGTTTCCATTAAACCAAAAATGAAACTATAATTTTAAAGGAGGTGACCAGTTTTATTTGTGGTAACTTCTGCTCATTTTTAGTTTGATTTCATTATCAAACCTGAAAATTGCCATTATCATGGCGAATCTCTGCAAGCAAACAGGAACCCATACCAATAGCAAACAAAACTCAAGAGATTGAGAATACAGTCATAATTACCCCATGAGAGATCGCTGGGTATTGATCATGACTACTAAAAAAGACGTTTTTGTATCTCTAGCTTTAAGACTCAAAAACATAAATTTGCCAAACATCCTACGAATTGTTCACCTTAAAGAGGAAGTTGGCCTTTCGCCTCTAGTATTTTAACTTTTACTTTGAACGCAATTTATCAAAAAGTTCGTGGTAACGAACTGTAAGTAAGGAGCAACCTGGCTCAATGGTAACCGAAACTCTAGAGAATGGTATTTTGATACCAATAGATACATCAAAAGAATCAGATTTTAATGCCGATTTCAAATATAAGTTTCATCAAGTTTAGTCCTACCCATCAAAAGTTACGCACCTGAAAAATTTGGCTGATTTTCGAAAAAAGGGGGAAAGACCCCCTATAAGTTATAGAACCTTAATGAAAATCACACCACCATATTCAGCGTATCAGAGAACCCTACTGTAGAGGTTTCAAGCTCCTATCTACAAAAATGTGGAATTTTACATTTTTTGCCAGAAGAAAGATCACAGATGCGTGTTTATTTGTTTTTTTTTCCAGGGGTGATTGTACATACCCAGTGGTCCTAGAATATCGTGGGAGGGCCCATTGGAATGGAAATTCAAAGTTCTAGTGTTCTTTTTAGGTGACAAAAAAATTGAGGGCAACTAGGCCCCCTCCCACGCTCATTTTTTCCCCAAAGTCACCCATCAAAATTTTGAGATAGCCATTTTGTTCAGCATGGTCGAAAATATGATAAATATGTCTTTTAGAATGACTTCAATCCCCCGAAGTCCCCGGAGGGAGGGCTGAAAGTTATGAACTTTACCCAATGTTAACATATAGTATTGGTTATTGGGAAGTATACAGATGTTTTCAGGGGGGATTTTTTCTGGTAGTGGGGGGGGGTGGGTCGGGGGTTATGTGGGAGGATCTTTCCATGAAGGAAAATTTCACGGGGGAAGGGACATTGCTATGAAGGGTTCGCCGGATTTCCCAGCATTATTTAAAAAAAGATCAGAAATTAAACATACAAAAACAAGTTTTTCAACTGAAAGTAAGCGGCAACATCAAAACTTAAAACGAACGAAAAATATTACATATATGATTGGGTTCACCCCCAAGTCAATGCTTTGCTCTTTAAGCCAAAGATTTTTTAGTACTTTAATAAGAGCTATTTATTCTAATTAACGGCCTTTGTGATTAAGCGGTCATTTTTAAAGAATTGGAACAAAATTCGAACTTTAGCTTAAAAAGCAAGGTATTGGCTAGGGGGCGAACCGCCTAATATAAGTATTAAAAATATATGAATATAGAAGTTCGTTACGCAAGTTAATTCGTAAGTTACGTATATTTATTACTAATAAAAACGTTCGTAAATAAAATTAAACAATTTTCGAGAAAGCCATTTAACCAAATAAAAGTAAAATTAATATACAAATTTGTTTTAATTATTCATGTACGGTGAGCCAAAATAAAAACCTGCATTAATTCAAAAACGTTCAAAAGTTAAATAAAAAATTAAGTTTTTTTTATTTATACTGAAAGTAAAAAACGACGTTAAAACTTAATAGGATCCGAATCAATAACTTAAGTGGATCCGAAGTATAAATTAAATAAAAAAAAACACGTTTTTTTAACTGAAAGTAAGGAACGACGTTTAAACTTAAAACGAACAGAAATTATTCCGTATATGAAAGGGGCTGTCCCCTCCTCAACGCCTCGCTCTTTACGCTAAAGTTTTTTATTGTTTAAAAAAATAGAGTTGTGAGAAAGTCAAACTTTAGCGTAAAGAGCGAGGCGTTGAGGAGGGGACAGCCCCTTTCATATACGGAATAATTTCTGTTCGTTTTAAGTTTTATTGTTGCTCCTTACTTTCACTAAAAAAAAAATTGTTTTTATATTTAATTTTTGAACGTTTTTGAATTAATGCAGGTTTTGATTTTGGCACACCGTACATGAATAATTAAAACAAAATTTGAATATTAATTTTACTTTTATTTGGTTAAATGGCTTTCTCAAAACTTGTTTAATTTTATTTACGAACGTCTTTATTAGTAATAAATATACGTAACTTACGAATTAACTTACGTAACGAACTTCTATATTCATATATTTTTAATACGTATATTAGAGGGTTCGCCCCCTAGTATATACCTTGCTCTTTAAGCTAAAGTTCGAATTTTGTTCCAATTCTTTAAAAATGACCCCTTAATCACAAATGCCGTTAATTAGAATAAATAGCTCTTATTAAAGTATTAAAACATCTTTGGCTTAAAGAGCGAGGTATTGACTGGGGGTGAACCCAATCATATACGTAATGTTTTCTGTCGTTTTAAGTTTTGATGTTGCTCCTTACTTTCAGTTGAAAAATTTGTTTTTTTTATATATAGTTTCTGATTTTTTTTAAATAATGCTGGGAAATCCGGCGCCCCCTTCATAACAATGTCCCTTCCCCCATGAAAACTTCCTTCATGGAAAGATCCTCCCACATAACCCCCGACCCCCCCCCCACAACCAGAAAAAATCCCCCCTCAAAACGTCTGTATACTTCCCAATAACCAATACTATATGTTAACATTGGATAAAGTTCATAACTTTCAGCCCTCCACCGGGGACTTCGGGGGATTAAGTCATCCTAAAAGACATATTTATCATATTTTCGACCATGCTGAACAAAATGGCTATCTCAAAATTTTGATCGGGTGACTTTGGGAAAAAAATGAGCGTGGGAGGGGGCCTAGTTGCCCTCCATTTTTTTTGGTCACTTAAAAAGGGCACTAGAACTTTTAATTTCCGTTCCAATGAGCCCTCCCACGATATTCTAGGACCACTGGGTCGATACGATCACCCCTGGAAAAAAACAACAACAAATAAACACGCGTCCGTGATCTTTCTTCTGGCAAAAAATGCAAAATTTCATATTTTTGTAGATAGGAGCTTGGAACCTCTGCAGTAGGGTTCTCTGATACGCTGAATATGATGGTGTAATTTTCATTAAGGTTATATAACTTTTAGGGGGTCTTTTCCCCTTTTTTCGAAAATCAGCCAAATTTTCTCAGGCGCCTAACTTTTGATGGGTAGGACTAAACTTGATGAAACTTATATATTTGAAATCAGCATTAGAATTTGATTCTTTCGATGTATCTATTGGTATCAAAATTCCGTTTTCTAGAGTTTCTGCAACCATTGAGCCGGGTCGCTCCTTACTTACAGTTCGTTACCACGAACTGTTTGAAAAAGGTACATCCCTTTTTCAAATAGTTATTGCTTAAAATTTTAGAAATCGAGTTGAGCAAATTTATAGGCAGCAATACTGCTTAATTAGCCACCTTATTATGAAATTATATATATATATATATATATATATATATATATATATATATATATATATATATATATATATATATATATATATATATATATATATATATATATATATATATATATATATATATATATATATATATATATATATATATATATAGCATCAGGGTTAAGAGCCATATTAAAACCTAACAAATAGAAATAAAGTACTATAATAATTCAAACTCAAAACGAACACAATGAATATCAACGAATAAATGAAACCCATAATGAGTTGAAATTGAAACAAATAATCAAATCAAACTTAAATATAACAGATACTGGTACAGATGAATCTTAAAGCGAACAGAAATTATAATGAATACATAAGGGAAAAAAAATCTAATACTATTTTCTTAAACTTAAACAATTCATGACAAATCATTAGTTTTGACATATATTCATAGAAAAAAGTGTTGCCAAAGAGGTAGTGGATTTACAAAAAGGAGATCTTTTTCTGAAAAATAAACTTGGGAGCAACGAGAAAATACAAAAACAATCAAACGAACAAAATTTTAATACTAATTTGACTATCAATTAGTATTTGGGTAATCATTATAGTAAAAGATTCCATTAAAATGTTATCATAGTTTTAGAGTCAACTGTATGTTTTTGGGAACCAAAACAGTGACAACACAACTCCACACCCCACATCCCTCTATTCCCCTAAAAATACTATTCTTAGCCCAATTTTTGGTTTTTAGCACCATATTTTTATTCAATACTTTCTGAGCTTATTAATTACCAGGCCAATATTTCCCAACATAAATCGAAAATCAGAGAACAGTAAATATATATTCCATAAATATTACTTGGTTTTCATCAAACTCAGTATTTAATAGTTTTTGAAGCTACCAATTATAAATGTGAGGAAGGAGCAGAATAAAAATCAAAAGTAGGGAGATATATTTGGTTGATAATATAGAATTCTACAAAACAAGTTTTATTTTCTTGTTTATATTAAGACGTAGGGGGGGGGCAAGAATATTTCTTTTTAAAGATTTAGTTCCTTTGGCCCAAGGAATTGTTACTGTAAATTTCACACTGATCAGGGACAGAAAATGTTCGGTCAATTTCTAATCCCCCTGACCCCCCCCCCCCAAAAAATGCTGAATCATTTTGACCTAGAGAACAGTTCCTGAAGTTTTAAAACCAATTATATGCCCATCATCGAACATGCCCCCCTCCTTTTCCATTTTAAAATTTATGTGTAAACAGTTGGCGCATTGTATTATTTATGACCCTTATCCCCGGGGTTGTGGGGTCATTCTACCGCCAAGGAATATTGATTGGACCATTTGACTATTTTGAACAAAATAGCTATCTAAAATTTTTGACCAGATGTCATGGAGAGGTTATGGGGCTAGGCAAACAAAAAGGGGACAAGCAGGAGGCAGCTTACCCTCCAATCCCTTTAACTCTTATTATGGACACAAACTTTCGATTTCCAATCAAATGAGCCCCTCTAAAGTTTATAGAACCATTCCTTCCATAAAATGGCCAAGAAAAATTATATAAATAAAAAATAATTTGTTGAAGTCACGTGGTTCTTTATTTAGGCACTAATAGGGCACTGAATCTAATTACTAATATAGGAAAACAATCTTCATACTTTTATAAAAAAAAGCACAAGTTCTGCACCCCTCTCAATACTTGATATGCATTATCAAAACTTTTTTTTATTGGTTAGTTACTTACATGCTTAACAGGCACAAAAAAAATACATTAAATCCTCTCTCATAAATACAAGATGCAAAAAAATAGACCACCCACCTAATCAAATACAAAATTAAAGCAAGAGAAATAGGGGAGAGAGTGAGTGAGGAAAGAAATAGAAAGGTAGTGAATAAAGAACTAGAGATTTGGAAGTAGAAGGAAAGGAGGAGGAGCCAAAGATTCATGGGAAGATATGTTTTGTCTATAGCGATAGAAAAAAGATTGCGACTTTTTTTTCCGATTTGGCAATGAACATGGCCTACAGTTCATGAGAAATAAGCACAAAAGTAATGCACGCCAAAAATCAGCAAACTTTTGCATGTAGCCTACAGCTATCCAGTCATTAGAGGCAGATAGGCTAGGATGCCCTTGCACTGGTAGAAAATAGTGCATTTGGAATTTTTAAATAGGGACTGAGATTGTATTACTCTTTTTGTGATTACTGTGTACAGTTCAAAGAAGGAATATTGCATCAAAATTACCCTTGTTTCTACTACTGTCCAAAATATCAGTTGCGTCATTTAAATATACCACTGCAAAAACCAATTTTGACCATCATACAAAGTGGTTATACTTAGTCCCACCTCGAAAGGCATTAGAACAGTCACACCTGGAAACGCATTACCGTATTCACTTTAAATGTGCTTGAACATTAAATACTACCATTTTAACTCTAGGCTTCATCTTATGATATTTTGCTCAAAACACATTTTTACATTTAGGTGAAATGCGATAGTACTCTTCACTAGTCCTGCAGTAAAACCAATTTTATCTACAATTCAAAGTGGCTGTACTTGTGGTAGTATGCTCTTAGTCTTAAAACGCAGAAATTTACTCTAGCTCTGATCGAGGCCCTATATTCATTCTCAAAAGCTCTTTTTGCCTAGCACAAATTTTTGAGATACATGAAAATTCAGCGTTCAATAGAGAATGGGCGAAGGTACACACTTGAAAGCACCTCTCAATTACCAAAATTTAGGCTGCAGATCCATTCCTGAAAGTTTAAATTGGCTAACACTAGGAGTTCAATAAATTGTTCTTTGCTAATTTTTCACCCATTAATAAGGTAATCTTAGTGACAAGGCTCTTTCTAACCTAAATACTGTAATAATAACAAAGGACTAATATAATTCAGTTCCCTATCCAATATTTTTCAAAGCTTAATATTCATTAAAGTGCGATTGCTAGTACCCCAGACAGATAAAATACCATGTTTCAAACCTCTTAATTTTTTCCTCACTATCCCAGAAACTAAACCATCTACAAGCACAGATGTTTGTCAAATAATTGACTTTTGACCATAATCAACGTTTCACAGCATCCATAATTCCATTGCAATAAAAAAAAACAAAGAATTCATCAGTATGCCAAACAAGTGAAGCATTAAAATTCTTATAATTCTGTGAACTTGGTGTGGAAAACCGGCATACAAGATTAATAGTAACTACAAAAGACGGTACATACCCTCTGTCTGAAATAGTGTCTGATAAATAGCTGGGCATACTCATTGTCTATCATCAATCTGTCAGTTTATCCCTCTCTATCTCTCTAGTAGCTACTAGCCCTACTTGTTCATTGTCAATAGCAGGATCTCAGGCTATTCCGTAAGGTCACTTTCAAAAACTGGACTAAGACTATCCAGTAAAGCCTAAGGTTTCTTTATTCCAGTTGAGGTGACTGTCATTTTAAGTGTAGTCATTATTGTCCGACAAAGATCTTTGCTTGGTGGTAGATGTTTTCTAAGACTGAAATGCTGTGAACGGAATTGTAACAAAAAAAGACCAAGTAGGATGTAAAGGCTACAATTAAAGAGATCAGCAGAGGCTTAACCATTCATGATGGTGCTGAAAAGTATAATCTACCAAAGAGCACATTATGTGACTATAAGCAAAATATCAGGAGTGTAAAAGTGGCCCCAAAAATTTTCCTGACAATAATATTTAGCCAGGCCAGGTTGATTGAATAATACAGGAACGGCTACAAGGTTTCTTGTTTCACTACTTAGTGTCTGGAAAAACTCCAGAGATTCATGCAAAGCTTGCTGATGTCAGTCTGGCTGAAAAATTTGGGAGCTCTGAAATATGGCAAAAAGTGGAGAACAAAGTATCATAGGCAGCGCAATAGCGCATCCTACGTAAAGAACGATGTTGGCACAATGTATCATTTTTATTTTTTAGACCAGGGCACTTCGTATAGAAAGAGTTGTTGTAGAAACTTCAAAAAGGGCTCATTTAATTGGAAATTGAGAAGGCTAGTGCCCTTTTTAATAGTCGAAAGGGATTGGAGGGCAGATAGCCCCCCCCCCCCCCACGCCCATGATCAACCCAAACACATCCAATCAAAATTTGAGATAGCAATTTTGTTCAACAACGTAGTTGAAAAGTCCGAAAATTATGTCTTTGAGGATGACAATCCCCCCGGTGCCCTCAGGGCAGGGTTTAAGTTATGCCATGGGGGCATATATGGTTTTAATAGAAATGGTGGTCATATAAACTTCGAAAGGAGGCTCATTGGATTGTAATCAGAAGTTCTAGTGCCCTTTTTAAGAGTCAAAGTGATCAGAGGGCAGCTATCCCACCCCCACATGTCGTGTTTTCCCAAAATGCATCCAATAGAAATTTTGAGACAGCCATTTTATTATAAAATAGTCCGAAGATCATATAACAAGGTTTTTGGGGTTGATACAAACCACCAGAGACTGGGGCCAAGGGTTGTAAGTTATGCCCCAGGGGCATTTATAGTTTTTATGGAAGGGATGGTTGTATAAACTTTAGAGGTGGCTCATTTGGTTGGAAATTTGAAGCTCTAGTTCCCTTTTAAGCGTCAAAAGTGATGAATGTCAACTAGCCCCCCCCTAACTACCCCTCTTTTCACCAAAAGCATTTCATTAAAATTGTGAGATAGCCATTTTGTTAGAAATAGTCCTAAGAACAGGGATGTTCAACTGACCAAAAGGCAAGATGTACATGCTACTACTGCTATTAATACTGCTACTACTACTACTAATACAACATTAACACTGCAACTACTTCTACTACCACCGTAACTACTATGATATTCTTAACTAACCATAATTTAAACACTTCCTTTACTATTAATGCTAAGTCTATGAAGGTAAAATTTGAGAGGAAATTGATGGCAAATTCGAACAAACAGAAGTCACTATGTGCATTTAGATCGTCAAAATAGCGTATCTGAAGAATTGATTTCTGTATTAAGTTGGAAATCTCCGAGAATGCTAAAAGGGAAAGATCAATTGACCAAAAAAGCAATATGTGCATGCTGCTACTAATATTACTACCACTGCTGCATTTACAGGTTCTCATACTACTATTACTATTGCTTCAACTACTACTTTTATTGCAACTACTTGTAAGGCTAAGCGCATTAAGATGAAAATTTCAAGAAGTATATGAATATACAGGTTATCAAAAAGACATATCGACAATGTCACAGCAATGGCCAATTGTATTAAGTTGAGTACTAATACTATTGCTGCGACTGCTATTACAATTATACCTAAGGTTATGAAGGTGAAATTTTCAGAGAATTTCTAGAGGGGAAGGTAAACTGAATCACCACACACCATCCGTATGCAAGTTCAGTTATAGTCAGAACATATTTTACCAACAGGCCAAAAACCCAGATTGGAACCTGATTTCATCGATTATGTTCAGCTTGTTGTCTGCTAGAGCCGCCAACACGCGCAGTGGCGTAGTGGGCTGAAATTTCTGTACCAGTAGGCATCTGAATGTAATGTTTTTATAGTACAAGGAGAAACATATATCTGCCACAAGGTATTGAACGCATTTAATATGCATTTAGCGTTTAATATACTATAAGCAGGCTAAAGGTTTAATTCTAATTGAACAAATAAAATTGAAACAGTAAAATTAGTTTTACAATAAATAAAATTGAATAAGTAAAATTTGAATAGTTCCAGTTCCAAAAATAGTGTAGTGTATTATAGTATAGAATAGGGTATTATGTATTTTCATTTCAATGTTGTAATAACTGGAAAAGAGAATATTTGTAATATAATTCGCTTTCAGTGAAGCGCCGATGACGCAATAGGCTTTAGATTTTTAAAGTTAAGGAAGGAGGCAGTAGCTAAATTCTTGTTTGTAGTGAAACTAAATTTGTCGTGAACGGTCTTGGGAAGAAATAAGGTTGAACTAAATATTTGATATATAATGATGTCAACTGCTGAAAAGCCAATCAATTCAAAATTTGATTTTACTGTAATTTATTTTTTTTATTTTCTATGCTGTTATAAGTACGTAAGAAACTGTTTGTATTAAAGCACCATTTTCAGTAAAGCGCCAATGACGTAGTAGTTTTTAGACTTGTACAGTTAGGGAAGGAGGCAGTACCCATACTTTTCTTTGAATTGATTTTTGTTCGTTTCAATCTTGATTCGCATATTTAATTAAAGCTTTATTCGTTTTAAGGTTTATTTATTCATTTATATTAGTACATGTTGTATCTCTGTTTGCTATGATTGTTTGTTACCTCGGTAGTCTGATCACCAACGACAACAGTCTATCAAAAGACATTAAAAGACGTCTCGCCCTCGCGAGTTCCAGTTTCAAGGCCCTTATGCCCATATGGCGAAGCAAGGATTTGTCTCTGCGGCTTAAAACACGACTTTTTGATACCCTGATCATCCCCATCGCAATCTACTCATGTGAAACATGGACACTGAAGGTAAATGACAACCGTCGACTTGCAGCATTTGAAACTAAGTGCCTCCACCGCATCGGCGGGATCACTTACCTTGATAGAATCTCAAATGTCGAACTTCTCGAGCGCCTTAAAGTACAACAAACAATTCTCATGCAGATCCAGCTCCAGCAACTTCGATGGCTCGGTCACGTACAACGGATGAGTCGGTCCCGCCTCCCAAAAATCACCTTCGAAGGCCAAATTCACGGTTCTCGTCCTCGTGGTCGTCCCTCAAAAAGGTGGAAGGAAAACTTTGCACCTCACCGCCTCTCGGACCTTCTTCGCCTAGCAGAAGACCGTGAAGCATACAAAAGGCACATCCACGCCGTTACGAAGAAAGAGGCCCCAAGACGACCTTCAAGGACGGATGGGACTTAAGTCAAGTAAGTCAAGTAAAATATTCGTGTTCGTTTTAAGCTTGATTTGCATATTCAATTAAAGCTGTACTCGTTTTATGATTTATTCATTCATTTATATTAATTCAATAAAAGAAAAAAAACAAAAGCAATACGAAACCATAAGAATGGAACAACAAGAATAATACAAGAAGAGATTAGAAAACTAGAAACAACAGTTTTTAAAAGGAAAAGCAAAAACAATTGCCCCCCCCCCTTCCGAACAAAAAAAGCAAACCAATTGTATTTAAGCTACTCTAACCAAATCCAGGTAATAAGAGTCTAGCCTAATACAGGTTATATTTTAATTACTTTTAGTTTTAATGACAAACAATTCTGATTTTCACCTTCTCTTCTTCACTTGATTAGTCGCAATCCCTTTTTCTTATTCTAAGACATTTCTGTTCTTTTCTGGTTTTTCTCGGCATTGAATATGCCACGTTTGACGCGTATTTTTTTATTTAAAAAAATTAGGTTTTTTTTTAATCTTTGCTTGTCCTTTTTTGGTGGCCGGCGTTAACCAACCTGGAAAATAGCCCTCCACGGATCCCCCCGAAAAATTCCACCCCACGCAAAGGACTAGAACTCTCAATTTCTGATCGAATGAGGACACTCCGAAGTTTCTGCGACCTTGAGGTGGAGGTGTGGATGAGGAAGGGACAGTCCTCCTCCTCTACGGAATGAATTCTGCTCATTTTTGGGGTTTACTGTTATTCTTTACTTTCATAATAACAGCGTAAACAAGAAATATTCCCAGAAATAGTAAGGGAGTAGAAATCAATTTCACCTTTTTATGCGTTTTTTAGTTTCTTTTGCCCCCCCCCCCCTAAAACCTTTGCTGGAAAACTTTTCCACCGAGAAGGGGATAGCCGGCATGATTTTAAAAACAATCAGATATGAAAGTCTTTTTCAAATGAGTGTTTTTTTTTTTACTTTTATTGCAAGCTGACCAATGGTCGGCGTTGCGCAGGTATTGATCGATTCGATGCCTTTGGCTAGGAGTGCAATACGTGGTTGGGGACAAATCATACGACGCTTCCCGTGTGAAATGAAAATGAAATTTTCATTTCATCGCGATCAATTTTCGTGTGAAATAAAAGTGAGCTAAGAAAATTTTTCACTACAGATCATCTACAAGAAATTTTCTGGGAATAATTTCTAGCTAGAATGGAATTGTCTTTTTTTTTAGTACAGGCTTCACGGCTCCATCACAAATGATGATTTGCCGCTAGTCCAGGTAGTTACCTCATTTTCTAACACTGAGGTACTTGTTATACCTTCTCTTGAACGTGTCAAGGGAAGGATTTTTCGCGATTACCTCTGCCGGCAATCTATTCAATGTGGTAACCGATCGCCGGGCGAAACTCGTTTTCAGATATTTTTGGCGGGGAGTACCCTGCTCAAGGTAGTCCTGACGAGCTGTACTTCGGCAAGTTGATCGCAAGCGCTTTGCTTTATCAGGAACGAGCTTTGATAGCTCCTCCGATGGAGGGTTATACAAGTACTTACAGAAAACCGACATGGACGCCACATCGAAAAGTAACTGGATCAGCTGTGGGGTTTTAGCTTTCGTGTTGCCAGATGTTACTGCACGCACTGCTCTATTTTGAATATGTTGAAGTGGAGCGATGTGGCTTTTTGTTGCACCAGCGAAGAGAGGACATGCATATTCCATGACAGGTCTGATGCACGAATTGAAAAGTGGCACAATAGAATCATCAGGGAGGAGACTTTTGCATCTTAGGATAACTCCTATTTTCTTGTTGCAAGAATATCTAAATTTTACTGAGATGCTCAGTCCATGAGAGATCCGAAGAGAAATTAACTCCAAGTAGGCGCAGTGAATCAACTCGCGTTATTACCTCTCCTTTGAAGACGAAATCAGGATGAGCCCTCATATTACGCGCCTTAGAAATTAGGAGCTCTTTCGTTTTCGATGTGTTAAAACTTACAAGCCATGCATCTGCCCACGTCTCAATTTTCACCAGGTCAGCCTGGAGCTCCTTGTGGGGTTCACTGTCTTTTGCGATTGATGTTTTTGTTGTTGTGTCATCTGCAAAGTGATGAGGTTTTTTCACAAGATTGTCCTCTAGGTCGTTTATGAACACCAAGAAAAGAGTTGGCCCAAGAATACTTCCTTGTGGTACTCCTGATAAATCTGAGTGTTCTTTTGATATGAAGCCATCGAGGACAACTTACAACGATCGTTGACGAAGAAAGTCAGCAAGCACGTCAAATAGTCGACCATGAATTCCATAAGCTTTTAGTTTACAAAGAAGTCCCTTGTGCCATACACGATCAAAGCCTTTCGCAATGTCAAAGGAGCGAAGGCAAATATCGTGTCCCTGAGAAAGGAGCTCAACCTACTCTTGATACTGTGCAATCAAACAGTTTAATGTAGACCGTTTTCTGCAAAAACCGTATTGCGTGTCTGCCAACAACAGCTGTGACTCAAGGTATTGGTAAAGGGTCTTATTAATGACGCTTTCATAAACTTTACCTACGCAGGACAGCAGACTTATTGGACGATATGATCCTACATTAGTAAGGTCAGACTCTGCCTTTAGAACAGGGACCACATGAGCAGTTTTCCAGGCTTTCGGGAATAGTCCCGCTGCAAAGCATTTTCTATAGAAAGAGGCGAGAGGACCAGCAAGTTCAGTGGCACATCTTTTAAGGATGAGACTGGGAATCTTGTCAGGTCCTGAAGCTTTGGTGACATTCAGCTGGTTTAGCGTTCTGAGCACCTTCCTAGTAGTTATGTTAACGCTGGTGATTTTTGCATCTGTTCGTGGCTGAAATGGGGGAGGGAGACTCCGTCCTCATCAAGTTAGGAGACCTTTGAAAAGGCTTGTGCAAGAGCATCTGCCTTTTCCTGGCCTGACTGGATCATCGTCCCTCCAACAGGAAGCGAGAGAATTGACGTTGATTTAGATGACGGGAGGGCTTCTTTGACGACCCCCCACCCCTCACTTTTCAGTTTGTCTACAAACTTGTGCTTCTAATTGGCTCTAGCTTGATGTACAGCTTTAACAGACTCGTTTCGAGCGCTAATAAAAGCAGCCCGATCCTCGTCAGATTCAGTTGAACGCCATTTCTTGTGAGCCTTCTTTCTGGCCCTGATTGCCTTTCTACAACCAGCATTGAACATTGGCTTATCTCGAGATGAGACTTTTACTGTTTTTGATGGGACGAATTGCTCAATAGCCTCTGTAATCGCTTTTTCGTAAAGTGCCGCTGCTTTATGTGGGGCTTCTTTTAAAAATGTACTCCACGGCTTTGCCGATAAGAAGTTTCGCAGACCATTCCAGTTTGTGCGGTGATACTGCCTGATGATCCGCTCGTGCTTTACAGGTGGAGGTATTTTGAGATTTCCACGAGCTATAACTGCCACATGGTCGCTGGCAAAAGGATAGCTTTCAACACTAAAGGAATCCGAATGATCAGTTAAGAAGAGATCAAGCCTGGATGATCCATGAGGGCCGATGTAAGTGTCAAATTCAACAAGTTGTTCTAGGCCGTAAGCAAGACTCAGGTCTAGCAGAGCTAAACCCTCCGCATCAGTCGTACGGCTTTTCAGCCAGTGAATGTTGAAGTCTCCTTGGATTATTATACCTGATTTAGGGAACTTTTGCTTCACAAATTCCAAGCAATCTTCGTGCCAAAAAAGGATGCTATTTTTAAGGTACATAGCAACACCACCTCCACCAAAAGTCGAGCTTCTCGGGTTTTTGCGATCCAGCCTGAGCAGAGTGTAACCAGGAATACTGATCTCACTATCAATGACGCTAGAATTCAGGTTGGTCTCGGATACACACATGACAGAAGGGGGGGGGGGACCTCAGTCATCATGTGCTGTAGGTGATCCAACTTGGATCAGAGACCACGTACATTGCAGTGGGTAGCAGTAAACGTATCCGTAAGAATTGTCTTGGGGCGCGCATTTGGTCGTCGCGCACTGGAAGAAAGTCCGATCCGAGGCTGTTTTTTCCGTTTTAAAACTTGGTAAATACCGGCTGGATGGGTAGTTGGCCCAAACAACGAACAAAAGAACTCCTAAGACAGACTTTGCTTCATCAGATAAGGAGCGGTCATAAGACCTCATACTTAACCTTAGCAAAGGTGGTGGTGACCCCAATAGAGGCAGGAGTCGGAACCTTGCGATACCTACCACTCTCAAGCTCTGCGGGCAGGGACGCCAACCCCTGAGCGGTTTGCCGGAGCAGAACACCGCATACACAAAAAAGTCTTGGAGGAATTTCCCCGAAGAGGGGGCAGGGGGCATTTTTACGTGAAAACAACTTTCCATGGTGGAATGTTTCCGTGGGAAAGGAAATTTAAGAAATTTTTCATGGAAGGGGAGCCGGATTTCCCGGTGTTATTTAGAAGCGATCCGAAATTAAATTTCAAAAAAAGTTTCTTCAACTAAAAATAAGGAGCAACATCAAAATCTTAATGGACAGAAAGTATTACGTATATGAAAGGAGTTGCCCTCACCTCAAGACCTTGCTCTTTACGCAAAAGTTTTGATTTTGTGTCCTAATTCCTTAAGAACGACTCCTGAAATACAATGGCCGTTTAATAAGAACAATATATTTTTTATTTTTTTAATTTCCAATCACCTATTATGAAAGAGTGTCAGCGGGTGCTGAGTGGGGAGAGGGGATGGTGCCTGAAACCACATAGAGGGAGCCAGATCTTTCGGCATAATCTGATTAACAATCAGAAATTAAAACTTAAAAAAAATAAGAACTTGAAGTACAGAACAACATTGAAAAAGACAAAAATTAGTCCATATATGAGTGAGGCTAAACCCTCTTAAATCCCTTGCTCATTAAACTAACGTCTCTATTGCTTTGACAAAGTTTTTTATTCTAATTAAACGGCCCTAATGTTTATGAAGTCTTTCTTAAAGAATTGGGAAAAAAGTCAAACTTTAACGCAAAGCCAGAGGGGCTTAAGAGGGGGAAGCCCCCTAATAAATTAAAATTTTTTGTTTATTTAAAGTTTTAATGTAGGTTCTTACTTTTCGTTGAAAAAGCTGTTTTTTCTATTTAATCATTGGCAGCGCAATATCGCTGCCTAAGTAAAGAACGATGTTGGCCCAATGTATTATTATTTTTTGTTCTTGGTCTTAGACCAGGGCACTTCGTATCGAAGGAGAGGTCGCAGAAAGTTCAGAAAGGGCTCATTCGATTGGAAATTAAAGTGGCTTGTGCCCTTTTTAATAGTCGAAAGCGATTGGAAGGCCACTAACACTCCTTCCACGCCCACCATTTCCCCAAACACATTCAATCAAATTTTGAGATAGCCATTTTGTTCAGCGTCGTTGATTTCCAGAGAAATTATGTTTTTGAGGAGGACACTCCCCCACAGCCCAAAGGGCAAGGGTTGAAAGTTATGCCCTGGGGGCATATGAGGTTTTTTTATAGAAAGCGTTGTCGTAGAAACTTCAAAAGTCTCATTCACAACTAACCCCCCTCTCGCGCCCACATTTCCCCCAAACACATCCAATCAAACTTTTGAGATAGCCATTTTGTTCAACGTAGTTGAAAGTTCTGGAAATTAGGTCTTTGAGGATGACACCCCCTCCCCCCACAGCCCTCAGGGCAAGGGTTGTAAGTTATGCCCTGGGGCATATAAGGTTTTTTTTATAGAAAGCGTTGTCGTAGAAACTTCAAAAAGGGCTCATTTGATTGGAAATTGAAATGGCTAGTGCACTTTTTAATAGTCGAAAGTGATTGAAGGCAACTAACACCCCTTCCACGCCCACCATTTATCCAAACACATCCAATCAAAATTTTGAGATAGCCATTTTGTTCAAAGTAGTTGAAAGGTCCGGAAATTATATCTAAGAGGATGACACTCCCCACACAGCCCTCAGGGTAAGGGTTGTAAGTTATGCCCTGGGGGCATATAAGGTTTTTATTGAAAGCTTTGTCGTAGAAACTTCAAAAAGGGCTCATTCGATTGGAAATTCAAAGGACCAAGGCCCTTTTTACTAGTCGAAAGTGATTTGAGGGTAACTAACCCCACTATGACGCCCACCTTTTCCTCAAACATATCCAATCAAAATATTTAGATAGCCGTTTTGTTCAACGTAGTTAAAAGTTTTAGAAATTAGGTCTTTGAGGATGATACCCCCCCCCCCCCCCAGAGCACTCGGGGCAATGGTTGTAAGTTATGTCCTGGGGGCATATAAGGTTTTTTATAGACAGTGATGCTGTAGAGACATCAAAAAGGGTTCATTCGATTCAAAACTAGAAGGGCTTGTGCCCTTTTTAATAGTAGAAAGTGATTGGAGGATAACTAACACCCCTCTCACACCCGCCATTTCCCAGACACATGCAATCAAAATTTGAGATTGCCATTTTGTTTGATGTACTTAAAAAATCTGGAAATTATGTTTTTGAGGATGACACTCCCCCTACAACCCTCAGAGCAAGAGTTGTAAGTTATGCCCTGGAGGCATATAAGGTTTTTTATATAGAAAGCGTGTTCGTAGAAACTTCAAAAAGAAATCATTCGATTGGAAATTGAAACGGCATGTGCCCTTTTTGATTGTCGAAAGTGATTGGATGGCAAGTAACCCCCCTCTCACGCCCACCACTCCCCCAAACACATCCAATCAAAATATCGAGATAGCCATTTTGTTCAACGTAGATGAAAGGTCCGGAAACTATGTCTTTGAGGATGACAACACCCTCACAGCCCTCAGGTCAAGGGTTGTAAGTTATGCCCAGAGGTATATAAGGTTTTTATAGAAAGCGTTGTCGAAGAAACTTCAAAAAGGGCTCATTCGATTGGAAATTGAAAGGACTAGTGCCCTTTTTAATAGTCGGAAGTGATTGGAGGGCAACTAACCCCCCTCTCATGCCCAACGTTTCCCCAAACACATCCAATCAAAATTTTTAGATAGCAATTTTCTTCAACGTATTTGAAAGTTCTGGAAACTAGGTCTTTGAGGACGACACCCCCCCCCCAACCCACAGGACAAGGGTTGTAAGTTATTCCCTGGGGGCATATAAGGTTTTTTTGAAAGTGTTGTCATAGAAAGTTCAAATGGGCTCATTCGATTGGAAATTGAAAGGGCTAGTACCTTTTTTAATAGTTGAAAGTGATTGGAGAGCAAATAACGCCCCTCTCACGCCCACCATTTCCCTAATGGTTTCCCAATACAAATGAATGTGCATTGTCAGTTTAATATACTTATACTGATATTTAGTGATCAAAATGTTAATATTATTTGATTTATTAAAGTTATAAAAGTAAAAACATTTATATTTTTTCAGTAAAGTGCAAATTATGGTCTGGCCTTGTGAAGGCATAGGGGTTTGAGCTCTACTCATGTTAATTTCTGCTCCTTTCGAGTTTGACTCCGTTATCTATTGTAATTTCTGATCGTTTTGGGTTTCATTTATTTATCGATGCTGATTTGTGGTAGTTTCACGCTTGGTAGATCATTTGATTTTATTTTGGCTTATTTTTGGTTTAATGAGTTCTTTACTTTTCTTTGAAAAACTTAACTTATGCTACTGTACTGAAATAGACGACACATCATTAACACAGGATTCTGATTAATGGATAATTCTTCTGGGCCTGGTCTGTTTTGGTGGGCGTTTTCACGCTGAAAAATCTCTTCCTAGCTAATTTATCTACTACGGGATGCCTCCCCTTAATAGCATAATATTTGTAGACATGGATATATAATGAGTCGGAGGTAATAGGCTTGAGATTGTCTGAGCAGGATTTTGACTCTTGTTGAAAGAAGAGCATCGCCAAGCGCTGAAAACCCTTTTGTGACAAAGAATAGGCCCAGGACTGCGCAAAGCTTCCCTTCATACTTGAGGTCCCAGGGACTTCTTGCTGTCCGGTTCTAAGCCGGATTAAGCACTTTGGTGCAGAGTTGAGAAGATGTGTTGGCCCCCGCCCTGCATTGGTATCAGGGACCATTGCTTTTCCTGAAGCCAAAATAATTTCAATGATTTCCCAGGGGTAGGAAGCATGACATTAGGTGATATAGAATTTGTTTACTGAGGCAGGAAGGATGGGGTACATAGAGAGGGAGTAGGGCTCATGATGAATAAGGAAGCTGCCAAGTCCTGTTTAGGCTGGGAAGGTATTAATAATAGAATACTAATTGCTCATTTATGAATAAAAAGTTCAGGGAATCAGTTATAGTGGTATATGCCCCTGTAGAGCCGACTGACGGAGATACTAGTAATTCAGATGAATTTTACTTACAGTTACAGAAGCAAATAGACAGGGTCCCAAGTAGAAATATAGTGTTTTTATTAGATTTTAACAACCAGGTTGGTAGAAATTTGGTGTAGGAAAGAAAACAGCAATGGCGACAGACTGTTGCAATTTTGAAGGTATAACAATTTAGTTATAATAAATACGGTGTTTGGTTATAAAATGGCCCATATGTTAACATGGTATTCACGTGATGTTAAGACGGGAAACCTTATTGATTATGTCATTGTAAACCAAAGACTGGCAGGATCAATACAAGATACTAGGGCATATAGGAGTGCTGTTATTGATGTTAAAAGTAAAGATCGCCATCTGGTAGTGTCTAGGGGTAATTTACAGTTGAAATTTCGGAAAAGGAACTACTTCCCGGGAAGTTATGATGTTAGCAGACTCCATGATGAGAATTTGAGAGAAAGTTTTCAGGAACAGTTGAATACTAAATTAGAGAGTTTAAAATTTGACAATGTGGAAGATGGTTGGAATTATTATAGGAAAACATTTTGTGAAGTTGCAGATGGTGTCTTAGGAAAAAAAGTTAGGACTGCAGCTAGGAATGTTAGTGAAAAAGCTTTATGTTTAATAGTGAGGAGAAGGGGCTAGTACACGAATTATCTGAGTGACAGATCATATGAAAACAAAAGGATTAGTGATAAGAGTTAAAGAGAGATGAGCAGAACATTTTGAGAACGTGCTAAACCGAGATAGACTTGCAGGAAAAGATATAGAAGAAAATGAAAAAGTTTTTGATGCCTTGGATGTAAAGGAAGATTTCTTTTGTGAGGAAGAACTAGCGATAGTACTAAAAGGATAACAAAATAATAAGGCTCCAGGTGCTGACAGTGTGATAAATGAGTTTCTTCAATATGGCGGCTCTGAGGTTAGAAATAAGTATAAAAAGAAGAAAAAGAAAGTTTTTGATGCCTTGGATGTAAAGGAAGATTTGTTTTGCGAGGAAGAATTAGCGACAGTAATAAAAGGATTAAAAAATAATAAGGCTCCAGGTACTGATAGTGTGGTAAATGAGTTTCTTAAATACGGCAGCTCTGAGGTTAGAAATAAGTTATAAGAAAATTATGAATATGATTTTTGAAAAAAGGGGAAGTACCTAGGGATTTTAGGAAAAACCTTAATTAAACCACTGTATAAGAAAGGTGATAAGAGTGAGTGTGGTAATTATCGAGGCAATAGTCTGGTCTCTGTAGGTAGCAAATTACTTAGTAATAAGATACTTTTTAGACTGAGAAATGCTGTAGACAAAGTTTTAAGAGGAGAACAGTGCGGTTTTAGAAAAGGTAGAGGATGTGTTGACCAGATTTTCACTCTTAGGTTAATAATTGAGAAGTGCCTAAGTTTTTAAATACCCCTTTTTCTCAGTTTTATAGATTATGAGCAAGCGTTCGATTCTGTTGATAGAAGAGCTTTTGTAAAGGTTTTATCCTTGTATGGTATTTTCCTTTATATTGGTCTTTTGATGGTTTTGTCTTAAGAAGCACAGGAAAGACAATGGGAGAGCAAGGAATGAAATGGGGAGGAAAAAATCTCCTGGACTTAGATTATGCTGATGATTTACGCATTCCTAGATCAAAATGTGAGCAATATGAATGAACTTCAGGTTTTGCAAGTTCAGGGTGCTAGAAAAGGTTAAATGTTAAGAAGACTAAGTCACTAAGACTAGGAATAAGTGAAGGTGAAAAGGTGACGTTGGGTAACAAAAAGATTGATCAGATTGATAGCTTCACTTACCTTGGTAGCATTATTAGTAAAGACGGTGGGATCAGAGAAGATATAAAAAGTAAAATAGCCAGGGCTCACAGGGTGTTTTTTTCACAGTAAAAAAAAAATTGTAAGAATAGGAAGATAATTCTGCAAACCAAGAATAGTATATTGGAAGCTACAGTGATGACAGTGGTCAAATATGTCTCAGAAGCATGGGCGCTCCGTAAAGCAAATGAAGATTTGCTAGATGTTTCCCAGAGAAATTACCTATGGATTGTTCTGGGTACCCAGCTGATTGATCGTATTTCACACAGTAGGCTGTACGCAAAGTGCGGCTAAATCCCGCTTTCTAGGGCTACAATGAGAGAAAGGTTGAGATGGCTAGGGCATGTTCTGCGGATGAAGGATGACAGATTGCCAAAGATTGTCCTTTTTGGCCGACCGTCTAGGGCTAAACGGAAAGCAGGTCGTCTGCAGTTGGGGTGGGAGGATGTCATAAAGAAAGATTTAAAGGAAATGGGAGCTTTCTAGGAGGGTGTACAGAGGGATGCTTTGAATAGATTGGGATGGAGGAGGAGCGTGCGTAGCTGTGTTGGCTTCAGGCGGTTTGGTGCTGTGACGAGTTGTTAGTAGTAGTAGAAGTAGCATTGAATATTATAAATAATTTAATAACAAATACTGAATTATTAAAAACATCAGTGCCGACCCGGAAATATTGCGGTTTCTGCCAATTTTTCATGTGGACATGTTTCAGTGGAATTATCTGGGGGCTATTTTCCGCGTGTTTTGATTTCTGAAAAAAATTAATTTCCACGGAAGGGGGAATTTCTGGAGAAATCGAGAAACCGATTAGAGATTAAAGTCTTATTCAAATGAAAGAATTCTAAGGAGAATTTTTCAGGCTGAATCATCCGCAAGCAATCTTACAGGGAGGGGGAATCTCAGCGAGGATGGAACTGTCTGGAGAGAATTTGATGGGGGGAGGTTTACTTTACGTTGGATGAAATTTCACCAAAGGAGATTTCCCTCTCCATATATGAAAGGTGTCCCCCTCCTTAATACCTTTACGCTAAAGATTGACAGTTTGTCACAATTTTTTAAGAGCGTTTACTGAAAAACGGGGCCTTTTAATTAGAATAGGAAGCTTTTTTAAAAGTGCTAACAGCTTTAGCGTAAAGAGTAAGGTAATGAGGAGGGGACAACCCTTAAAGTAAGGAATAAGTCTTCCGAAATTAATTTGCAAATTTGGTTTTAATTTTTCATCTACGGTGAGCCAACTTCGAACCTGCATTAGTTGAAAAACGTTCAGAAATTAAAAAAAAGAAAAAAGACAAGTTTTTTTTAACTGAAAGTAAGAAGCAACATTAAAACTTAGAACGAACAGAAATTATTCCGAATATGAAAAGGGGTTGTCCCCACTTCAACGCCTCACTCTTTACGCTAAAATTTTTATTGTTTTAAAAAGTAGGGTCGTGACAAAGAGCAAAACTTTAGTGTAAAGAGTAAGGAAGGAACAGCACCTTGCATATACAGAATAATTTCTGTTCATTTTAAGTTTTAGTGTTGTTCCTTACTTTCAGTTAAAAAAACTTGTTTTTTTTATTTAATTCAAAAAAGAAAAGCCTATTGCCTATTGCTTACACATAGCATTTGTTATTGGGAAGTAAACAGACATTTTTTGGGAGGTGAATTTTCTCTGGGGGAATTTTCAGTGGTGGGACGTTCCTCTTAAATACTTCGCTCTTTACGGTAAAGTATGATTTTGTATCCCAATCCTTTACGAACAAAAAGTGAAACTTAATGTTCGTTAAATTAGAATAAAAGAGCTTTTTGAACATTCTAAATAATGCGTGAAGAGCTAGGTATTGGAGAGGAGGTATCCTCCCCATTTCGTAATAATTTCTGTTCGTTTAAGTTTTATGTTGATCCTTACTTTCAGTTGAAAAACCCTGCTTTGTTTTGTTTAATCACTCAAAGAAACTAACAATTCTCAGGGGAAAACGTTGAAATGTCGCTGATTTCACGCTTTGGATGCGTGAGCTAATTGCCTACATGCAGTTAGATTGCCTCTGCATCGCCTTTGTTAACGTAGCGTTAATCAGCTATGCAAGGGTGGAATGTGATGCAAATTATGCAAATACGGTACAAAATTTTCCCGGGGTTCTGAAAATAACTGAGTGGTTAAAAGGGCATATCAGCAGTATCCTAGGATCATTTTAGTGTGTGAAATTAAAACTTACAAGGCTTGATGTGGGGGATCTTCAACTAGCCAAAAGACAATATTTGCATCATAATACTACCGCTTCTACTCCTACAACTATTAATTCTACTGCTACTACCACCAATGCTATTACTACTACTGGTGCAACTACTACTGCTACCAAAGCTGAGGGTAATAAGGGAGAAATCTCGAGCAATATTGAAACTATAATGAACTAAATCAAAATACTCTACAGGTATGTCTAGATAGGCTGTCAAAGAGGACGTATCAGAAATGCTCCATAGACAGTTGATGACATTAAGTAAAAACTTTCATCGAGCGTCGAAGGAGATGTTAAAAAAAAAAAAAAAAAAAAAAAAAAAAAAAAAAAAAAAAAAAAAAAAAAAAAAAAAAAAAAAAAAAAAAAAAAAAAAAAAAAAAAAAAAAAACAAGATGCAATGTGCATACTGCTAATAACCATCTAAAGCTACTGCACAAGCTAGGTATTAAGGTGAAGCTTTCAAGGAATATTTAGGTATATGTTAAACAAAAATCAAAATGAACTATGATCATGTAGATTATCAAAAGGGTGACAGAGCAATATCACAATAAAAACTTACATTATTAAGTTATACCTTTAGGGGTAAGTTGTGGCGCATTTTGTACTAGACAGAAGACACTGTGTGTAAACATTTAATGCGGCTTCTACGGTTACTGTAACTAACGACGCTAATGGCATTAAGTTGAAACTTTTAGGGAACATTTAGGGGGAGTTTTAATTAAACAAAAAATTTATATGCATGGAGGTACTAAAAGGGCATATAAGCATTATGAGGTATATAAGGACATAGGCAGCGCTGTTCTATCGTAACTCGTAATATCATTGATATTTAAAAGGAGTAAATTTGATTGGAAACTAAAGTTTCTAGTGCCCTCTTTAAGAGTCAAAAGTGATTGGAGGACAACCAGCCTGCATCCTTAGCCCATAATTTTCCAAACACTTCCAATCAAAATATTAAGACAGCCATTTTGTTAAGCATATCTGAACAGTCAAGTAACTATATCTCTAGGGTTATTAGATAGGTCCCCCCCCCACAGTTATGTAATTTGCCCATTATGCTTAAAAACTAAGTGTTGCTTTAAAATTAAGTCAAAATGCACTATGTGTAAACTGGTTGCCAATAAGACATCTCAGCAATATACCAAGACTTCTAATACTATTTCTGGTCTTAAAATTTGACTAAATCAAAAGAGTGCAAGTGTATCCAGGCTGTCAAAGAGCATAGATATAATTTTTTCGGAATGTTATTAAGTTTTATTTATCAGGCGAACTAGAGGACGTATATGACTAAATTAAACACTACTATTTGTGTCATGATTTTCAAAAGGGTGTATGTTGTTAAAAATTGTTGAAAAAGTTTCTCCAGCATACAAATAGCAAGTCAAACTATAAATTCATAAAGAAAAACCGAGAAAATTCCAACTGTTATTTTCTTTTTCCCTGAAAAAGACTATTTCAATATAAACAAACAGCAATTTATTTAAAAAAACTTTTTCCAAAGAATAAGTTTTTTAGAAAAAGCAAAGAACTTCATTATACTGAAAATGAGCAAAAATAGAATCAAATAATCTACCAAGCATAAAACTACCACAAATCAGCATCAATAAATAAATAAAACACGATTCGAACAGAAATTACAATAAATAATCGAATCAAACTTAAAACTGGCAGAATTGAACATGAGTAGGGCTCAAAACCCCTATGTTTTCTAAAAGCCAGACTATAATTTGCTGAAAGTCTTCTTAAACAATACCTATTCTGAACAAAGAAATTAGCCAAAAAATTAATAGAATCAAAAGCAAACGATAATAATTTTTTAATTTGTTTAAGTCTAAAAAGGACAAAATTGAGAGGAAGGATAAGATCAACTGGTAATACTTTCAATTTATCAGGAAGTCCTGTCAGGGAAAGAAGGAGTACTTTTAATGTACAAATGGCTTTATTTTGAAGACATTGAAGGGACATAGACACCTATAATCATACTTGAAAACGAGGATTTTCTATGATTTTTTCTTTTGGTTGTAAGAACAACATTGCAGCATTGCTGCAACATAAAAAAAACAACTAATTTCATAAATTTGAAGATGCTTTTTGTTTGTAAGGAATCAAACATAAGCAGTGTTTTGATCATCTGCATGTTAGTCATATAATATTTCCCTGCTTATGCAACAGGCATGAACTCAGTGACTACCCACAAGATTAGCTTTCATCTCTAAATAAATATTTGACAATAAACTATGACACCAAAAATACATCAAGCCCAGACTTTCATCTTGGCATTAGAGGCAGAAAATAGAATTTAACATTTTTGCTTTACATTACAAAAATCGAACAGTGAAAGTGGTATTTCCAAACCAGAAGAAAATAAGAATTCTATGATATGAGAATAAAGTTTAAAATATTATAATGACAAAAATTACAAAACAGGATAACTGGTCCTCCTAAGATATTCATCTAAGTAAGCCAATTAACCACTAATTTGAAGTGCATAAACTTGAATAATTTTCTCAATAACCATTCTGATCTATGACTTAGATTTTTAGCTCTTCACTACAAATCTTTTTCAATCCTATTTGGTAGCCAGATGTTAAGATTATGTTCTTACATAATTCATTCATTCAATTACTAGTTTGTTACCCAGTTTATTGGCAATTGATGGGAGTGTTTATCTTTTGCTTAAAACAATCAGGAGAGCTACACTTTCCAGAGCTCCACAATGATATTTTTTCACTCATTTTCCACAAGTTCTTTATTTTTAAACTTGGTACCTGCAAAGTGTTTAAACTGAATACGTGGATTGAATGTCTTTTATATTAAATTAATTAAAGTAAACTTTTTTCACAAAATAAGTTTTCCAAAGAAAAGCAAAGAGCAGCATTAATCCAAAGACGAGCCCAAATAAAGTCAAATAAATTTTCCAGCATAAATCTGCTATAACACTGTCAGTTAAAAAAAGATAGAAATTGATTAAAAAAAAAACTTTTTACAAAAGAAGTTTTTTCAAAGAAAAGTAAAGAGCTACATTAACCCAAAGATGAGCCCAAATAAAGTAAAATAACTTTTGCAGCATAAATCTGCCAAAAATCATCACCAACAAATAAATCCAACCCAAAACGAAAATAAATTACACTATTGGCCAATTCAAAGTCAAAACAAGCAGATACTACCAGAAAGAAGAGTACCCTAGGTTTAATGCCCCCCCCATGCCTTCTAAAGACCAGAACCTAATTTGTAATTTACTGAAAACAATCATTATTGAAAGTTATGTTTTTATTCCTCATAATATTCAAAAAAAAGAGAAAAATCACCATCATAGCCAAGATTACTGATAAACAACAACAAATGATTGTTGATTGACAGTTTAATATACTGACATTCATTCCTACAAATCTTAATAATTTTGGTTTTATTAAAGTAAAAAAAGAGAAAATTTTAAAATGTATTTTGTTTTCAGTAAAGTGCAAATTACCTTCTAGTCTTTAGAAGGCGTGGGGGGCATTAACTGCACTCCTCTTGGTGGTAGTTTCTGCTTATTTTGAATTTGACTTGGTTATTTATTGTTATTTATGTCTGTTTTGGGTTTTATTTATTTATTGATGATAATTTATGGTAGTTCTCCACAGAATTAACTTTATTTTTGCTCATCTTTGGATTAATATAGATCTTCACTTCCCTTTGAAAAAACTTCTTTTGTAAAGTGTTCTTTTGATCAATTTCTACCTGTTTTTAATTGACAGAGTCTTTTTTGCTGATGAAGAAAAAACATTTTAAATCAATTTTTGATAATAGATGTACTGTAATCATTTGAATTGATGGCTATTGAGAAGAATATTCAAATATTTGGGTAGAAAATCTGTATAAGCTTTGGGATTCTATAGGGCTGAAAGAATTCTCCCCCCCCCTCCCCACGTTAAAACCTTGATTATATACAAATATTAATTAACTATCCCCTCCAAATGCCCCGAAAGTTTTAACTTAATTGCCTTCCTGAGACATTGCAGATACATCCTTTTGACAATCCTGGACAAACATAGAGCATTTTGATTTAGTTCAATTTCCCAACCAACCTGTTCTGACAGTTTTAATTTAATATCCTTAACTGTTCATGAGATATTGCACATATATTGTTTGGATAGAACTGGATGCATACAGTGTCTATACATTTAATTTAACATACCCACAAACATACCCCAAAGGTCCAATGTAATATTTTTCCTGGCCTGGGACATTGCACAGACACAATTTTAGCAACCAGGAGGCAAATACAGTTGAATATCGATAATTTGAATTAGAATTTTTTGCAGTAACCTTGAAAAACACTTGATAAATTGAAAAAGAAACACCTCAATAATTTGAATTTGTAACAAGGACACTTTGGTTGGCAATACTTTATAATTTTTTTTTATAAATTCTGCTGGATAGCATTGATAAAAGTGAGAATATGAAAATAACAGTTTTGACCTCTATAATTATGATTGACGACACCTGGAAAAATTTCAGTTCTTCCCCCCTACATAACTGCTTCAAAAAGTGGGTTTACAAAGGAAACAGAAAACCATTGATGAAGACATTTATTGTTTTTGTCAGTTTTCTGTAGAGAGTAAAATCTAGTTTATCAATACTACAAATAGTTAACCCATCTAGAAATGGTATTTTATTTTCAATTTCTAGGGTAAACTGTACATTTCTGTCATATGTATTAAGATGATCTAAAAAAAAACCAAGTTCATTTTCCCCATAATTCTAAAGTGATATTATCCATGTAACATCCCTAATAGAATATGCTTTACAAAATATGAATCTAAAGCATACATAACCATTTGGTAGTAGCCTGAATAGAGGTGCTCCCATTGGCAGCCCCTTTATTAGCTCATAAAAATAATTACAGAACTGAAAATACATTGAAAACTTATTACAAAGTTTAACTAGGGTCATTAAAACTTTACAATCAATTCCTGTTGCTGAATCTTTGAGTAAATGATAATTTTCTTCTATTTTGTTTTTGAAAAATTGCTCAGATATGGCCAAACCTATATTTGTATACATTGAAACAATGTAAAAACTACTAACTATTGTGTTTTTAAGTTTTTCTACTAAATCTACCAAATTACTTTTGCAGGAATTTTGGGAATAAAGCAAAGGTTTGAAGGCTGTAAATAGCCATTTTCCAATATTGGAATAGAGGGTTTTTGTACATGCTATGATAGGCCTTAAAGGAATACCTTACTTATGCAATTTTGGTAAACTGTAAAATTTTTGACAAAAGCTAACATGGGGAAAACTTATCGTATATTTTTTTGGTGATTTCATCATTTTGTTTTAGATGCTTCAATTCATTTATAACATTATTAGCACACTGATTGGTATGATCGTGAGTTATTGTTTTATATGTACTTTTGTCATTCAAGTTTGAATAAATTTTGTTGTCATGATCTCTCATATCCATGACAATAAGTGAATTGCTTTTGTCTGCTTTAGTTATTATAATAGACAGGTCTTTGTTGAGATTAGAGAATACTTTTATGTTGTGCAAATTTTATGATGTAATATTTGTAGGAGACTTAACCTTTTTTTGGCTATTGTAAAGGGTATCTAGAAGACAAGACTTAACTTCATCTGAGTTACAAACAGATGTATAGTATTTGTGCAAAGTTAACTCTAGAGAGGGAACTTGTTTTGGTAGGATAGAGAATTTTGGACCTTTTCCAAGTGTTCGGATTTCCTGGGGTTCAAATATTCAAGAAGAAAGATTCACAATAGCTGGTCCAGAAGTGAATTTTGGAGAATAAATGTGGTATCTCATCAAAGATTCATCACTTAAGCTTTCCAATTTTTTATATTGTCATTCATTTGATAAGCAAAAATCATGACTAAACAGACTCCTTTCCAATTTAACAACCCAAGAAAAATCAACTGTGGAAAGATTTCCAAATAAAATTTTTTCAAGAGATTTTCTTTCTAAAAAAAAATAATGTCTTTTTTGTTTACTGTCCTTAATAATGTGTACTGATGTTTTATCTTAAATTACCTTAAATTGCAGCTTGGGACAAATTTCAGAATTTTCCATCCTTGTAATGCTCTGTTATGACTTCTGTAGGTTGTTTGATGCAGTTGCATGCTGTATTTGGGTTGAGGACTCAACAGCTTCCCAGTTGTACAGGAACTCTTGCTGTTGCCATTCTTTGCCAAGATTTTGCTTGAATGCACCCATCAAATCAACAGCCAATGCATCTTCAGACAGTTGATTCCACAAGTTCATTACATGCTGGCTGAAGAAAAGGCTTCTTTCTAAGATTGAGGAGTATTTCTTGAAGATTTTCTTGGAATGCCTGTTGTCACAGAACATTCTGCAGAGGGCAAGAAGACCAAGGAGAATATTTTTGGAAATAATTTTGTGGGCCATAATCATGTTACCATGTTTCCTCCAGTATGTGAGAGTAAGAAGCTTCAAATGAAGTAACACTCTTTGTATGTCATTTGTTTGAGGCATTTGACCATTTTGGTTACTCTTTGTTGTACTCCTTTTAGTGTTTCCTTGTCCTGCTTGAAGTAGGGTGATACCAGGGACATTCCAACCTCTAGGCACATGCAAACTAGTACCTTGTAGAGCTTCATAAACACACTTGGGCATCTGCTGCAGATAGTTCTTTTGATCATTCCAAGAGATTAGAGGGCAGACAATGATACAGATTTTGCATGGGTGCTGAACTTAAATTGACAATCAACAATGACTCCAAGATCTCTTTTTTCAGACTACCAAAGAGTGGTTACCTTGAAGATGGTACTGCTGATGAATATTGTGATTGCCACAGAGGATTACATGGCATTTATCACTATTGAAAGAGGGGAGTCATGTATGAACCCAAGTCCCAAGAATGTCAAGGTCCTTTTGGACAGATTGCAGGTCAGAGGATGTAGCTGCTTTACCAACAAGTTTTGAATCATCAACATAAAAAGTGAGGAAGTTTTAGAGAAGATTGGATGCATTATTTATATAGAAGTTGAAAAGACTTGGCCCAAGAATGGTCCCCTGGGGAATGCTGCTTAAAACAGTTGTAGAAGAGGAGAAATGAGAGACACCTTGGGAGTCATGAACTCTTACAACTTGTATTCTTTCTGAAAGGAAAAATTGTATCCACTTGACAATCACTTCATCAACAGCTGCTGCTTTTAGTTTGGTGATAAGGAATTCATGACAAACCCTGACAAATTCTTTTGAGAGATACAGGAGCACCATGTCAACAGGGAAAAATTTATCCAACAATGATGTAACATACTCACATGTCTGTATTAGAATAGTATCAATGCATCTTAAAGATCTGAAGCATAATTTCCAAGTGCTGAATTAGAGCTATGTTGACAAATCTCTTGAGCACCTTTACAACTGCAGAAGTGATGCTGATGGGAATTTTCTGCATGATCTTTTGGGCCTTTTTTGTGGATTGGTGTGATATAGGATGTTTTCCAGTCAGACAGTAGTTTTCCATTTTGTAGGGACAGCTGAAAGAGTCTACACTGGGGAGAACTGAGGACATTTCAGCACTCTTTGAGGAGCCTTGGGTGTATCCCATGTGATCCCTTGGATTTGTTAACATCAAGTTTATCAATGCAAGCTAAGACCATTTCTTCAGTAATTGCCAATTTAGGCATTGGATCAGATATTACAATTGATGGTGCTCCAGGGATAGTTGGACAAGATCAGACGGTGAAGGCAGAGGCAAATTGGGTATTCAATATATTAGCATTATCTACTGGTAATGAGTGGGTTATGCAATTATGTTTGAGGTCAGGAATTGTGTTTTTAAATGTAATGTATGAACAAATTACCCTTCTTTCTGTGTATTTAAGTGTAATTTGAATCTTAAAGACTTGGGAATAAGGTTTTTGTTTCTGCAGGATTCTAAGAATTTTTGTTGATTGATAATATTAGCATTTTTTTGCCTCAACTAATAAAAGATATCATCAGTCAACTGCTCCCCAAAAGCTAGACCTAAATAGCAACAAAGACCACACTGCCTACTCATCATAAACAACAAATTACAAGTAGAAACAACAGAGAAATTTTTCTGAAGACATTCACCTTAATGTACCCTGAAAGTTTTGATTTTGTACTCTAATACATTCCTATGATATTGCTGATATGACCTTTTGAGAAGCTGCATGCACATAGCATGTTCTTACTTGAGTTTCCCCTCAATATTCCCTATAATTTTGTCCTTCGTACCCTTAGCCTTACTACTCTAAGGTGTTCATAAGATAATGTTTACATGCCCTTTTGCAAAGCCTCCATGCACATAGCCCATTGTGATTTAATTCAACATCCCCTGAAAGATTAATCTTAAAGCTGTTGCTGAGATATAACTGATACATCCTTTTGACAACTTACATGCATATAATGTGTTTTGATTTAGTTCAATATCCCGTGAAAACTTCAGCTTAATACCTTTAGCCTCAGTAGTGGTTATAGTCTTAGTAGTAGTAGGAGAATGCACATAGCAAAACATACTCCTTCCTTGACGAGCTCTAAAAGTTTCAACTTAATACCCAATACAGTTCCTGGGATATTACTGATATATCCTTTTGACTACCTGCTAGGAAAGAGTTTGTTTTGATATAGTTCCACAGTCTCTCAACATTCCCTGAAAATTTCGCCTTAACTTTAGTAGCACAAAAATACTGCATTTTGGTTAGTTCAGCATCCCCTGAAGTATCAATTTAATACCCCAATAGATTCCAAGAACTGATATACCCTTATGACAACCTGCAGGCACATGGTGTGTTTTGATTTAAGTCTCTCAGTTTCTTGGACTGTCTGTCTTAGCTTTTTCTAAAATTAGCCATGTATTGATGCCTACTGCATACTACTTGATTTTAATTCAATTTCTCCTCAACATTCCCAATAATTTTAACCTTCACACCCTTAGCCCTAGTAGTAGCCTATTGGTCAGTTGATTATCCCTCTGATCATTCCCTGAATGTTCTAACTTAATACTTTAAGCCATTCCTGAGATATGACCTTTGTCAACCTACATGCACAAAGTATGTTTTGATTTAGTTCAACACTCCCCTTACAATTTTTTGAAAGCTTTACCTGAATGTGTCTGGCCTTTTTGGACACTAAAGGTCAAACATGTCCCACTTTCCTGTTAACAAATATTATATATATATATATATATATATATATATATATATATAAACAATGGGAGAATCTAACTTAAAGCTTTTGCCCCATGGACAGTGTGGGGTGTCATGTCCTAGAGCCACACTTACTGGACCTCTCAACTATGTTGAACAAGGTGGCTATATCAAAATTTTGATTGAATGTGTGGGGGTCCATCAGAGGGGAGCCAGTAGCCCTTCTATCACTTTTGACTATTAAAAAGGGTATAATAACTTTTGATTTCCCATTAAATCAGCCTCTTTTGAGGTTTTTACAACAGCTCCTTCTATACAATGTGCCTTGGTAAAAAAAAACCTAAATTGTGCTCACTTTGCTCTTTTCTTATGCAGTGTCATTGTGGTGCCAGTGAAACTGAGATGCCTTTAAAAGCCTGTTTTAAAGGCATGCATGGTTGTGAAAGTTTCTACTTAGCCAATTTAAAGAATAAGGTTCTATGTTTGCTGTTCTTGGTACTTGTAGCTTTGGTAGGCCTACATAGCCTATGCCATTATCTGGCCTCATTAGAGCTGGCAACCAGGATGTAATTATGATGCCAGAGACTATCATATAGGAAAGTGAACTGAATTGGGAATAAAAAAGTGTAACCTAGGCTATTTCTTCTTTTTCCTATGTTAGCTGTACTGTACAAATAATAATAAAAAAAAAACCAGCCTAAAATTCCTGGGCAAACATAACCTGCCAAATAAAAAAATTGTATAGACTATACCCAGCCATCCCTGAGGGGGAGGGGAGCTGGAGTATAATTTAGGGATGTAATTTTCTGTGGGCAGGGGACAAATGTCTCTCCAGATCTTGGTTCCCCCCCCCCCAGACCCCAATTTACCCTTCCCTAGCTGAAATTTAGCTTGTTCAAAAATCTTGTCAAAACTAAAATAAACCTGCATTATTCAAGCATCCACAGAAAAAGATCAGGGGTAATGTTTATCTTAATGGATTATTCAGATAGCTAAGAAAGAAACTTACCTCTTTATAAGAATTGCATCCTGAATCCAAATTTAACATTCATTTGCATCACAAATAAACTTTACCCCCCACCTCTATATTTACCAATCCAAGATATATATTTGCAAATTGGGGGGGGGGGGGGGGGGGGTAAAGTTCATTTCCAATGCAAATGAATGTTAAATTTGGATTCATGATGCAATTCTGACCATAGAAGTAAGTTTGTTTCTTAGCTATCTGAACAATCCATTAATATAAACATTATTACAGATCAGTTGTCTTTAGCATACATTTTCTAGTAAAATTCTACTTTAGCTACTTTTGGCTATCTTGGAAAGGGTTAGGTTAGGAAAATGAAAACTTTCAGGGATAGGTCTACAGGCTAAAGTATGTCATGGGAAAACATTTTGAAGCATCTATCTCCACTCCTTCTCTCTCTAGAGGGTCCTGAAATTTGTCTACATGACAGGCTATACCTATTGAAATTTTGACAAAACAATATATTACCTCAATTTTCAGTTATCAGTTTCTTCTTCTCTGGCTTTAGTTCTGAAAATGCATTTCCTGTTATTTGAGTAGAATTCTAAGCCATATCAATGCTTTATTTTCAAAATTTAGGAAATCTATTTGCATATTTTTAAAACCTTATAAATTGGGTTTGAGCCAAGTTGTGAAGCTAAAATCAATTTTGTTGTACTTCATTTGAGCAGAAGATCTATTTTGAAAGGTTTCACTTTTATAACACATGGATTTTTAAAGGTCATCAAAGGTCAGGACCCTCTAGAGGGAGAAGGAGTGGAGGTAGGTACTTCAAAATACTGGTTATTTTTTTGCAGTACATATTATTTACTTACAAATAAAGTAAACATACCACTTGATGCCATTTTTTATGCTCTTTCCAAATATAATAATCATTTTTGTCAGAAATGAATTTTACCCCCACCCCTATATATACTAATTCAGGGTATATATTTGCACATTAGGGGGGGGGGGGTAAATTTTATTGCTGATGTAAATGAGAGGTAAGTTTAATTTTTACCCCCCCCCCCTAATTTGCAAATATATACCCTGAATTGGTATACATAGGGGTGGGGGTAAAATTCATTTCCAACAAAAATGATTATTATATTTGGAAAGAGCATAAAAAAGGCACCAAGTGGTATGTTTACTTTATTTGTAAGTCAATAATATGAACTGCAAAAAAATTACCAAAATACCTTCCCAGGACATACTTTAGCATGTAGACCCATCCCTGAAAGTTTTATTTTCCTAACCTAACCCCTTTCTAATATAGCCAAAAGTAGAATTTTACCCATTTTCCTATATGGCTCATTTCTCAGTTTTCATTGTAGCCTAATTTTCACTTGATTTGAGAAAATTGGCTCCAACTTACCCTCCCCCCCCCCTAGAATTTTGACAAAATTATGCCAATCGTCTAGGCTAATTAGGGATACCTCCAGATGGCTAATCTGACAGTGTATATATATATATATATATATATATATATATATATATATATATATATTTGTATATATATATATATATATATATATATATACAAATCTTTAAAATAGCCAACTGGCCAACCAGTTTTTTAAGCCTAGGAGTCCAGCTGGACATAAGGAAACATATTAAGAAGACAATTCTTACTCCATAATATGGAGAATAATCCTAGTTAACACATTTTCAAGGTTGAGAGCCTTTGTCTTCATTTTTTCCTTGTTTTTCTAAGATATTCTTGAATTTCTTAGAACCTATATATTCACAGAATATATACCCCAAACCCCCCAATGTGCAAATATATACCTAGAATTGCATCCTCAATCTAAATATAACATCAAGTTGCATCAAAAATGAACTTTACTCCCATATTAGCCATGTGGTGGATGTCCAGCTAATTACCATGTTACCAAATATTATAGGCTAGGCTTATTTAAAAAGTGGGAAGTTGGTAAAGTTCTACCAAATCATATTATTGACTTACGCATAAACTGAATATAGGCCTACCACTCAATGCCCTTTTTATGCTGATTACAAATATAGTAATCATTTCTATTGGAAATGAATTTCAGCCCCTCCCCCCCCTATATATGCCAATTCAGGGTAGGCTATATATTTCTAGGCCTACAACCTAACCCTGAATTGGCATATATAGGGGGGGGGCTAAAATTCATTTCTGATAGAAATGATTATTATATTTGTAATCAGCATAAAAAAGGCATCAAATGGTGTATTCACTTTATTCCTAACTCAATAATATGATTTGGTAGAACTTTACTGGGAAGTCTAATGGTGTTGTCCTTTTATTGTCATTGCAGCTAATCCAGAGAAAAAAAGTATTAATACTACCATCAAAAAAATAGCTAGCCTAAATAGAAAGCCTTGGTAGCCTAGATAGGAAAGGGTCGAGATTGTAAATTTTTGATAGCCTACTAATTGTTTGAAGAGGAACTTGAAAGGATGCATCTGACTAAACTGACAATTTTTTGACATATTGTACCACACTGAAATAATTATTTTATTGAGAAAACCAAAAAGTATTGGGCCCACATCTCTATTAGCCTATAGACTAAGCTAGCTTGGCTTAAATAGAAAAGGTAAAACTTTCCATCAAGCTGAAATGAAACTTGTCAGAATCTCTTTCCTATGATGGCTTAGCAGATACACCTTGAGCTTTATTTGAAAATAATTGTTTTTCTGTTTATTTTACCTTAATTTTTTCTAGATTTAGTTGGACAATTAAATCAAATTTTTCTTCCTTTCTTATTCAGGATATCGGGCGACACCAAAAATTGCGCGTTTTCAAAATATTTATTTGTAAGTACCTAGATGTCACACATGCGGACTAATCCTTTTCGCGTTTTACCGGCATAAGGGAAAGCTAATCTAATACTACTATACTACAAACAATTCATTGCAGAACGAGGCTGTCTGAGGCAAACACAGTTGTGGAAGCTTAACAAAATTACATTCTTTACCCCCTCCCAAGATGTTCCAATCATAGACAACGCAATCGTGCTGCCTAAGTAAAGAACGATGTTGGCACAATGTATTATTTATTTATTTATTTTTTTTTCCATACCAGGGCACTTCGTATCAAAGGAGTTGTCGTAGAAACTTCGAAAAGGGATAATTCCTTTGGAAATTGGAGTGGCTAGTGCCCTTTTAAACAGTCGAAAGTGATCGAAGGGCAACAAACTCCCCCCCCCCCTTCTCCACGCCCATCATTCCCCCAAACACATCCAATAAACATTTTGAGACAACCATTTTGTTCAGCGTAGTAGATTTCCAGATAGAAAATATGTTTTTGAGGAGGAAACTCCCCCAAAACCCTCAGGGCAAGGGTTTTAAGTTATGCCCCGGGGGGCATATAAGAACGATGTTGGCACAATGTATTATTTATTAATTTTTTCCTTTAGAGCAGGGCACTTCGTATAGAAGAAGTTGTCGTAGAATCTTCGAAAAGGACTCATTCAATTGAAAACTGGAGAGGCTTGTGCCCTTTTTAATAGTCGAAAGTGATTGGAAGGCGACTAACACCCCTTCCACGCCCACCATTTCCAGAAACACATCCAATAAAAATTTGGAGATAGCCATTTTGTTCCACGCAGTTCAGAGTTCAGGAAATTATACCTTTGAGTAGGACACTCCCCCCCCCCCAGTCTTCAGGGCAATGGTTATAAGTTATGCCCTGGGGGCATATAAGGTTTTTATTGAAATCTTTGTCATAAAAACTTGAAAAAGGGCCCATTCGATTGGAAATTCAAAGGGCTAGTGCCCTTTTTAACAGTCGAAAGTGATTTGAGGGCACCTAACCCCTCTCTCACGCCCACCTTTTCCCCAAACACATCCAATCAAAATTTTTAGATAGCAATTTTATTCAACGTAGTTGAAAAATTTGGAAATTAGGTCGTTAAGGATGACAACCCCTCCCCCTGAGGGCAAGGGGTGTAAGTTATGCCCTGGGGACATATAAGGTTTTTATTTAAAGTGTTGTCGTAGAAACTTCAAAAGGGCTCATTCAATTGGAAACTGAAAGAGCTAGTGCCTTTTTTAGTAGTTGAAAGTGATTGGAGAGCGACTAACGCCCCTCTCAAACCCACCATTTTCCCAAACACATCCAATCAACATTTTGAGATATCCATTTTGTTCAACGTAGTTGATAGTTCTTGAAATTAGATCTTTTAGGATAATAAGCCCCTCAGGGCCCTCAGTCCAAATGTTATAAGTTATGCCCTGGGGGCATATACAGTTTATATAAAAAGTTGTTGTAGAAATTTCAAAAAGGGCTCATTTGATTGGAAATTGCCCTTTTTAATAGTCGAAAGTGAGTGGAGAGTAATTAACCCCCCCCCCCTCACCTCCATATTTTCCCCAAAAACATTCAATCAAAGTTTAGAGATAATCATTTTGTTCAACGTAGCTGAAAGTTCTAGAAATTATGTATTTAAGGATGACAAACCCCCCAGAGCCCAAAGGGCAAAGGTTGTAAGTTATGCCCTGGGGGCATGTAAGGTTTTTATAGACAGAGTTGTCGTAAAACTTCAAAAGGGCCTCATTCAATTGGAAATTGAGAGGGCTAGTGCCCTTTTTAATAGTCAAAAGTGATTGGAGGGTAACTAACCCCCTCTCACGCCCACCATTCCTCCAAACACATCCAATCAAAATTTTCAGATAGCCATTTGTTCAACGTGGTAGACATATCTGGAAATTAGGTTTTTGAGAATGACACCTCCCAGTCCTCAGGGCAAGGGTTGTAAGTTGTGCCCTGAGGGCATATAAAATTTTTATTGAAAGTGTTGTCGTAGAAACTTCAAAAGGGCTTATTTAATTGGAAAATGAAAGGGCTAGTGCCATTTTTAATAGTTGAAAGTGATTGGAGAGCGAATACCGCCCCTCTCACGCCCACTATTTCCCCAAACACATCTAATCAAAATTTTGAGATAGCCATTTTTTTTAAACGTAGTTGAAAGTTCTGGAAATTAGGTCTTAGAGGATTACAACCACCCTAACAGCCCTTAGGGTAAGGGTTGTAATTTATGCCCTGGGGGCATATAGCCTAAGGTGTTTATAGAAAGCGTTGTCGTTTCAAAAAGGAATCATTCGATTGGAAATCAAAAGGCCTAGTGCCCTTTTTAATAGTCGAAAGTGATTGGAAGGCTTGACATTTTTATAGTAAAGACCGATGTGGGTATTATGTGTTATTTTGTTGTTGTTGTTGTTTAGACCAGGGCACCTTATATCGACGGAGTTGTCGTGGGAACTTCGAAAAGGGCTCATTCGATTGAAAATAGAAAGGGCTGATGCCCTGTTTAATAGTCGAAAGTGATTGGAGGGCAACTAATCCCACGCCCACGCTCTCATTTGCCCATTATGTTTTAAAAACTAAATGTTTCCTTAAGATTAAATCAAAATGCACTGTGTTAATGCTAATTCCCAATAAGGCATCTCAGCAGTATCCCAAGAACGACTGAAGGCATTATGTTCAAACTTTTGGGGCTACTTCTGTTCTTAAAATTTAACCAAATAAAAATAGTGTAAGTGTATCCAGGCTATCAAAGAAAGTAAACAGGTTTTTTACGAATGGTGTCAATCTTTCTATTTCAGGTCAACTAAAGGAGGTATGAAACTAAGTTAAACACTACTATTTGTGTCCAGATTTTTAAAAGGTTGCATGTTGTTAAAAATTGCTGAAAATTTTTCTCCAGCATATAAATAGCAAGCCAAACTATAAAGTCTTCAAAAAACGAAAAGATTTAAGGTATTATTCTTTTTCCCTGAAAAGACTATGTCAATATAAAACGAACAGATATTAATTAAAAAAGACTTTTTCAACAAAATAAGTTTTTAAAAGGAAAGTTAAGAACTCCATTAAACAAAAAATGAGCAAAAATAAAATCAAATAATCTACCAAGCGTGAAACTACCACAAATCCGCATCGATAAATAAATGAAACCCAAAACGAACAGAAATTACAACAAATAACCGAGTCAAACTCAAAACGAGCAGAAATTAACATAAGTTGGGCTCAAATCCCATATTCCTTCCCAAGGCCCGAACGAAATTTGTACTTTGCTGAAAAAAATACAAATGAATGTGCATTGTCAGTTTAATATACACATACTGATGTTTAGTTATCAAAATGATAATATTATTTCATTTAGTAAAGTTATAAAAGTAAAAAAAATTATATTTTTTTCAGTAAAGTGCAAATTCTGTTCTGGCCTTGGGAAGGCATAGGGGTTTTGAGCCCAACTTATGTTAATTTCTTATCGTTTTGAGTTTGAATCGATTATTTATTGTAATTTATGTTTGTTTTGGGTTTCATTATGCTGATTTGTGGTAGTTTCACGCTTGGTAGATTATTCAATTTTATTTTTGCTCATTTTTGTTTAATGGAGTTCTTTAATTTTCTTTGAAAAAATTATTTTGTGGAAAAAGTTTTTTTAATTAATGTTCTTTAAAGCCTTTCTAATGACCTTTTCAAACCCTTTTGAAATCGACCACCATTTCATTTTGACTCAGATGGATAGGCAAAAAGCAAAATCTTCGATAATCTATCATCGATAAAAAATGTCTAGTCATCATAACATTATTATCACTATAGCCGTGGACTGTGCGATCAAAACACAATTTTGTCTATATAATTATTTGAGGTTTTGTATAATCTCTTCTACTTTTACTACTAATAACAACTCTCTGCAGAACCAAGCTGCCTGAGGCCAAAACAGCCACGCACGATTCTCCTCCATCCCTATATATTCAAAGGTTCTCTCAGGAAGTTCCCGTTTCCCTTAAGTTTTTCCTTACGACTTCCTTCCACCCCAACCGAGGATGACCTACTTTTCGATTGGCTCTAGACTGTTGACAGATAAGGACAATGTTTGGCAGCCTGTCATCCTTCCAACACAGAACGTGCCCTAGACATATCAAGCTTTTCGTACGGCCTACTACTCGAGATACGGTAAGTCTGTCGGGTACCCAAAACCATCCATAAGCAATTTCTCTGGAAAACATCTGGTAAATCTTCCTCTCTTTTTTTTGGAGCGCCCACGCTTCAGAACCACAATTGACCATAGTCATCACTAAGGCTTGCAATATTCTAATTTTGGTACGAAGACTTATCTTCCTATTCCTCCAAACCTTTTTCCAACTGGAAACAAACAACCTGGGCCTTGGCTCTTCAACTTCAAGCGTCTTCACTGCACTCACCGTCTTTGCTAATAATACTACCTAAGTCAGTAAGGCTGTTGACTTGATAGATGTTCTTGTTGTGCAACATCACCTTTTCATCTTCGATTATTCCCAGTCTTTGCGACTTAGTCTTCTTAACATTAACTTTTAAGCCTATTTCAGCGCCATGAACTTGCAAAAAATCTAAAAGTTCATTCATTTTGCTCACACTTTCGTCCAGGATGCTTAAATCATCAGGATAATCTAATTCCAGGAAAGTTTCAGTTCCGCATTTGATTCCATATTTGATTCACTTAAAACAAAATCTATTAAAATGATCCATGTATATGGAGACAGAACGCAACCCTTGTTAATTTTGACTTGATACAAGACCTGCTACTAACCTCATTTCCTACTTTAACCGCAGCAATGTTATTCTCGTATGTAGCGCTGATCACTTTAATTTATTTGTCTGGTATACCATACAAGGATAAGACCTTCACTAAAGCTCTTCTGTCAGCTAAATCAAACGCTCGCTTATAATCTATAGAACCTAGAGCTAAAGGTTTTTGATAACTCAGGCATTTCTCAATTATTTACCTAAGAGTGAAAATTTGGTCGACACATACTCTACCCCTCATAAAACCACACTGTTCATCTCTTAAAAAATTATTTACAGTATCTCTACGTCTAAAAATTATCATCATACCAAGTAATTTCCCTTCTACAGAACCCAGACTATTTCCTCTATAATTACCACACTCACTCTTATTATCTTTCTCCCAGAAGGGTCTAATTAGAGTTTTCCTAAAATCACTAGGTACTTCCCCCTTTCCGAAAATCACATTCATATCTCCAGTTACTTATTTCTACCCTCACAACCACCATATTTAAAGAAAACTTACTTACCAAACTATTCGAACCAGGGGTCTTCTTATTTTCAATCCTTTTATCACTGTCACTAATTATTCCTAAGGAAATATATCTTCCTTCATATCCAAAGCGTCACAAAAATTTTCATTCTTTTTTATAGCCTCTCCTGTAACTCTATCAGGGTTTAGCATGTTCTCAATATGTTCTACCCATCTGTATCTAACTTTTTCGATATCATTAATTGTGGCCTCGCTCCTATCTTTAGCTGGGATAAGTACAGGTTGACCATTCCCTCTCTATTTGTTAACATACCCGTACAATATTTTAAAATTATGCTTTCTGGCTGCATCTTCAAGATCTTTGGCATTTTTATCCCTCGCCTACAATTTACACCTCCTTAGTTCATATTTTAATGCTTTCTCCACTTTCAATATATTCCCCTTATTTTAATACAATCTATCACTCAAATATTTTTTGTACAAGCCCCTCCTCCTCTCTATTAAACATGAATTATTTTCACTATACTGCGTTCCTACTTTCTTCCCTAAGACACTATCAGCGACTTCACTAATCATTTTAATAAAATTATTCCATTCATCTTCTACATTGTTAAATTTTAAACTCTCCAGTCTAGTATTCAAATGTTCCTCTCAAATTCCCATCCTGGAGTCTACTAACTTCATAACTTCCCAGAACGTTGTCAATCTTCTTAAATTTCAGCTTTAAGTTAATCCTAGACATTACTAGATGGTGATCTTTACTTTTAACATCAATAACAGCACTCCTATATGAGATGAGATGAGATGACTTTTATTTTCAACTAATAATTACATCATACTTAACTGGCACTTACCACATTTTTTAAATAACATTATCAACAAACATAGAACTGGTAAGAACTTATGACGTTTTATTAAGCCACTTTTGTGGCTTGAACAGCGTTACACGATCTTTTATCATAAACCAAACTCATTCACTCTTCCTACTCTTTTCATACCGTTCAATACATTTAAATCTCCCGAAAAAAAAAAAAAAAAAAAAAAAAAAAAAAAAAAAAAAAAAAAAAAAAAAAAAAAAAAAAAAACAATCAAAAATATTTAATTCCCACCCAACAAGAACTTTTTAATCTAATCTTAAACTGAAACTGGTTTTCTGTCTCCCTAATGCTCTTTGGGGTACCATTCCACAAATTAACTGCATAATTTCTAATTGCAAAACAAGATCGACTCGTACTCCTTACTTATGAGACTAAGCTTCCACGACCTCTAGTCCTACGATGGTG
The DNA here is from genome assembly GCA_027921565.1 of Artemia sinica. Lineage (NCBI taxonomy): Eukaryota > Metazoa > Arthropoda > Branchiopoda > Anostraca > Artemiidae > Artemia > Artemia sinica. Next base: position 39,084,268 of record CM051261.1, on the reverse strand, counting down.
ATAATCAGAATTAAACTTAAAAAAATCTCTAAGATATTCTGGAGATAATCTATTAAGCACTTGGTAAGTAAATACTCCGGCCTGATGGTCCCTGATCTGATGAACATTTAAAATTCTAAAACTGATAAAACATTCACGCGTGTGCTCATACTGAACAAATTCACCCAGTACTCGAAGCGCCTTATTCTGAAGAACCTGCAGTGTTTTAATATTTGAAGAAAAATTAGATGCATATATACAGCAACCATAAATAATAAAAGGATGAAAAACAGTATGATATACATTTCTTGAAACAGTTAAAGGTAACACGTGTTTCAAACGCCGAATCACTCCAAGAACTCGTGCAAGTTTAGAAGAAACCATATTTATGTGTTTCTTCCAACTAAAATTATTATCAACATAAAATCCTAAATATTTTTTTTTAAAAACCTGTGAAAGCGACAAATTTTCAAATACTATAGAAGCACTATTTACAATTTTTCCTACCCTACTAAACATCATATAATTTGTCTGAGAAGTATTAACAGCAAGGTAACTCAAGTAGGTAAACACCAAAAGGTTTTCCAGCGTTCGGTTTGCTTTATCCACTAGTTCTTCCAGCGACCGTGCAGAAATCGTCAACGCAGTATCATCTGCAAATGCTGTAACAGTTGCTTCAGGCATGTAGAACCTCAGAGTATCGACGTATACGTGAAAGAGTAACGGACCCAGGACTGAGCCCTGTGGAACTCCACATTTTACAGAATAGACTCCGCTAACGATGTCACCTAATATTAATTTAGGTGACCTTCCATACAAATATGATTTAAATCAATCCAATCAAACATCTTTTAACCCCAGACTAGATAGGCGACACTGGAACAACTCAAAATCCACAGTGTCGAAGGCTTTTTTGAAGTCGACAAAGATCGTTAAAGGAATAAAACCTTTTTCTAGAGCTCCATTGACTACATCCAGAAGATAGTGAACTTGAATTGGCTGTCACACAATATTCCTAGTTTATCCAAATATTCATAAAGTCTCCTGTAAATCATCTTTTCATAGATTTTAGAAAAAACAGGCAATAAAGGAATCGGTCGCCAATCCGATAGCTCTTGTTTGTTGCCTCCTTTATACAATGGTATTACCTTTGCCAGTTTAAGACCACTAGGGAATTCACCGGTCTGGAGTGATAGATTTATCAAATGAAGTAGACAAGGTAATATACAAACTAGGATAGCATTTACAGCTCTAAGATTAAGTCCATCTATTCCGGCCGAGTTGGAATTCAGTCCTTGGTCTGGAGTGATAGATTTATCAAATGAAGTAGACAAGGTAATATACAAACTAGGATAGCATTTACAGCTCTAAGATTAAGTCTATCTATTCCGGCCGAGTTGGAATTCAGTCCTTTCACTGTGCTCTCAATCTCCTTTGTTGTGCACTTCTCGAACGAAAAAATTTGCCCTTCGCCTCGATTATCAATAGAGGACTTCTCCAGATGTCTTCCAGACTTTTTAGCTACTTCTTCCTTAATACTTGCACCTATGTTCGTGAATTTTTTTCCGAACTCATCTGCTATTTCCTGTTTATCAGTGATTTCATTTCCATTCACCCACAGACTCTTTAGTCCATCATTATAAATAGTCATCCCTTTTAAAACCTCATTTATTAGTCGCCAGGTTCGTTTTGCATCACCACTTTTACCATCAAAAGCAGAAGCATAATATGCTTTTTTCTCACTGCGACACTTATGGTTAACTTTGTTTCTCACTCGCTTAAATTCTTCAAATAAACTCACATGCTCCGGGCCCTGTAAATGTTTTTCAAAAAGCTGGTTTCGCATTTCCATTATTTCAAGTAATTCTGTGGTCACCCATGACTTTCTTGGCTCATTTTTATTTTTCCTCATTCTCTTCAGAGGACAAGGCACCTCATATACCGGTAAGAGAATATTCATAGACTTGTCAAGCGCTGTAGTTGCATTTTGCTCTGCGCTAACTTCATCCCATGCTAGAGTACTAACTTGCTCTTCCAGATTTCTCAAGTTATTATTTCTCATATCTCTATAAACTCTCTTACTTAGGTTTTTAGCCGAAGTTTTAATACTTCGGTTATTACATAAGGCCAGAACATAATTTACACTTTACTGAAAAAATATAAATGTTTTTACTTTAATAACTTTGAGAAATCAAATAATATTAAAATTGTGATTACTATATATCAGTATATGTATATTAAACTGACAATGCACATACATTTGTATTTTTTTTAAGTAAAGTGCAAACTATGTTCTGGCTTTGGGAAAGCATTGGGGGTTTTGAGCCCAGCTTATATTAATTTTTGCTCGTTTTGAGTTTGACTCGGTTATTTATTGTAATTTCTGTTCGTTTTGGGTTTCATTTATTTATCGATACTGATTTGTGGTAGTTTCACGCTTGGTATATTATTTGATTTTACTTTTGCTCATTTTTTGTTTAATGGAGTTCTTAACTTTTCTTTGAAAAACTTATTTTGTGGAAAAAGTTTTTTTTAATTAATTTCTGTTCGTTTTATACTGACATAGTCTTTTCAGGGAAAAAGTAAATAATACTTTATATCTTTTCGTTTTATTAAGACTTTATAGTTTGGCCTGCCATTTGTATGCTGGAGAAAAATTTTCAAAAATTTTTAACAACATACACCTTTTTAAAAACCTGGACACGAATATCAGTGTTTAATTTCGATTCATACCTCCTCTAGTTGACCAGAAATGGAAAACCTGATACCATTCGCGAAAGAAATCTGCTTATTGTCTTTGATAGCTTGGATACACTTACGATATTTTGACTTGGTTAAATTTTAACAGCAGAAATAGCCCCGAAAGTTTCAACATACTACCCTCAGTCGTTCTTGGGATACTGCTGAGATACCTTATTGGGAATTAGCTTTAACACAGTGCATTTTGACTTAATCTTAAGGTAACATTTACTTTTTAAACACAAAGGCTAATGGGAGAGTGGGCATGGGAGGGGGATTATCTGCCCTCCAATCACTTTTGACTATTAAAAAGGGTATCAGCCCTTTCTATTTTCAATCGAATGAGCCCTTTTTGAAGTTCCTGCCACAACTCCATCGATACGAAGTATCCTAGTCTAAACAACAGCAACAACAACAAAAAATCATACATTATATTCAAATCGATCTTTACTATAAAAATTTCGAGCCTTCTAATCACTTTTGACTATTAAAAAGGGCACTAGGACTTTCGATTTCTAATCGAATGAGCCCTTTTTGAGTTTCTACGACAACGCTTTCTATAAACACCTTATATGCCCCCAGGGCATAAATTACAACCCTTACCCTAAGGGCTGTGAATGTTGTCGTCATCCTCTAAGACATAATTTCCAGAACTTTCAACTACGTTAAACAAAATGGCTATCTCAAAATTTTGATTGGAGGTATTTGGGGGAATGGTGGGCGTGAGAGGGGTGTTAGTCACTCTCACTTTCAACTATTAAAAATGGAACTAGTCCTTTTACTTTCCAATCAAATGAGCCCTTTTGCAGTTTCTACGACAACGCTTTCAATAAAAACCTTATATGCCGCCAGGGCATAACTTACAACCCTTGCCCTGAGGGCTGGGGGGGAGGGGCTGTCATCCTCAAAGACCTAATTTCCAGAACTTTCTAGTACGTTGAAAAAAATTGCTATCTGAAAATTTGGTTGGATGTGTTTGGGGGAATGGTGTGCGTGAGAGGGTGGTTAGTTACCCTCCAATCACTTCCGACTATTATAAAGGGCACTAGCCCTCTCAATTTCCAATTGAATGAGCCCCTTTTGAAGTTTTTACGACAATTCTATCTATAAATGCCTTATATGCCCCCAGGGCATAACTTACAGCCTTTGCCCTGAGGGCTCTGAGGGGTTTGTCATCCTTAAATACATAATTTCCAGAATTTTCAACTATGTTGAACAAAATGGTTATCTCTAAACATAGATTGAATGTGTTTGGGGAAATGGTGGGCGTGAGAGGGGGGTTAATTACTCTCCACTCACTTTCGACTATTAAAAAGGGCAATTTTAATTTTCAAACAAATGAGCCCTTTTTGAAATTTCTACAACAACTTTCTTTATGTGCCTTTTATGCCCCCAAAGAATAACTTACAACCCTTGCATGGAGGTTCTGAAGGGGTTATCATCCTAAAAGACCTAATTTTAAGAACTTTCGACTTCGTTGAACAAAGTGGATATCTCAAAATTTTGATTGTATGTGTTTCGGGAAATGATGAGCGCGAGAGGGGGTTAGTTGCCCTTCAATCACGTTTGACTATTAAAAGGGCACTAGCCCTTCCAATTTCCAATTGAATGAGCCCTTTTTGATCTTTTACAACATCGCTTTCTATAAAAACCTTACATGTCCCAAGGACATAACTTACAACCCTTGCCATGAGGGTTGTGGGGGGGGGGAGGGGTTTTCATTCTTAAAGATCTAATTTCCAAAACTTTCAACTACGCTGAACAAAATGGCTATCTAAAAATTTTGATTGGATGTGTTTTTGGGAAAATTATGGGTATTTGAGGGGGGTTAGTTGCCCTCAAATCACTTTCGACTATTAAAAAGGGCACTAGCCCCTTGAATTTCAAATCGAATGAGTCCTTTTCCAAGTTTCTACGACAAAGATTTCAATAAAAACCTTATACGCCCCCAGGGCATAACTTATCACCTTTGCCCTGAAGACTCTGGGGGGAGTGTCCTGCTCAAAGGTATAATTTCCTGAACTTTGAACATCGTGGGACAAATTGGCTATCTCAAAATTTTTATTGGATGTGTTCGGGGAAATAGTGGGCGTGGAAGGGGTGTTAGTTGCCTTCCAATCACTTTCGAGCATTAAAAAGGACACTAGCCATTTCAATTTCCAATCAAATGAGCCCTTTTTGAAGTTTCTACGACAACACGTTCTACAAAAACCTTAGTGGCCCCAGGGCTTAACTTACAACCCTTGCCCTGAGGGCTTTGGGGGGGTTGTAATCCTCAAAGAACTAATTTCCAGAACTTAAAACTATGTTGAATAAAATGGGTATCTCAAAATTTTGATTGGATGTGTTTGGGGAAAAGGTGGGCGTGAGAGGAGGGTTAGTTGCGCTCCAATCACTTTTGAATATTAAATAGGGCACTAGCCCTTCAAATTTCCAATCGAATGAGCCTTTTTTGAAGTTTCTACGATAACGCCTTCCATAAAAACCTTATATGCTCCCAGGGTACAACTTACAACACTTGCTGTTGTAGGGCTGTGGGGGAGTGTCCTTCTCAAAAACATGATTTTTATCGGGAAATCAACTACGCTGAACAAAATGGTTATCTCAAAATTTGGATTGGATGTTTTTGGGGAAATGGTTGGCGTGAGAGGGTGGTTAGTTGCTCTCCGTTCACTTTCGACTATTAAAAAGGGCACTAGCCCTTTCAGTTTCTAGTCAAGTAAGCCCTTTTTGAAGTCAACAAAACCAAGTCCTTTTTGAAAAATGTCAAGCCATCCAATCACTTTCGACTACTAAAAAGGGCAATAGGCCTTTTGATTTCCGATCGAATTATGCTTTTTGAGTTTCTACGACAATGCTTTCTATAAACACTTTATGTGCCCCCAGGGCATAAATTACAACACTTACCCTAAGGGCTGTGAGGGGGGTTGTCATCCTCAAAGACCTAATTTCCAGAACTTTCAACTACGTTAAACAAAATGTCTAACTCAAAAATTTTGATTGGATGTGTTTGGGGAAATGGTGGGCGTGAGAGGGGCGTTAGTTGCTCTCCGATCACGTTCAACTATTAAAAAAGAAACTAGCCCTTTGAATTTCTAATCGAATGAGCCTTTTTTGAAGTTTTTACGACTACGCATTCTATAAAAACCTTATATGCCCCCAGGGCATAACTTACAACCCTTGCCCTAGAGCTGTAGGGGACGGTCCTCAAAAATATATTTTCTATCTGGAAATCAACGAAGCTGAACAAAATGGTTATCTCAAAATTTCGATTGGATGTGTTTCGGGAAATGGTGGGCCTGGAAGGGGCGTTAGTCGCCTTCCAATCACTTTCAACTATTAAAAAGGGCACCAGCCGCTCCAATTTCGAATTGAATGAGCCCTTTTCGAAGTTTCTACGACATATCCTTTGATACGAAGTGCCCTGCTCTAAAGGAATAAAAAAAATAACACATTGTGCCAACATCGTACTTCTGATTGGCCACAGAGATTCCTTACTTCACTATTGGAAATCCTGTCCCGGCCCCTAATACGGAGGATATAACGAAGCCTTGATCGGCAATATCTCGCAATCATAAAGTTGTACTGCTCGAACAGTGGCAACATAGATTTTGATTTTTGTTTTGGTTGAGATCTTTCGTCTGGTCCAAAGTGCTTTTTTCAGACTAGTAAAGACTCCCCAGGCTTTTGCTATGCGGGCAGAGATATTCCTTTCAGTTCTGCCATCTGGTGTTATGATAGAGCCAAGATACTTGAATTCCTCGACGTTTTTTTTGGCTGACCGTCTAGGGTAACCTGACAAGGAGGAGATTGGTTGAGAGCCCATACTTTAGTATTTGCGCCACTGATGGCCAGTCCGATGCGCTTTGAGACCTCAGAAGTATCGTCGATCATGCCTTGTAAGCTATCGGCGGTAGTTTCGAACTCAGTAACGTCGTCTGCAAAGTCCAGATTTGTCAGGGACTGGAGGAAACCAGCTATTTGTCTGAAAACTATTCCGCTATGGTTTCTCATTGCATTATTCGTGATCCAGTCTATCGCGTAGTTGAATAATATGTGCGAAAGGGGGCATCCCTGCTTTACCCCAAACTCCACTGGAAACTTAAGGTTGAAATTGCTGGAAACACGAGTGCAAGTCTCAGTGTCCTTATACGCACTTCGGAGTATCTCAATGATATCTTGTGTTGTACTGTCTCCAGCCATAATTCTCCATAGCTCTTCTCTGGTGAGGGAATCGAAGGCAGCTACAAAGTCAATAAAGGCAATGAGAAGGGGTAGACCAAACCTGCTGTACTGCTGAAGCATAAGGCGAATCGTCAATATCTGTTCCGGACAGCCTCTGCCTGGTCTGAAGCCTGCTTGTTCAAAACGGGTTAACTTGTCACGTGTGCCTTTGAATCGATTCAAAAGAATGACGCAGAAGATCTTCATGGCATAGTCAATCAGGGAGATACCTCTATAGTTTCTGCAAATGACCTTAACTCCTTTTTTGTATAGTGAAACGAGGACTGATACATTCCCGTATTTTGGGAAGGTATTTGTCGTCCATACCAGGACAAACAGTTCGGTTAGGTGGCATAGTAGAGTTGGTGAGGACTTGAACATTTCAGAAGTGATCTCATCCTCTCCTGGAGTTTTATTGTTTTTTTCATGCATGTCAGCGTTTTTTGTACGTCCGCAATACTTGGCGAATCGAGGTTTATTGCGTAGGGCACTCTATCAGCACTCAAGAAGGCAGGTAGATCTCACGGGGATTTGATAGGGTTTAGTAGCTCAGAAAAATGCTTTCGCCAGTGTTCCATGCGTCCTTCTTCTCTTCGGATGAGTTCTCCCGGCTTATCTTTTAGTGTGTCAACCGCTACAGGAACTTTTCCTGGCACTTCTTTCAGGAGTTTGAACATTTTCCTGCTGTTGTAGTTCATGGATGCTTGTTCGATTCATTTGCCTGATCTGACCAGTACTTTTCTCTGTCCCGTTTCAATTACTTTTTAACTGCTTTGTGGGCTACTTTTAAGGGGTCTTTTGCACCTCCCACGAGGGGTCGCTTCTTTTCGACTAGTTCTATGGTGTTGTCAGAGATCCAGGCTCGCTGCTTTTGTTTTGTGTGACCAAGGAACTCCTGAGCTACGTCTTGTGTTGCAATTTTTTATCTGCATCCATTCTTCGTCGACGTGTGAAAGACGAATCAAGGCATCGAACCGGATGCTTAGATTTAACTCGAAGTCGGCTTTAATTTCCGGGCATCTTAGTTTCAACACATCGAAGTGCTTCCCTGCCTTCTGTCGCTGCTGTCTACTAAGGCGGTGACGGACTTTGCTAGTGAAGAGATATTGATCAGATCCATTTAAAGATCCTATTTCTGCTCCTCTGTATACCTGGACATCTGTGCAGGAGCTCCTTCACCTTCTGCTGACTAAGATGTGGTCGATCTCAGCTGTTGTTACGTCGTCATTTGAACGCCATGTTACGAGGCAGAGTCTCTTGTGCTCAAAGAGAGTGTTTGTGACGAATAAGTTGTTGTATCAGGCTAGCTGTAAGAGCCTTTCTCCATTGATGCATCTGTTACCAACGGTGTGGCGGCCAATAACTGCTAGTGTGTCGGGGTCTACTCTGCCAAGCTGGGCGTTCCAGTCTCCAGCGGCAAAGAGTATATCACGTCTTGGTGTCTTGTCGCCAATCCTTTGTAGGTCATAATAAAAGGCATCTTTGACCGCGTCACTGCTGTCCCTTATCGGAGCATACACAGCGATTATGGTTATGCGGCTAATGTGGCCTCTCAATCTGATCCTGGTGATCCTTGGTGACACTGGCTCCCAAGAGGTGACGCATGATGTAGTAGCTGGGTTCCTGATAGTCTATCAGGAACTCAGCTCCTTGTTGGCTGGAACCATCCTTGGGACCCGAGTTGTAGAACTGGAATGAGTCAGATTCGGAAGCGTTCAACTTATTGGACAGAACATCATTCAGTCTCGTTTCTGACAGACAACAAACGTTAATTTTGTACTTTTGTAGCTCCCTTGCAAGGAGCAATTGCGTGGATTCCAGCTTGCAGCTGCGAACATTCCACGCAGCAATATTCAAACGTTTTCTTGATCGGGTGGCTTGCATACTTGTCGGGGAAGGCACCACCATGACATGGTCCGCGTCGGCTACCGCGAACACCTTAGTAGTAGTTTCTCTTTGCATTTTATCTTCAGTATCCATTGTTATTTCATGGGAATTGACTTGAACAAGGGCTCCCAAGACCCTTGTACTTTCAGAACACGTTGTCCAATTCTGGATCTTCCGCCCTTTCGCGGTTTTCCTCCTGGAGAGGATCCTCCCACGATGGTATCCTACAGTAACATACAATTTAACCCATTGCTGGCAGAAGGTTCGCAACTAGCGGGACGTGTCCACATACCAGTGGGCCCTGCTCAGTGCGTGTCAGAGGGACCTTCTTCCCCCTCCACCTGTATTTATGACCCACGGGTGAGGGTAACCCAGTTTCAATAATGGACCCCCAGGGGCTAGGTCCTCCCTTGGTCCGCGCCTCTCTTTATGGAGGTACCCTACATATCTGTAGGACGTTCCCCTATCCACTACCTGGGGACGTGCTGAGTGGCCTGGGGAGGGCCCCTACCGAGACGGTGACTCAGAGGTGACTCGGTATATTTATGACTTAGTTAATTATATGGGGAAGGAGCTAGCTAAAGTCAGGAAGGAAAATTTATAATAAAAACAGGTAAAAAATAATATAAACTATTTTCTTTGTAATTTCTTTTTAAATATGTGATTATAAGATAATATATATATATATATATATATATATATATATATATATATATATATATATATATATATATATACATATTATTCTTCGGGTAACAACCTCATCCCCCTTCTGATTGGTTGGACTCTCAATCAATTCCATCAATTCCATCTGGGCAATCGATTACATCTGAGAAGTGGTCTTTCCATCAACCGACTTGGGCTGCTTCGTCACTGAGCGGCTGGCCATCCACAGAGACAACAGATGCAACCGAGGGGGCTATGTCGCCTGTTAGATCACGAAGAGGCTTATAGAGACTGCCAAAGTCACCTTTCTTGGCTGCACCCTCTAGCTCATGTGCCTTCTTTTTCACAAACAGCTTCTTGTCTCGCTGTATTACTTTGTTGCGGACACCATTAAGGCTTCTATAGGTTGGCATGTCACCGAGTAACCCCGCCTTGCGTCTCTGCTCTATCACCTCAAGCCTATCCGACTGAATCCACGATTTATTAGCGTGCTTTTTTCGTCCAACATTTGTTGTCGCTGATTCCAGGACATTCTTTTTGAACGAGAGCCATGCGTCCTCACAACTTTGAAATGGCAGGAGTACGTTGAAGCGGTTTGAGACATCAATGGCATATTTCGACCGTATCTTCTGATCGCAGAGGCGAGAGACATTGATCTTGACTGGCCTTGGTTCTGAACGCTGGGCTTGGAGCCTTAGTCACATGTTAGCAACGACGAGGCGATGGTCAGTGTTGCCAATCTCAGCTGCCCTATTCGTCCTGCAGTTAGTGATCGAAGACCTCCATTTCTGTGACACGATAATGTAGTCGATCATTTTTTTTTGGTATGGCCGTCGTTGTTGTACCATGTATATTAGTGAATGTCCTTCCTTGCAAACATGAAATTTTTAATCACAAGGTTGTGCATGCTGCAGAGTTGTAGAAGCCTTAGACCAATGTCATTTAAGGAATCCGGAGTAACTGGTCCAATGAATTGTCGCCATATTTTGTGATTGTCGCTCACAGTTGCATTAAGGTCACTCAGGAGAAAGACAATATCGTGCGGGGATATCTTAGACAATTCATTCGTCAGGAGAGAGTAGAAAGTTTCCTTTGTTTCGCTGTCGTCTTCGTTTGTTGGGGTATAACAAACAAGGACCGTCATCTTTCCTTGCTTGTGACTGAGTCAAGCATTAGCGATTGTATCCGAGACGGGAGTGAACAAAAGTAGACACTTCTTCGATTTGTCATCAAGAACTAGTCCGACTCTGTTTCTTCTTGTGGTTGTCTCGCCGGACCAGAGAAGGTGGTATCCCTCAAATATTGGATCATTTCCATTCCCGACTAGGGGGATTTCTGTTATTTCAGCAATAGAGATGCAAAATCGCTTCAGTTCCATCGCCAGAAGCGTCTTAGCTCCGGGAAAATTTAATGTCAATAAACTCCAGGTGGCAATTCTGAGGCCACCTTGGTAAAGAAGATTCCAACACTGGTCATTTCTCAGTCCAGGGGCAAGCAAGGGTCGTGATGGGATAAAAGAAGGTTGGTCATCCGAGGCAGTTGCTAAGCTATTCGTTGCGATGGGTCTCGGTTGGAGGGTTGCAAGCCAAGCCGACCCTAGGCCTGGATTCTGATTAGAGCCAGGATTTACCTGGATATTGAGAATCCTGGGGTGGGCTCCACCCACCTCATGAGGTTGAGACCACCCTGATCGGAGCGTTTAGTTAGGGGAAACCCCGTATCCAGAGGTACATGGTCAACAGACATGGTCTGCATCATTCCGGATGAGCTCCATTCACCTCCTAAATATTTGGCTTTAGAAAAAAACAGCTAGACTAGTGCCCGTTTTTATGAAGAAGATAGAACTTTTGTATCTGTATATGGTAGGCTTAGAGTTTACTTAAAAACTGATTCATAGGGACCACGCAGGTTGGGTTGGGCCCAAACCCCCTAAGAACTTAAATTTCTTCGAATTTCTCGGAATTTCTTTATTAAATTATAGGTTTTTTACTATCCCCCCTAACTTTTTTTTTTAATTAAATCATTTCCAGTTCATTTTTATTAACTCACTGATCGTTTTGTTCCATCTTCCATTTACTTCTTTGTCACACATTCTTTTTTAATTTGTGAACTATTTTTCAACGACTTCTGAATGTTCAGTTACAAACGGAAAAAGACATTTCAAAGGCAGCGCGCTAGCGCTGCCTAAGTAAAGAACGATGTCGGCACAATGTGTTTTTGTTTTTTTTTCTCCATACCCGGGCACTTCGTATCGAAGGAGTCGTCGTAGAAACTTCGAAAAGGGTTCATTCGATTGGAAATTGGAGTGGCTAGTGCCCTTTCTCATAGTCGAAAGTGATTGGAGGGCAACTAGCCCCCCCACGCCCATCAATCCCCCAAACATATCCAATCAAAATTTTGAGATAGCCATTTTGTTCAGCATAGTTGATTTCCAGATAGAAAATATGACTTTGAGGAGGACACTCCCCCATAACCCTCAGGGCAAGGGTTTTAAGTTATGCCCTGGGGGCATATAAGGTTTTTATAAAGGGCGTTGTCGTAGAAACTTCAAAACAGGCTCATTCGATTGGAAATTCACAGGGCCAGTACCCTTTTTAATAGTCGAAAGTGATTTGAGTGCACCTAGCCCCCCCCACACCCATCATTCCCACAAAAACATCCAATAAAAATTTTGAGATATGCATTTTGTTCAGCGTAGTTGATTTCCATTTAGAAAATTTGTTTTTGAGGAGGACACACCCCCACATCCCTCAGGGCAAGGGTTTGAAGTTATGCCCTTGGGGTATATAAGGTTTTTAAAGAAGGCGTTGTTGTAAAAACTTCAATGAAAGCTCATTCGACTGGAAATTCAAAGGGATAGTGCCCTTTTTAATAGTCGAAAGTGATTGGAGGGCAAATAGCCCCCCTCCCTCTCACACCCATCATTCCCCAAACACATCCAATAAAAATTTTGAGATAGCCATTTTGTTCAGGGTAGTTGATTTCCAGATAGAAAACACATTTTTGAGGAGGACACTCCCCCACAACCCTCAGGGCAAGGATTATAAGTTATGCCCTGGGGGCATATAATCTTTGCCGTAGAAACTTGAAAAAGGGCTCATTCGATTTGAAATTCAAAGGACTAGTACCCTTTTTAATAGCCAAAATTTAGTTGAGGGCAACTAACCCCCCTCTTACGCCCACCTTTTCCCCAAACACATCCAATCAAAATTTTTAGATAGCCATTTTATTCAACAGAGTTGAAAGTTTTGGAAATTAGGTCTTTAAGGATGAAAACCCCTCCCCCCACAGCCCTCAGGGCAAGGGTTGTAAGTTATACCCTGGGGTATATAAAGTTTTTATTGGAAGCGTTGTCGTAGAAACTTCAAAAGCGCTCATTCAATTAAAAATTGAAATGGCTAGTGCCCTTTTTAATAGGTGAAAGTGATTGGATAGCGACTAACGCCCATCTCACGCCCACCATTTTCATAAACCCATCGAATTAAAATTTTGAGATATCCATTTTGTTCAACGTAGTTGAAAGTTCTGGAAATTTTGTCTTTTAGGATGATAACCTTCTCAGAACCCTAAGTGCAAGCGTTGTAAGTTATGCCCTGGGGGCATATAAAGTTGTTATTGAAAGCGTTGTCGTAGAAACTTCAAAAGGGCTCATTCAATTAAAATTGAAAGGGCTAGTGCCTTTTTTAATAGTTGGAAGTGATTGGATACCGACTAACGCCCCTCTCACTCCCACCATTTTCCCAAACACATTCAATCAAAATTTGAGATATCCATTTTGTTCAACGTAGTTGAAAGTTCTGGAAAGTGGTCTTTTAGGATGATAACCCCCTCAGAGCCCTCAATTCAAGGGTTGTAAGTTATGCCCTGGGGGCATATAAGGTTTATATAAAAAGCTGTTGTATATGAACTTTAGAATTGATTTTAGTCTTCCTCAAATACAATTTTTATTTACAAGATATTCTACCTATTCATGAGGTAGAAACTTTGCGAGTCGCTGGCTGGACGCTGGTCTTCTGCATTATTTATCAAGAGAAGTAGAAATCTGGTAAAAACGAAATGGCTGTGGCATTTCAGAATTCTTGCAGAATAGTTGAAATATCTGAGAGCTATATTTTTCTAACAGAATTAATAATTAAAATTAGTATTATTTTTATTCCTCGAAAATTACTGTGTACAAAACTTCGAATACCGTATCACAAAATTTATCATTTATCTTTGAATATTAGTGCGTCGAAAAAAACTCCTTCAGGCAAACTTCAGAAGTATATTAGAGCTGCGGGATGTGGCTATAGTTATCGTGAATGAAAATCAACTTATCCACTCTGTGTGGACTAAGGCCATTTCTTTTCTATGTCACTATCATAGTCACTATCAGGCCTACCACCAAAAATAGTCTTTCTGCGGTCACACAAGTCGCAGGAATAGACAATATTTTGCTGCCAAGTGCGGCGATGTGGGAAATTTCATCGCGATTGTGTCTTTGGAACAGAAGAACGTTGCCGTCACCGTCGTCTTCGGTTTCTTCCTATGTCTTTAAAAGGATGAAGCATAGTGCAACTTGATTCATGATTGGTTCCAGCTCTTCCCGATTCGCTTCTCTTTTTTAGACAACCTCCTTGTTCTCTCTTTCAGACTTCTTTTTTGGCAATGGTTCTTCAAACTAAAAAAAATTCAAAGTAAATCATTTTTTCACACGACCTCTTTTCCACACCACCCAGGAGGTAGAGGTCAAGGCGCGTTTTTTTTATAGAGGTATCGCCATTAGCCACTAATCCTTTGATTAATTTTCATTTAGAAAAACTATTGAAAATTTCAAAAATTGCTTTTAATGAAAATTAAATAAAACAAGTTCTTTCTAAGCCAAATTTAATGAATGCATATTAAAAACAAAAATATTTAGTATGGTCCACTAAGCCTCCTTTAGAGCCCTTTGATTTACATTTATAAAATTCACATATATATTGTGTTATATTTAAAAAAAACTCTTTTCCATACCATCCAAGAGGTAAAAATCTAGGTACGTTTTTTTTTTTTTTAGAGGTCTCGGCAGTTTCTTTTACTCGTTAAGATTAGTCAAATATTACTTGTAAATAGCAAAAGCAAGTGAAAAACTAGTAGCCAACTTACTTGTTGTCTATTATAGCCACAAATCCTCTCTTTGATTTTTATTAATTATATTTACTCAAATTTAATATATATACATTTTGAAAAAGTATTGAGTATCTTCCGCTAAGTTTCCCAGAGCCCAAGTTTTCCCGTATAAAGTAACTTTAAGGGGCAAGTTTATTTCTAAAATAATTTAAATAAAACACGTTATAATCAGTGTAATTTTAATAAGACATTCCAGTGTTCAAACTTTTTTAGATATTTTAAATGGCGGATCCGTAATATAGATCAAAATATTTTGAGCCTTATAGCAGTAAGATTTTTGAATGTGTATTAAAAGTCCTGTTCACTAAAACAGCATTGGGTATCACCCATGGGCGCCCATATGGGGGGCAGAGAGGGCCTCCAGCCCCCCTTGCTGAATGATGCTGCCTTATATTTTATATTTCTGGTTTGAAATTTATATTATACAGCATTGGAAGTTACGATTAGACCAGGTAAGCCCCCCCCCCTTCTGAAATTCAGCTTATGGGTGCTCATGGTATCATCCACTAAGCATACATCAAAACCCCATTTAGCAGTAATAAAAACTATCATTGTTAGCAGTAATTCTTATTAATATTTGTATCTTAAACGTTGTAGTTGATTTACCTTGAAAGGTATACAGATAATTTTGTCATATCTATAATACTGACTACTTGATTTTCATTGATGATTGATGGGAATGCATAGTTGTGTTCTTACAAAATACAAAATAATTCTTAAAAATCATGAAAGGCTTTTAAAACATATAAAATACTTCTAACATATAAAAAACTTCTTAAAAAACACAAATGTTTTTACAAAAGTGTTCATACAAAATAAGTCTTATAAAAATACATCCAATAAGGCTACATCTTCTTTTTTAAGAAAATGAAAATAGATTCTTAAACAAGCTTCTTTTGGCTACCAAACACACTTTTCCACATTCACAATATATTGCACAAAATACACAATAAAACATTCACATGCAATTCAAGAAAAAATACATAATTTGATTGGCTTGTGGAAAGTGCAAGTACTCGAGATGCCTGTTCCCGGCAGTTTAAGGCCTGATGGCCGGCTGGTACCGATACGACTATTCCTGCTCGCTCAAGCTCTCTTCTGCACAAGTTTAAAATAAACGTAATAAACACAAAATAAACCCGAAAAATACAAAATAGTTGATACAAAATACAAAATAGTTAATACAAAATACAAAATAGTTTTTACAAAACAAACAAAAATTCATATAAATACAAATAGTAATTACAAAAGTAGATCTAGCTATTACGGAATATATAAAAGATCTAACAACATCCAAAATAGGTCTTACAAACCAAAAATAATAATTATAAAATACAAAATAGTTCTTATAATTACAAAATACCTTATACAAAATCCAAATAATGCTCTTAATGAACAAAGAATACTTCTTAAAAAATACAAAATAGTTACAAGAATGCAAAATGATTCTTAGAAATACAAATAGTACTTACTATACTTACTATGCTTAATTACTTACTATATATATACTTACTTATTATACTTACTTACTATGAGTGGTTTCCAAGGTTTCCTCAAAATTCTGATTACAATTTTTTGCTACAAGTGGGTCCATCTGTTACAGTTGAAGATGAAAATTCATCTTCCATGAAAATATATTCATTCAATGACACTAATACAGCTACCTTAAAACCATTTATAGAAGTCGGACAGAAGGCCTTCGGATATGCCAATCAAACTAAAGAAGCAACATTCTATATTGTGGTAGGCTTCCCAGAATTACCTGGTGTCAACATCCAATCATTTACTGCAACGTTGTAAAAGGTGTTGAATAGTCCAAAACAGACCATTCTAGTGGCTGTATTTTGTGACTGGTATGGGGATGAAATGTTAATAAACGTATCCCAGAAGATTTTGCCAAAGTGATCGCTGGTATGGTCAAATGCCTCTTGTGGTTATCCTTCAAAAGAATAACTGGTGTAGCAGCTGGCTTAACGTGCTTAGTGAAGTGATCCAGAAACTCCGGAAATATTTTTTTATTGGACCACCCTGACTGATTTGCTGCTCCCATAGTGCCAGATGGTGCACCAATAATCATATAATCTTTAAAATTGACCCTGGAAAATATTAGCATTGATGGAATGCTAATGGCAACAACATTTATGGTGCAAAAACCCATTCGAGATATTCTTGGAGTGATTTCTTGGATCTGAGTGAAATATCCTTGCCGATTTGTTTCAAGATCATCTAGGCTGCTCAAACAAAATAAAAGAAGAAAGGGGGGAATTCTAAATAGTATTCATCATATAATAATAATCAAATTGAATATTAGATATATAATGATATTAATTTTTGAAAGATCCATCAGTTCAAGATTTTTTTTCACTGCAATTTTTATTTTCATTTTCAATGCTGTAAGAACTGGAAAGTAATAAATTTGTAATATACGAGTAATTCGTTTTCAGTGAAGCACCAATGACGCAGAAAGCTTTAGGTTTTTACAGTTAAAGAAGAGGGCAGTATCCAAATTTTGCTTGTAGTGAAACTACATTTGTCTTGACCAATCTTGAAAAGAACTAATAAATTAAACTAAATATTTGATGCATAATGATATTAATTGCTAAAAGCTCATCAGTTCAAAATTTTACTGCAATTTTAATATTTATTTTCAATATTAAGTACAAAAGAAAACATTTGTAATATAATTCGTTTTCAGTAAAGCGTCAATGACGTAGTAGGTTAAATGCTTCTGCAGTGAGACGATACTCAAACTCTTGTTTGTAGTTATTTTTATTCGATTCAAACTTGATTTGCATATTCAATTTAAGTTTCTCTCGTTTTAAGATTTATTTATTCATTTACATTAATATATATTGTATGTTAGTTCGCATTGATTGTTTATTTAATGTCTGTTCGTTTTAAGTTCCATTTATACTTTGATAGCAAAATATTTATTTTCGTTTCAAGCTTGATTTTCATATTCAATCTAAGCATTACTCGCTTTAAGATCTATTTATTCATTTATACTATTACTTGTTGTATGTTTTTTTTGCTATGATTGTTTATTTAATTTCTGTTCGTTTTGGGTTTCATTTATTCTTTAATAGTAATTTCTGGACGTTTTGAGTTTAATTTTAGCAGGTATTTGTATCTCCTGAGCTTAAGTTTAAAATGGCCTTTACTTTTCTTTGAAAAAC
The DNA here is from genome assembly GCA_027921565.1 of Artemia sinica. NCBI lineage: Eukaryota > Metazoa > Arthropoda > Branchiopoda > Anostraca > Artemiidae > Artemia > Artemia sinica. Next base: position 39,066,446 of record CM051261.1, on the reverse strand, counting down.
TTATTCTTCGGAAAGTTTTTTTTTAAATTAATTTTTGTTCGTTTGTGATTGCAAAAAGTTTCACGTTTTTATAGCATGGGGAGGGGGTGCTTACTGTTCGATTATTCTTGACTTTAAAAAACGCACCTAGAACTCTCAATTTAAATCGAATGAGGCTTTTTTTCAAAGTCTATACTATTACCTCTTTGATAAAAACCTTATATATGAACAATAGACAGCTTGCATAACTTGTGGACAGCGATTGACAACAATAAATGGATTGAAAAAATAGCTCTAATAAGGGGGTTTAGACCATTTCACTTGCTGACACAAAGGGATCACGACTGTTTGGAATTGACCTTAATAGGAATTATTTGAAAAAAACTACGTTTTCTAAAGAGTTAAAGAGGCTGAGTCACAAGTTCGAACCTTAAAACGTACAGGGATTAGGAGGTACAGTTGGGGGGCTGCCGCCCCCCAAACCAGCCGCTTTTGCAGCCTTTAAATAAAAAAACAAGTTTTTTAAACTGAAAGTAAGGAGCGACATTAAAACTTAAAACGAACAGAAATTATTCCGTATATGAAAGGGGCTGTGCCCTCCTCAACGCCTCGCTCTTTACGCTAAAGTTTGACTTTCTCACAACTCTTTTTTTAAACAATAAAAACTTTAGCGTAAAGAGCGAGGCGTTGAGGAGGGCAAAGCCCCTTTCATATACGGAATAATTTCTGTTCGTTTTAAGTTTTAATGTCGCTCCTTACTTTCAGTTTAAAAACTTGTTTTTTATTTAAAAGCTGCAAAAGCGGGGGGTTTGGGGGGAAGGCAGCCCCCCAACTGTACCTCCTAATCCCTGTACGTTTTAAGGTTTGAACTTGTGACTCAGCCTCTTTAACTCTTTAGAAAACGTAGTTTTTTTCAAATAGTTTCTGCACATTTTTGTACAGTTTATTACTTATTATTGCTTGACTAACTGCTAGCTGATCGTGTCAGGAGTTAAAGTTGGGGGCTGCCGCCCCCACACCAGGGTTGCCAAAACTTTTAGGGACAAAAGTGTCCAAATCAGCCAAAAATGGACACTTTTAGTGTCCCTCTAGAAAATTAGCCAATATACAGGGTTGCCACTATGAATTTTCAAAACCTGTGAAAAAAGTGCCAAAAAACCTGTGAAATTCGTCCTACTTTGTTTTGCTACCTCACGGTCTGTTACCTGCATGAGTTCTGCAGGTATTTCTAGCTTTGAAATTAACGCTACGAATAAATTAAGTTTAGTGCTAGTTCAATTTGAAGAGATGGCATAAAAAAATCGTCATGAGAATGTCAACAGAGCGAAATTTTATATCGATTATCGATACCGCTACCTATCTTTGTCGAAAAGTATAGAACCGATCATAAAGATTCATTTTTACTTCGGCATTTTCATAAGTTATGCAAAAAAGATGCGAGTCGTTGATCTTCGGTAGCTATTAAGGATCTTTGGGTGCGACAAGGTCCGAACGGCTGTAGCAACGAAATGTTTATTTTGACCTACATGGTTTTAAAGTTAAACAAAAGACGTCGATCTCCTTAACTACTCAGTCAACTGGTTGGTCAAGTGGTTAAAATCGTTTAACAACTCCTCTATCTTGCCATTTTCTGAACATTTAGATGTAGCACTGAGCAAACATGACGTTTTCGAGAACTAAAAAAGTGAGAAGACAAGGCCTATTGAAATAAATTCGCTTGAGTTATACTCGATAGAAACTGGCGACCAGCGTTTGACAAAAAATCACAGCTGAAAGTATAGAATATAAAACAGAAACATTCGCTAGCGGCTATAAATAAAATTGAGCCGCAACACAGCTTTTCTGTGAAACTCCTTTCTTTCTATGACAGTGGTGTAATAATAGTCATATGCACACGGCTACACGCCACAGGGATTTACGCGGAACGTGCCAGCAAGGAATGGCCATTCACTTCTTCTTTTCAGCCTTCTCAGCGGCCTTGGTGACTTTGCCACCAGCAGTAGGTGGGTCCTTGAAGCTGACCGACTTGATGACAAACGTCAACCGTAAGATAGAAGAAAAAGATGGATTCGATAGTTCTAGCATACCACATTGGTTAAAACTTTAGGTCCTATTCCTATTCGGTTGATAAATGGTGTTCGCGCAGGGCGCAAAAATATCTAAGAAAAATCCCCAAGCCGTTACCAAAGCTTAAAAGTAAATTAGAAATTAAAAGCAGTAGTATTATAAAAAAAAGAAAATAAAGACGTTTGGTTTTGATTCAGAAAAATGTCCAAAAAGTGTCCTTTTTTTCATAAAGCTGCCTTTTTTTACCCAATAGTGTCCCGGTGTCCCTCAGAGTGAAAAAGTGTCCAAAAGCCACATAAAGTGTCCATTTGGCATCCCAGCCCCAAATCCCCTGCTCTTTAAGATTAAGGAGGCACACTTGTGCCTCTTTAAAGAGTTCTTCTGGAGACGCCTGTTGAGCCGAAGGATTTAATAGATTGGATTTAAAAAAGAAACTGAGTTTCTTTTTTAAACGTTAAATTCAATATGTAAAAAAATTTCTCTGACGGGGAATCGAACCGGGTCTTCCGCCTGACAGTCTGGAGTAGTTTCCACTGTACCAAAGAAACGTTACATTATTTTTATTCTTGCGGTGTATTTTTGACGCAAGCAAATCCCCACAAAACTTGATATTTGGTTTTTAGAAAACAGGGAAGGAGTGATCGGATTGAGCGGAAATTTCGAGGATAAGCTTCCAGGCCCCAGGAAACCTTATCCTCTAAATTTCAGCCCGATCGGACAACGTTAAAGGGGGACTGTGGTGGGAAAATTTAACATGGGCTCTTATTGGAAAACGAGGTTTTTCGCAAATGTAAATTCGGGGGATAATTTTTTCGGTCTGAAAATATTAAAAGGCCCTAACAGGTCGAATTCCGCTTCGAATGAGTCCTCATTCACCCGGATCTGTTGCCAACTGTGGCCTGTAGGCGTGGCTGATAAAAAAAAAGAGAAATGAACTTTAAGTGGCTATATTTGGTTTTTGGAAAACAGGGAAGGAGTGATCGGATTGAGCTGAAATTTCGAGGATAAGCTCCCGGGCCCTAGGAAAGCTTAACCTCTAAATTTCAGCCCAATCGGACAACGTTAAAGGGGGGCTGTGGTCGGAGGGTCGAAACTTCCGGCCCACTTTTACCCATGAAGATAAAGTCGGAGGGGGGTGAAATTTTGCACGTTTCTTAGTTGGAGCTTGGGCTACAAAATGCGATCAACGCTGTCTCTCTGCGACCACTAGGACCGGAAATCGCTTAACATTGTGGTGGGTCGCCTCTTTATAGAGGCACAAGTGTGCCTCCTTGATTTGTGTGCCAAAGCAATTTTGCATCTATCACAGAGTATGTATTTTAACCTTATAATTTGATAATTATATTGAATATGTAAAAACCTTGAATCGGTTATTCCATTTTCAAATGGTTGTGAACCATGATCTAGGGATTGCATAGTCAACTCATACAAAGTTCTGTAGCATTTTTTATTAAATGTGTACAGTGTACAGTGGAATTCCGTTCACTTTAAACACAAGGCTAGATAGACCAAAAAAATTAAAATCATGGGGGGATGCGGTCCAGGATCCAACGGCACTGGCACTTTTCACAAAGGCCAAAGCGAGTTTTGATGGGATTTCTCCATTGATAAATAATGAATCGGTATAACTGCGAGAGCCAGAGGCAATGTGACGTTGATTAGTGATCGTATGCTGTACAAGAAGTTTAATTTGTTAATGTTGGCTCTTAGCTTTTCCACTGCCCATGCCACAGAGCTCATAACCTGTTGCTTCGAACATGAAGAATTGCCGAAGTGATAATGACATTTGCATCGGGTGCTGCAGCAATTTTTTTCTCAAAATAAAATTCGACGGATCTAGTTGTAACTTTATGTCAATCTTGACATTAGGGGGTAACCATTGGGATATATTGAATATCTCATGATTTAATTTTTCAACTAGATGATACTCCCGGGTCACTGCAGTAGTTAACTCACTGTCAGTACCTAACACCTGATCGATATTCATAGCCCAGTGACGGTCCTCTCAACTCCTTATATGCCTTTGGAATCATCATCATAAATTGTATGTAGCTTGCATAGTTGGATAAATTATTGCTAGTGCTCACCAATGTACCATTAATGAATACATTAATTTGTTTGAACAAGTTGTGTAGGATACAGTTTTCATAGTAAAGGCCATCGGCAGCAGTGGGAGTTGTATTGTCTGACTTTTTATTCACCGCAAAATTTAAATAAATAAATGTTGATGATAAATCAATGAAATAGTCTTCATTGGAAAATATCTGAAAGTTTATATTTCCCGAGAAGGGTTGTTGAGGATGAAATTGTTCTTAGTAACCATACTTGACACTAAAATCAACATTTTCAGCATTGAATCGATTCAATGACGAGCTGATTGATGGATGCGATTCTTTGTGGTGGAGATAGGTCGTCTTAAGAGAAGAAATCCTTCTTTGATCTAACAATCTTTTTCTTCTTCTTTTTCTTAATGGTCTTCGTCCTTTTATTGCTCAAAGTCGTTGTTGATGTTTTTCGCTTCCCACCAGGGTAGAGACTGATGAGTGAATGATGACCACGCACCCTTTTTAATCCCTTCCCATTTTGCTGAGATTTTAATTGCTCACCAACGGATCTTGCTGAAGATCTAATATTTTCCTTAACACTCTCATTGAAATTCTTACCCGACCCCCAGTCCTGTAGTGTTGAGGCAGCAAAATTTGATGCAGCAGGTACAAGATATTTTCTGGCAAGTGGTAGTGCAGAACGAAATAGCCTAGCAAACCAGCTACCAAGACCATAGCCAGACATAGCAGTCAATATCAGGACAAGCAAATGGAATTCTTCTATTGTTCATCTTAGGGAGTGGTGATGGTGCAAGATGACATATAATCACAGCCAAACCTTTTGATATTGCTAGAGGATCACCCAACTCACTTCTTAGTGCTAACTGACAGAGTTCCAGATATGAAGTGTTTACAGGAACATACTGAAGATGCTTTATATTATAGTGATGAACATGTTCGTGGGTTGTTTTTCGATCAAGAATACGTAGGAGGGGAACATTTGAGTTACCAACTCTCGATGTTTCCACAAAGGATGCGTAAAGAAATATATAAGAGTCCGAGGTGAACCCGGGTGGGTAGTCTGCAAAAATAACATGATTCATGCCCCTAACGCTCCCAGCGTTTTTACCACTGATTATATTGTGTTATAACCAAGAACATCTCTTAGATTATCATTAAGAAAAATCCTTTCATTAGCAATGGGTGAACTAATTTAGATCTTGCCGTCTTCCTTTGAATAGTTGAATTGAAAGGCTCCATTTTTATGAGTGGAAACTCTTTTATTGATAGTACGACACAAATCTTTCAAGCAAGTGAGTTCCTCATATGGCAATACATCATATGGATAGTCAAATGAATTGATCTTTTCTACTTTTTCTCAATCGCTAACCAGTGGCCAATCATCATGTTGATCGCTAATTAATAGCCAATCGTAGGGTCTAATTTTTATGTAATATATGTGATTCTTTCTCAGGATATCATAGGCATTTTTGAGAATACAGTCGACAAGAGCCACTCAATACATAACATCGAATTTGATGGCGGGGGGGTTTCGTCCAAAAATCACTTGTTTTATCCAAGTCTTTATAGAGAGGGTCGGAGATGTTGGACATAAATTTTACATAAAAATTATTGGGCATTGTTAATGTCTTCAACACCAATCCAAGAATCAAAATCAGAGTTGTATTCTAGCCACCGAACAAGTAACTGTTTCTGGCCCCTGCGAGTACGAGTCTTTAATATCTTTTCAATTTGATAGATTTCACTATTATTTTTAACTTTTTGTAGTTCATAGTCATAAATTCCGCCGAGAATCTCTTCATCTTTGGTGTCTCGCAGACGATAAGTTATGGGTTTCGAGTCTAGGATTTTTGCCACTTTAAAAAGTTCAGTAAACCACAAGTAATTACCCTTTTCAAAAACATAAGTTGTTCTATTAATTCGAAGAGTATCACCAACATTGAATTTTTTCTTCACAATTGTTTCATTAGAATATTGTTTAAGAAAATTATCAAATGTATCATGATGAGAATGATGAAATTCCGTTGGGGTTGGGTTGTTGATTATAAATCAACACGATTTTATCTAAATCATTAATAAAAGGAGATGTATTTTTCAATGTACAATTTCTGGAAATTAAAAGTCGAATAGCTTTTATCAATCGTTCAGCCAATGCAGCTTTTATAGGACTATGACTATGATAGAGCATTGTATTATATTTCATTAGTACTTTTTCGACATATGGATTAACAGATTCACTACCCCGATCCGTTTAATTTTTTTTTATATGAATCTTTTTCGAGAATACTTTCTGTAGCCTGAGCAACCTCAACACGTCTCTTTGACCTCAATGGAATGGCATACGCATAGCGACTAAAAACACTGATTGCAAGTAGAATGCAATTGTACGGTGTATTGTGACGCCGTTGAATCTCATATACAGTTAAGAGAGCTGCTTGCATTATATGCAATGGGAAAAAGGTTTTAGTTTTTCGATAATGATTAGAAGGAAGCCTATGATTTCTATGCAGTGTGTAACTTAATTCATTTTGTAGATAGTCTTGTACACTTTTAGTGTGAGTACCAGTGACTTTGGAAAGAGTGGTGGGGGGACTTCAACTTCCCATTTCACCAATATTTCCATAACCACATTTCAAAAGTTCATCCATTTTGAACGTAAACACGTAGTGTAACGTCCACTACCCTTTTGTATACTAGTGGGCGATGATGGTGTTGACGGTGACTTGATATCAATACGTCTTTGCTTTTTCTAGCTATCAGCGGTGTGCTCCTCCTCATTGTCAAATCTATGTTTCCACTTGGTGTGCTAGTATTTTCCAAGATTGATTTAAAATCTTCCTCTGCTTCTTCATGTTTTAATGTTGTTGATGAGAAGGAAGGAGTATGTTCATTTAATTCTTTTAGAAATTGCCTATTGCTAATAAGGATTTTGGGGAAGTTTAATGTATTTAGAAAATTGTATAGATGAGTGTCAAATGATAAAAGTCCTTTACGATTTGTAACCATATCATAGATTAAATCAAGTAGATTATAGCTCTTGCCTTGACTTATATTCCCTTTCCCGTTGCTATTAACTTGAATATGATCTTGAACACTTTCCATAAGATAAGTTATGAGTCGTTAACTTTGTTCACGATATGAGTCTGGCATTAGATTTCCAATGCTCGGAACTTTTGAATACAGTTCCTCCTTCTTTAATCGTGTTCTAGCGGTAGCAGTAGAATCCTGAGGAGATGTTTCTTTTTTGTGATCAATGAAACTCACATTGCCACTGGCTCTCACACGAAAGGGCTTATGTTTGTCACTCGGCGAAGTACATCTTGAAGTAAATGTAGATTTTTATCATCTTCAATATTCTCATTGTCATTGAATTTACTCAGATTGTCCTCAAAGTTTTCCACGGGTGAAAGAGCGAGTTCAATTGAAGTCAATTTATAGGGTCTAGCCATCTAGAGAAAACTGTTCAAAAGTCCTGCAATTATTGGCAGAAAAAGTGCAAAAAAGCTACCACCCGCTTGAAGAAGACCTTTCCTTTTAAAATTTTTTCCTTTCTTTTTACAGGCCAATTCACGCACAATGGAACGATGTTGCTTTGCCTGTTGCGTAACTACTTCTGACAGTTGAACATTGCCCTCGGTTAAATTTAAAGAAAGTTCAGATATTAGATTAATGAAACCGTTGTCAAAACCATGTTTGAGTATGACTTTCCTAAGTGGGGTTTTGAAGTGCTTAGAACGGGAAATAAATGTCTATTTTCATGTAGTTTCTTCAGTGTCATGATGAAAACTAATAGCATATTTCACTGTTCATTGGACGATATACTCTAATTTCATTGTCCTGTGACTACCCGTAAATCCTCGGGTGTATTTTGATTAAGATCCAATAGGATTTAGCCGTAAGTTTTATTAGTTGCCTGATTGTGCGCTGAAAATAGAAATTTGGGGGCGCCGGGATATTTTTGTTTATTGAGGGTTATTAGAGAGCTATAATCACGAGCAACTCTGTAGATGATATAGTAGGTAAAGTTCAAAGCAAGCGTTCGCATACACTTGCTCTGATGAAAGAGATTGTGTAGAACTAGAGTAACGGAAATCTGTTCATGATGTGAGCGAAAAGTAAACAATTGTAACGTTTCCTGGGACTATTGCTCAATGAATTCAGCCAAATCGTCAATAATCAGTTGACAAGTTGTATTCCTTTACTGTTATATGATTCATAGGCAGTGCAAAAGTGCTGCCTAAGTAAAGAACGATGTTGGCACAATGTACTTTTGTTTCTTGGTCTTACACCAATCAATCAATCAATCAATCAATCAATCAACCTTTTGTTTTTAAATAAATGAACAAACGAAACAATTAACATGGACATTTCGACTCAAAGCAATGCTTGTACGAGTCATACCCGATATTGGTAAACAAACTTATACCACACTATGAAATGAAAAGAGAAGAGCTGATAACATAAGAGAGGGATAAAGAATTAGAAAGGAAAGAATTGAGACGAGGTGGAGTCAAAGAAGGAGAGTGAGAAATAAGATACAAACGAAAAATTGAGACATTAACTCATGCAGTATCCAATACTGTGTAAGAGAGGTATCGTTTTTGGAGTGTGCCAAATGATTTCATGGATTTAATAGATTCATTAATTGAGTTCCATGCAGAAATACTTATATAAAATGGAGAGTGTTGAGACCTTGTAAGCCTTCTTCTTGGTAGCATAAAATTGTACTTGTTGCAGCGGAGAGCTCTTCCTCGATGAATTGTGCTACAAAGTTCGAAGTACCTGGTAAGACTTTGAGGAATTCTATTCGATATTGCCGAGTGTGCTAAACGCAGATTACTAACGTTGGTTATCTCTGTTATATCTATTGTTCCAGTGTCTCTGTATAGGTCTGTTGAGGGGTATAGCCTGGGGAGGCAATATGTGGCCTTAACTGCACGGTTTTTTGATCTCTTTAGTGATTTTAGATGAGATTTGAATGTAGTGCCCCATACAGAACAGCAGTAGTTCAAATAGGGGAAGACAAAAGCATTATAAAGCTTTTTCATCATGTCAGCACTTAGAAGCAGGCTAGCTCTATGTAACATTGATGTTTGCCGTGAGACTGTTGAAGACAGCTGGGATATGTGATGTTTGAACGAAAGAAAGGAATCTACAAATACGCCAAGGAACTTTGTGACTGTGGTCTGAGGAGTAGGATTTCCATTGATTGACAGTGCGACATTGTGAGACAATGAGGAGTTTGAAGGAGCAGAAGTGAAAACTGTGATGCAGCTTTTTGTAGCATTTACCTGCATTGTGTTACGAAATCACCAGTCAGATATTTCGTCAAGTGTTTTTTGGGCCTTTTTTGCAGCACACTCGGATGATTCAGCAGCAATGAAGAAATTTGAGTCATCAGCGAATAGTACTGGGTGTGCATTTGTAGTAAGACATGTTGTCAGGTCATTTATATACAAAATAAACAAGAATACAAAATAAACCCCTGAGATACGCCAGATTTTACCGGTAATTCTGGCGACACACTACCCTCCACAATTACACACTGCTTACGATCAGTCAGGTACGATGAAAACCACTCGTGAGCAACACCATATATTCTAATGAATGTAATTTTGTGAGGAGGATTGAATGGCATACCTTGTCGAAAGCTTTAGTGAAATCAGAAAAATCCCTAGTACCTTTTCTCCAGCTTCCTGGCTATTTAATATGTATTCAACTGAATCCACTAAGGCATGCAAAGTTGAATGATAACGCCGAAACCCGTATTGACGGGGAGAGAGTAGCTGCTTGACATCGAGGAAACTATATACTCTGTTATAAACCACTCGCTCGAGGACTTTTGATATAACCAGTAGAATTGATATGGGTCGATAATTAGAGATAAGACTCTTGTCTCTTTTTTGTAGAGGTGAAGGACTTGGGCAGTTTTGAACACATGAGGATGAACTCCGGTTGCTAGTGAAAGGTTGACCAAGTGTATAAGTGGAGCTACAAGACCTGTAGAGGTCTTCTTCAAGATATAGTTGCACAGCCCAAAGGTGTCTTGGGTTTTGCCATTAGGAAGCTTACTGATAATCACTAGTAATTCCTCTTTCGTATATGGTGCTAAAATAATACCTGATATTTTTCTACTGTGGGTTTGTTCAGGAGATGGGCCAGAAGCATGTAGAGATGTCTGATTAACGAAAAATTGATTAAAAGCATCTGCACGAGATTCGCTTCCTAGTGTCTCACCACGTATATTTATTATTTCTTTGGGTATAGCCACCTTCTTCCTTCGATATAGGGTCCAAGAGAAATCTGACTTGTCTACCCGCGAAAAGATCTGATAACGCCTATGTTTCTATCTGCAAAACGTTCTCCGGAGCACTCGCACCCCTGTCCGGGTTTTTATAATGGGAGAGATAGAGAATGATCATACTGCTAATTCTATAAACTGTGGTTTAGTTATACTAGTTGTATTGATATGTATTAAATAGGCTGTGAAGTAATAATTTTTGAATGTTTTAAGTTTCAACTTCGCTCTCTACTTCCCTCGGGAAAACTTTGTTTTTTTTAATTAATCTTTGTTCGTTTTTGGTTAAAATTTAATGTAGATACAACGCTGCCATAATCTTTTTGATTTATACGCAATAATGTATGTTCGTTTTAGGTTTTAATGTCACTTCTTAGTTCCAGTTGAAAACTTATTTTTAATTGAATTTCTAATTATCATCGATCTAGGGGAGATAAAACACCTCTAGAAAATACTGAAAACAACCTTGACAGCTACGAAAAACTTTCAGTCTACAACATAAAGTTCATTATCCATACTTCATAAAACAATACATGTTTTTCAAGCATATTTGTTTTTGATGAGCAAAAAGCTGTTTTTACACGGCCGACTTCTCCTGAAAAAGCTGTAATGAAGACAGGGCCTTATAAATCACCTACTGACTAGCAGAAACTAGAAGGCTACTGTAACAAAAGAGAGCTGTTTAAGGGCTTATTTAAAAGCTTATATTTATACCAAATCGCTTTTTATCAATTTGACTTGATAGCACATTCCCAAGTGCACTTTCGGTTGTTTTCCCAACTTGTTTAAATGAAACAAGTGCCTTTTCCAATGAAGCTTTTTCTGAGCCTCTGGAAATAGGGAAACTAAAGGATTTATTTGAGCGCCACCCTAGGCTCACGAATACCGATGAAATTGTTGTTCCCAAGGTGAATAGAGAAATTTGGGCTACTTTCTCATCACAGGCTAAACAGAGGAATGCTAAGGCCCTTCAAGTGCAGCGGACTATTGTCCACTCAACCTTTTGTATTTTAGAGGTAGCAAATTCGATTCTTCAGCTTGGAAATCGTAACATTAAAGAAAAGGTCGTCAAAAACCTAACAGATACAGTTCACATGCTTGGCCTCACAGATTATGATTTCAGTCTAAAAAGACATCATGCGTTGAAATTCAAGTGAGTTCAGATCCCAAAGTATTATTAGCTTTATGCGCTTCTGAAGCCAAAGTGACGAAGTTTTGTTTTAGCAAGGATGTTGCCAAAACATTGTCCAAAGCAAATCCGTGGTGGATTTGAAAAAAAAATTCACTTGGAAGATCAAAAATCGTGCAAAGGGGCCTACTGTTATTGCCGCTGGCAGAACGAGGCCCCCTGTCCAAGCTATCGCATAATATAGGGCCCTTATTTTACCGTAAAGCAGAGTTGTCGAAAGTTCGAGTACTAAAATACACACGGGGTGATTTTGGGGCCAAGCTTACTTTAACATCCGATGTAAGTTCGGAACTGCAGCGGTGATTGGATATTGTCAATTATTCTTCTAAAACAATTGAGCCTAAATCAGTTGACACACATTTGTGTAGTGATGCATGGAAACTAGGCTAGGTACTTGTGGAGGAATATTCCATGAAAACAGCCACAGATAAATGGTCCTCAGAAGAAAAGAGATATAACATCAATGCCTTAGAAATAAAAGCTGTTATCTGGGAGTAAAAAGTTTGCCCAGGATAGCAAAGGCATGCATGTCCGGCTGCGTTCAGAAAATGCAACCAAAGTGGCATACAAAAATAAAAAAGATTAAAATCTGAGTTTAGTAATTATTTTGCAAATAAGGTCTGACGGCTATTATTGCAGGGAAAAGGGTAGATATCTGCAGAATGTTTGCTTGGGGTGGCTTAATATCATTGATAAAGGATCACGAAAAATTGATAATGAAAGGAATGGAAATTAGATTCTGGAACATCTGAAATGTAAACTCTGTGGTATCTCAGTAGATAGTGATATCTAATGGTTCATTTGAAAACTTTTGCTCATGTCTACGTACTTCTTATAAATTCGCAAGTGATATACACTTACCATTCGTAAGGGATATATAGCATTGTAAACAACATTTTTGGTTCCACTTTTTAAGTGGAAAATCTTGGAAGCATAAAACGGTATCATTGTAATAGTTATGATCCAAAACCCTTAGCTAGAGGTTTGCAAGAACACCCCCTGCAAATTCCTGCTCCAGTCCACCTTAATAAGCTAAGCAGCTAAAGTCCTACACACACCAATATATTAAATTACATTATTAGAGGCGTTGTTCTGTCAATACAGCGCTAAATTTCAAATTAGATTATCATGTGTACGATTCCAGCTTGAATTTTTTTTTCGATCGGGGTTTGTCCCTTCTTATGATTAATTTTCAGATAAGCCACTATTTTTGCAAACGTGATACACTCATTTTTTAAGGCATATCCCGGGAAGGCTGATTTTATACCTATTACTAATATCTACGTGCTTTTTATCAATTTTACCATCCAAAAGTGCCATATATCACTAAAACGGCATTTTTGATACCACTTCTTAAGTGGAAGAGTTTGGAAGCATATAACGGTACCGTTGCTATAATTATGGTCCAAAACCCTTAACTGGAGGTTTATAAGAACCCCTCACATACAAGACCCTCTAAGTAAGTTTCATAAATTGTCTACTCATCTTAAAAGTTAAAGATTATTGCGAAAACAAATTAACTAAAACTAAAAACTTTTCAACTAAAAATCTACCAAAAATTAAGCTTTATTGATCAACAGTTTTGAATTGAACTTTGAAACTTCACTCTGCGATGAAGCTTGTGCGCTAGTTCTAACGGCGGTAATTGTGGGGAAGATACGTCCTTGCCCCCTTAGTTTTTGCTCTTGCCTAGGTTTGAAAAACACCTTTTTTTGGTCATTTCATTGGAAAAGGCACTTGTTTCATTTAAACAAGTTGGGAAAACAACCGAAAGTGCACTTTGTGGGAATGTGCTATCAAGTCAAATTGATAAAAAGCGATTTGGTATAAATATAAGCTTTTAAATAAGCCCTTAAACAGCTCTCTTTTGTTACAGTAGCCTTCTAGTTTCTGCTAGTCAGTAGGTGATTTATAAGGCCCTGTCTTCATTACAGCTTTTCAGGAGAAGTCGGCCGTGTAAAAACAGCTTTTTGCTCATCAAAAAACAAATATGCTTGAAAAACATGTATTGTTTTATGAAGTATGGATAATGAACTTTATGTTGTAGACTGAAAGTTTTTCGTAGCTGTCAAGGTTGTTTTCAGTATTTTCTAGAGGTGTTTTATCTCCCCTAGATCAATGATAATTAGAAATTATATTAAAAATAAGTTTTCAACTGGAACTAAGAAGTGACATTAAAACCTAAAACGAACATACATTATTGCGTATAAATCAAAAAGATTATGGCAGCGTTGTATCTACATTAAATTTTAACCAAAAACGAACAAAGATTAATTAAAAAAAAAACAAAGTTTTCCCGAGGGAAGTAGAGAGCGAAGTTGAAACTTAAAACATTCAAAAATTATTACTTCACAGCCTATTTAATACATATCAATACAACTAGTATAACTAAACCACAGTTTATAGAATTAGCAGTATGATCATTCTCTATCTCTCCCATTATAAATACCCGGACAGGGGTGCGAGTGCTCCGGAGAACGTTTTTGCAGATAGAAACATAGGTGTTATCAGATCTTTTCGCGGGTAGACAAGTCAGATTTCTCTTGGACCCTATATCGAAGGAAGAAGGTGGCTATACCCAAAGAAATAATAAATATACGTGGTGAGACACTAGGAAGCGAATCTCGTGCAGATGCTTTTAATCAATTTTTCGTTAATCAGACATCTCTACATGCTTCTGGCCCATCTCCTGAACAAACCCACAGTAGAAAAATATCAGGTATTTTTCTAGCACCATATACGAAAGAGGAATTACTAGTGATTATCAGTAACCTGCCTAATGGCAAAACCCAAGACACCTTTGGGCTGTGCAACTATATCTTGAAGAAGACCTCTACAGGTCTTGTAGCTCCACTTATACACTTGGTCAACCTTTCACTAGCAACCGGAGTTCATCCTAATGTGTTCAAGACTGCCCAAGTCCTTCACCTCTACAAAAAAAGAGACAAGAGTCTTATCTCTAATTATCGACCCATATCAATTCTACTGGTTATATCAAAAGTCCTCGAGCGAGTGGTTTATAACAGAGTATATAGTTTCCTCGATGTCAAGCAGCTACTCTCTCCCCGTCAATACGGGTTTCGGCGTTATCATTCAACTTTGCATGCCTTAGTGGATTCAGTTGAATACATATTAAATAGCCAGGAAGCTGGAGAAAAGGTACTAGGGATTTTTCTGATTTCACTAAAGCTTTCGACACGGTATGCCATTCAATCCTCCTCACAAAATTACATTCATTAGAATATATGGTGTTGATCACGAGTGGTTTTCATCGTACCTGACTGATCGTAAGCAGTGTGTAATTGTGGAGGGTAGTGTGTCGCCAGAATTACCGGTAAAATCTGGCGTATCTCAGGGGTTTATTTTGTATTCTTGTTTATTTTGTATATAAATGACCTGACAACATGTCTTACTACAAATGCACACCCAGTACTATTAGCTGATGACTCAAATTTCTTCATTGCTGCTGAATCATCCGAGTGTGCTGCGAAAAAGGCCCAAAAAACACTTGACGAAATATCTGACTGGTGATTTCGTAACACAATGCAGGTAAATGCTACAAAAAGCTGCATCCCAGTTTTCACTTCTGCTCCTTCAAACTCCTCATTGTCTCACAATGTCGCACTGTCAATCAATGGAAATCCTATTCCTCAGACCACAGTCACAAAGTTCCTTGGTGTATTTCTAGATTCCTTTCTTTCGTTCAAACATCACATATCCCAGCTGTCTTCAACAGTCTCACGGCAAACATCAATGTTACATAGAGCTAGCCTGCTTCTAAGTGCTGACATGATGAAAAAGCTTTATAATGATTTTGTCTTCCCCTATTTGAACTACTGCTGTTCTGTATGGGGCACTACATTCAAATCTCATCTAAAATCACTAAAGAGATCACAAAACCGTGCAGTTAAGGCCACATATTGCCTCCCCAGGCTATACCCCTCAACAGACCTATACAGAGACACTGGAACAATAGATATAACAGAGATAACCAACGTTAGTAATCTGCGTTTAGCACACTCGGCAATATCGAATAGAATTCCTCAAAGTCTTTCCAGGTACTTCGAACTTTGTAGCACAATTCATCGAGGAAGAGCTCTCCGCTGCAACAAGTACAATTTTATGCTACCAAGAAGAAGGCTTACAAGGTCTCAACACTCTCCATTTTATAGAAGTATTTCTGTATGGAACTCAATTAATGAATCTATTAAATCCATGAAAACATTTGGCACACTCCAAAAACGATACCTCTCTTACATAGTATTGGATACTGCATGAGTTAATGTCTCAATTTTTCGTTTGTATCTTATCCCTCACTCTCCTTCTTTGACTCCACCTCGTCTCAATTCTTTCCTTTCTAATTCTTTATCCCTCTCTTATGTTATCAGCTCTTCTCTTTTCATTTCATAGTGTGGTATAAGTTTGTTTACCAATATCGGGTATGACTCGTACAAGCATTGCTTTGAGTCGAAATGTCCATGTTAATTGTTTCGCTTGTTCATTTATTTAAAAACAAAAGGTTGATTGATTGATTGATTGATTGATTGATTGGTATAAGACCAAGAAACAAAAGTACATTGTGCCAACATCGTTCTTTACTTAGGCAGCACTTTTGCACTGCCTATGAATCATATAACATTGCCTGAGAGTAACAAAAATGATAAACAACAATTTGTTTTATTTATAATTTTATTCTTTCAAGCTAACTACATATTCTAAAGAACCATTTTATTAATCCGAATATCTAGAATAGACTTTGAAATTTCAACAAAACGATTTCAATAAAAATCAAGCTGTAAAACAAATCACGCATCACGTGCTAGAGGCATTAAGAAAAGGTGCTATGATAGACACGTTCAGAAATTCCATAAGTAAACAGTTTTATTTACAGTAACGTTCACATAACGTTCACAAGATACAATTAACACGGCTGTTGATGTTGCGTCGTTAAAATTTGCGAATATATTTTATAAGGGGGCTGAATGACACTGACATTTTTTTTTTAATTCAACAGAATGCTTGATAGAGCAAATAAAGTTTCTGCAATTGGCAATGCTCGCAAATTCCATCAACTAACAATTTTAATTGGAGTCAAGTTCACATAGAGTTGTTTCCCTATGATCATTGTTGCTGTTTAGAAAAAACCTAAGATACGATTATCACGGGTGCTGCTGTTGCATAGGAAAATTACCAGAAAAACTGCCAAGGTGCAAAATAAAATTATATTCTTTTAAACTATAAATTGCCCGACAAAGCAACTAAGATTGCTGCAATAGGCAACACTTGTGAATTGCAGCAGTTGTCATTCTAACTACCGTTATGTTCACATACAATAGCCTCTTCCAAGACTGTTGCAACTGTCTAGAAAAAAAAATGTAGCACAATATGTAAGGCTGTTGCTGCTGTATAGAAAGAATTGCATAGGTGCCTGATAAAAATCGTCTTTGCCGATTCAATAGCTTGTTTGACATAGCAATTAAAATGGCTTGCTGAAGCAACTAAAAATTCTTTAATCGGTAATTAATGGTTGTGACAGGGTAATATTGCTCACATGTGAACAAGAACATCTGATTAAACCAAGAGCAAGACACATAAAATAAGAGCATTCTGGAGAATTTTAACTAAGAGCTAAGGGATAATCAAAACAAAGATAAATTAGCAATGACTACATGAAAAAACTATTGTGACAGGGAGAACCTCAAATGAGATTTTAAGTCACAAATATTTTATATTTGCGATATTAATATCTTGATATTAATATTTTAATATCAAGGCATTTCATATACAAACGTGTTCGCATTCAAAAAACTGAATTCTAAAGAGACTACTTTCATGATAATTAAACTGTTCAACAAGATTACAGTATCCTGAATATTGATTCTCTAAAAAATTGGATCAAGCTTAGAAAAAACGAGTTTTGAAGTAAAGACTCTTGAAATAAGGACTTTTTAATTATGAAGTAAGTAAAAAACTTACAAGGGAAATGAAATACAAAGTTGAAACGAGATTGTTTCTTTTAACTTGACCATTCAGTAAGGTGTCATTCGTCCAAAATTCAATAATATAAATAAATGATCCTTAATAAATCATGTTGTTAGGGAAATTAAACTATTGACATGTATTTTTATCAACTTATGACAGATTTTGCAATGACTCCACCTCCAGAATGCAAATAAAATCCAAATTAAAACTAAAGTCTGTTTTGAAAAATTACGAGACAAGAAAACAATCGTTCATTCCCAAATCCCCACCCAGTGTTTGCTTCCAAAAATTATTTCTTAGCAGAAACAGAGTCATACCCTAAAATCAGAAAATTGTGATTAAGACGGTTTATACACGACTCAATCAAATTCATAGAAGATATCGTCAAGCCTTCCTAAGATATAAGCAATGCCTATTTATCAATTACTCTTATAAAACTAAGCAGAAACATTTTAAAACTAAACTAATGATCTTGCTTCCTTTAGAGACTTCCAACCATAATAAAAGTCCCTCAAGTTTCTTCTACGGTGCTTTCTCCTTGAGATACAGTGTCCTCTGACTTGCTTTCCAATGTTTCAAGTCGATGTAGCCGATCAAATGCGTCTAGAAAAGGAAAAAAGAGGTGCTTCATAAATTGTATTTGGTTTTCCTTAAAACAATCGTGACATTTGCTGCACAAGAATGTAAATTAAATTAAAAAAAAAACTTACAACCAATACTTCTATTTAATGGAACACTTGCTGCTTTACGTTTATTAATAAATAGAGGATGCTCATAAAAAGAAGCGGCAGAGTTATTGATGGTGAAAATAAAATCATAAGAATAAAGGCGATATCCAATGTCTATAAAATATTTTTCAAGTGCCTTACTCATTTAAGAATTCATTATATTACCACGGCCAAAATAAGGGTAAAATGACACTGAGGAACCTGAGATGATTTCCTTCTCTAGTGGGCAATACTTATTTAAGCGGTTACATGATTTACGTCCTGCTGTGATTTACTAATCCCGTTTCTTCTAAGGTATATAAAGGAGTAGTGATGACGACATTTTCATTGTGCTACTGAGAGTGGTAAGAAAAACTAGGATCCTACTACTTCTAATTGGAGTCAATGTTCAGCCATTAGCCGTCCTGCCCAGTGTCTGACCATGAGGCAGGAGGTTTTGTGGAAATCACTGCCGAAACTGGATGAACCGAACCCAGCAATGACATTCAAAATTATTCTAGGGGGGGGGGAGGGGTCAATCCCCCTGCACATACGAAGCACCGGGCATGGTCTAAGAAAATATGCATTGAGGAACGATTCAAGGCGAGAGAAAGAAAATTCCTTGATAGTACTGATTCTAAAGGTTAGGTACCAATTGCTACTGATAGCTGGCGATTTGTTGGTGACTCTCCATTCAGTTTTGAGAAACGAATGTCGCCTGTCTAAGCAAGCCTGATGCTGGTGAGTCGTCTTTTTTTCACGATGGGGGAAAACAGTTTTGAACACCGTGACCCTATAAAGGAAGGCTCTTCTAAGAAGGAGGAAAAAGAGATAGCCAAGCTTTATTTTGGTGGAAGGCAATGGGTATTTGTTACCTGAGTCTTAGCTCAGTTTGACGAGACTGACAATAGGAGTAATAAAAATATAATAATAACAATATGAATAATCTGAACAAACGCGATAGCGCTGCCTATAGTAAAGGGCATACGGTTCCATTGTTTTGTGTTTTTTTTCCAGAGGCACTTCATATGGAAGGGGTCGTCGCATAAACTTTGGAGGGGGATCATTCTATTAGAAATCGAGACTTCTAGTGCTCTTCTTAAGAGTCAAAAGTAATCGGAGGGCCACTAACCCCCCAGAACTTTTCCCAAATGCATCCGAATAAAAATTTTGAGATAGCCATTTTGTTAAAAATAGCTCAAAGATCGTATAAAAATCTCCAGTGTTGACACAGCCCCCAGGCTCCGGGAGCAGGCATTGCAAGTTATGCCCTGGGGGCATACATTGTTCTTATGGAAGGAATGCTCGTATAAACTTCAGAGAGGGCTCATTTGATTGGTAATTGAAAGTTCTAGTTCACTTTCTAAGAGGTCAAAAGAGATCGGAGGGTAACAACCCCGACACGCCTTTTTTTCCCAAATGTATTCGATAAGAATTTTGAGATAGCCATTTTGTTAATAATAGTTCACAGATCATATAAAAAAAAACTCCGGTGTCGACACAACCCCCAAGGGCTGGGGGGGGGGGGTAGGTGTTGTAAGTTATGTCCTAGGAGCATATATGATTCTTATGGAAGGGATGTTTGTATAAACTTCAAAGAGGACTCATTTGATTTAAAATTCAAAGTTCTAGTTCACTTTTTAAGAGTCAAAAGAGATCGAAGGGCAACTAGCTCTCCCCCCTCAAAGCCATTTTTTCCTCAAGCCCATCCGATAAGAACTTTGAGATAGCCATTTTTAAAAAATAGTTCAAAAATCATATAACGAAAACTCCGGGGTCGACATAATCCCCCAGGGCCCGAGGGCAGGCGTTGTAAATTATGCCCCAGTGGCAGATATGGTTTTTATGGAGAGGATGCTCGTAAATACTTCAGAAAGGGTTCATTTGATTTGAAATTAAAAGTTCTAGTTCAGTTTTGAGAGTCAAAAGAGATTGAAGGGCAACTAGCACCCCTCCACGCCCCCTTTTCCCCAAATACACTGATACAAATTTTGAGATAGCCGTTCTGTTAGACATAGTTGAAAAGTCAAATAACAAAAACTCAGGTGTCGACACGACCCCCAAGGGCCCGGGGGGAGGCGCTGTAAGTTATGCCTTGGGGGCATAAATGTTTCTTATGAAAGGGATGCTTGTATAAACTTCAGAGAGGGCTCATTTGATTGTAAATTGAAAGTTCGAGTTCACTTTTTAAAAGTCAAAAGAGATCTGAGGGAAACTGCCCCCCCCCCCTCAAGCTTTTTACCAAACTCATCCGATGAAAATTTTGAGACAGCCATTTCGTTAAAAAATTTTCAAACATGAGATACTAAAAACTCCGAGGTTGATAAAAACCCATTTTTTAACTATGATATTGTTACTTTGATACTAGTTTTGATACTTCGATGAACATTTGATGTTGAAAAAAAATTTTGATTTTGAAATAAGGAATATTTAAAATCATTAGAAAAACACCGGAATTTTTAAAGAAAAACATTGGAAATTAAAAGTTCTTGTTCAGTTTTTTGACAGTCAAAAGAGATTGGAGTGCAACTAGCACCCCCATGACCCCTTTTTCCCCAAATGCATCCGATAAAAATTTTGAGATAGCCATTTTGTTAAAAATTGTTCATAAGTCAGATAACAAAAACTTAGGTGTCGACACAACCCCCATGGCCCGGGGGCAGGCGTTGTAAGTTATGCCCTGGGGCATATATGGTTCTTTTAAAAGGGATGCACGTATAAACTTCAGAGAGGGCTCATTTGATTGTAAATTGAAAGTTCGAGTTCACTTTTTAAGAGTCAAAAGAGATTCCCCCCAACGCCTTCTTTTTCCAAACCCATCCGATGAAAATTTTGAGATAGACATTTTGTTAAAAAAAAGTTCAAAGGTCAGATAAGAAAAACTCCGGTGTCAATACAACCTCCAGAGCCCAGGGGAAGGCGTTCTTAGTTTTGCACTGAAGGCATGTATGGTTCTTATGAAAGTGATGCTCGTATAAACTTCACAGAGGGCCCATTTGATTGGAAATTGAAAGTCCTAGTTCAATTTTTAAGAATAAAAAAAATTAAGGGCAACTACCCTCCCCCCACGCCCTTTTCCCCAAACCCATCCGCTACAAATTTTGAGATAGCATTTTTTTTTAAATTGTTCAAAAATTACATAACAAAAACCCAGGTGTCGATACAACCCCGCAGGGCCTGGAGGCAGGCGCTCTAAGTTGTGCCCTGGGAGCATATATGGTTCTTACGAAATTGATGGTCGTATAAACTTCATAGAGGTCTCATTTGATTTGAAATTGAAAGTTCTAGTTCACTTTTTAAAGTCAAGAGATCGGAGGGCAACTAGCCCCCAACACCCTTTTCCCCTAAACCCATCCGCTACAAATTTTGGGATAGCTACTTTTTTTTAAATAGTTAAAAACTAAAAAAAATATCCATCGTCGACACAACCCCCAGGGCCCTGGGGTAGGCGTTGTAAGTGTTGTTCTGGGGTCGTATATGCTTCATATGAAAGAGATGCTCGTATAAACTTCAGAGATGACTCATTTGACTGGAAATTGAAAGTTCTAGTTTACTTTTTAAGATTCGAAAGAGATCCGAGGGCAGCTACCCCCCCCCCCCCCCCCCCCCAACACACCCCTTTTTCTCGAAACCCTTCCGATAAAAAATTTGAGATAGCCATTTTGTTAAATTTAGTTCAAAGGTCAGATAAGAAAATCTTCTTTGTCAATGCAACCCCACAGGGCCCAGGGGAAGGAGCTGTAAGTATTGCTCTGGGGGCAGATATGGTTCATACGGAAGGTATGCTCGTATAAACTTCGGAGAGGGTTCATTTTATTTGAAATTGAGAGTTCTAGTTCACTTTTTAAGAGTCAAAAGATATCCGAGGGCAACTACCCTCTCCCCCCTGTCCTGTGGGCTGTGAGGGGTTTGTCATCCTCAAAGACCTAATTTCCAGAGCTTTCAACTATGTTGAAAAAAATGGCTATCTAAAAATTTTGATTGGATATGTTTGAGGAAATGGTGGGCGTGAGAGGGGGGTTAGTTGCCCTCCAATTACTTTCGACAATTAAAAAGGGCACTAGCCATTTCAATTTCCAATCGAATAAGCCCTTTTTGAAGTTTCTACGACAACGCTTTCTATAAAAACCTTATATGCCCCCAGGGCATAACTTATAACCCTTGACCTGAGGGCTGTGGGGGGGGGGTTGTAATCCTCAAAGACCTAATTTGCAGAACTTTCAACTGCGTTAAACAAAATTGCTATCTCAAAATTTTGATTGAATGTGTTTTGGGAAAAGGTGGGCGTGAGAGGGGGGTTAGTAGCCCTCCAATCACTTTCGACTATTAAAAAAGGCACAAGCCCTTTGAATTTCCAATCGAATGAGGTCTTTTTGAAGTTTCTACGAGAACGCTTTCTATAAAAATCTCATATGCCCCCAGGGCATAACTTACAACCCCTGAGGGTTGTGGAGGAGTGTCCTCCTCAAAAACATAATTTTTATGTGGAAATCAACTACGCTGAACAAAATGGCTATCTCAAATTTTGAGTGGATGTGTTTGGGGAAATGGTGGGCGTAGAAGAGGTGTTATTTGCCTTCCAATCCCTTTCGACTATTAAGAAGGGCACAAGCCAATCCAATTTCCAATCGAATGAGCCCTTTTCGAAGTTTCTACGACAACTTCTTCGATACGAAGTGCCCTGGTCTAAAGAAAAAAATAAATAAAAAATAAATAATACATTGTGCTAACATCGTTTTTTACTTAAGCAGCGCTATTGCGCTGCCTATGATTCTGGAGTTTGGGCTTCTCTTAACGGTCCTGGCCCTGAGCCATCCACGTGCCAAACTCAAAACGAGCAGAAATTAATCTGAGTAGGGTTCTAAACCCTATGATTTCTAAAAGCCAGAATATAATTTGGACTTTACTGAAAAAATTCTTTTAAATGTTTTCACTTTTATAACTTTAAGAAATCAAAAATTAATTAAGATTTTAAGGAATAAATATCAGCATATGTTTATTAAACTGACAATGCACATTTTTTCAGTAAATTCAGTTGAATTTTTTTCAGTAAAGTACAAATTATATTCTGGCTTTTAGAAATCGTAGGGTTTAGAACCCTACTCAGATTAATTTCTGCTCGTTTTGAGTCTGACTTATTTTAATTTCTGTTTATTTTGGGTTTCATTTATTTATTAATACTGATTTGTGGTAGTTGTATGCTTGGTAGATTATTTGATTCTATTTTTGTTCATTTTTGGTTTAATGTAGTTCTTGACTTTTTTTTGAAAAACTTAGTTTGTGCAAAAATTGTTTTTGATTAATTCCAGAATAGGGTATAAGGCAGAAATTTTCACGGAAAGCTTATGTAGCTTTAAAACTAGATGAAAAAAAGCACTATGTGTATGCTGGTTACTAATAAGACCCCTCAGTAATCAAACAGTTCGTGGTAACGAACTGTAAGTAAGGAGCGACCCGGCTCAATGGTAACCAAAACTCTAAAAAACGGAATTTTGGTACCAATAGATACATCAAAAGAATAAGATTTTAATTTTGATTTCAAATATATAAGTTTCATCAAGTTCCGTCTTCCCCATCAAAAGTTACGCGCCTGAGAAAATTTGGCTGATTTTCGAAAAAAGGGAGAAAGACCCCCTAAAAGTTATAGAACCTTAATGAAATATTCAGCGTATCAGAGAACCAAACTGTAGAGGTTTCAAGCTCCTATCTACAAAAATGTGAAATTTTGCATTTTTTGCCAGAAGAAAGATCAGGGGTGCGTGTTTATTATTTTTTTTCTTTTTCCCCAGGGGTATCGTAGTGACCCAGTGGTCCTAGAATATCGTAGGAGGGCTCATTGGAACGGAAATTAAAAGTTCTAGTGCCCTTTTTAAGTGTCCAAAAAATGGAGGGCAACTAGGCCCCCTCCCACGCTCATTTTTTTCTCAAAGTCACCCAGTTAAAATTTTGAGATAGCCATTTTGTTCAGCATAGTCGAAAACCTAATAAATGTCTTTTACGGTGACTTATTCCCCCACAGTTCCCAGGGGAAGGGCTGCAAGTTATGAACTTTGCCCATTGCTTACATATTGTATTGGTTATTGGGAAGTATACAGACATTTTCAGGAATAATTTTTTTTTCTGGTGGGGGGGAGGGCTGGAGGAGGGGGTTACTAGGGCGAATCTTTCCGTGGAGGATGTTTCTTTGGGGTAAGGGACATTTCTATGAAGGGGGCGCCGGATTTCCAAGCATTATTTAAAAAAACGATCAGAAATTAAATTTAAAAAAAACAAGTTTTTTCAACTGAAAGTAAGAAGCAACATTAGAACTTAAAATGAACAGAAATTATTACGTATATGAGGGGGTTCTCCCTTAAGTCAATACCTTGCTCTTTACGCTACAGTTTTTTTTAGTGCTTTCAAAAGAGCTATCTATTCTATTTAAACGGCCTTTGTGATTCAGGGGTTTGTGAATTAATTTTTTTTTAACTTTTAACGTAAAGAGCGTGGTATTGACTAAGGGGAGAACCCCATCATATACGTAATAACATATACGTAATAAAAAAAAAAATAAAAAAAAACAAGCGATACGGCTCAATAGTAATCGAAACTTTTAAAAACGGAACTTTGATGTCAATAAATGTATCAAAAGAATGGGCTTATAATAATGATTCTAAATATATGAATTTTATTAAGTTTAATATTACTCATCAAAGGCTACGAGCCTGAGAAAATTTACCTGATTTTTTAAAGAGGGGGAAAATCCCCTAAAAGTGAAAGAATTTTAATGAAAATCACACCGTCAGATTCAGCGTATCATAAAATCCTATAACATAGGTTTCAAGCTCATATCTGCAAAAATCTGCAACTTTATATTTTTTGCCAGAAGAAAAATATACGAATATAGAAGTTCGTTACGTAATTTAATTTGTAAATTACGTCAGAACCAAATTTAGAGACAGCCATTTAGCAAAAGAAAAGTAAAATTTTTATGCAAATTTTGTTTAGTTATTCAATACCGGTGAGCCAAAATAAAAGCTGCATTAACTAAAAAACGATCAGAAATTCAATAAAAAAACAAGTTTTTTAAACTGAAAGTAAGGAGCGACATTAAAACTTAAAACGAAAAGAAATTATTCCGTATATGAAAGGGGCTGTCCCCTCCTTAACGCCTCGCTCTTTACGCTAAAGTTTGACTCTGTCTCACAACTTTATTTTTTAAAAAAATAAAAAAACTTTGTACAGATTGAGGCGTTGAGGAGGGGACAGCCCCTTTCATACACGAAATAATTTCTTTTCGTTTTAAGTTTTAATGTCGCTCCTTACTTTCAGTTTAAAAAACTTCTTTTTTTTATTTAATACCCCTTAAAACAGAGGTTTCATAGACAATCAGAGTGACTGAAGTAGTCTTTATTGTATAAATAAAGATTTAAGCATATCTGAATAGAGATTGATATGTCTTCTATGTATTTTTATTTAGTATCTCAAGAAGGACTGAGGGCATTGAGTTGTAATTTCATGGCTCCTACTATTACTACTTTTACTCTTACAATTGAACTAAATCAAAAAAAGTGTAGGTGTTTCCAGGTCATCAAAATAGCATAAATACAAAGTTTTGGGAATGGTATTAAATTTTATTCTTCGGGAAAACTTGAGGAGGTCTAAAACTAAATTAAACAATACTAAAAATATTCAGATTTTCAAAGGGGCGTATATTATCAAAAATTGTTGAAAAAGTTTCTCCAATATATACATAGTAAGCCAAACTATGGATTCTTACACAAAAAAAAAATCCGAAAACATTTATAATATTCTTTTCTTTTCCAATGAAAAAGACAATACTAATAAAAAAAGCAACGGAAATGAATCTAAAAAATATTTTCCAAAAATAAGTTTTTCAAAGAAAATTAAGAGCTCCATTAAGTTGAATATGAGCAGAAATAAAGTTAAATAAGCTTCCAAGCGTAAAACCACCACAAATCACCACCAATAAATAAATGAAACCCAACGAACAGTAATTATAATAAATAACCGAGTCGAACTCGAAACAAGCAGAAGCCAAGATGAGAAGGGTTGACGCACCCCGTGCTTTCTAAAGAATATAACTTGCGCTTTACTGAAAGCAAAGAATATTTTTAATGTTTTCACGCTTTTAACCTTCATAAATCCAAAATTATTAAGACTATGAGAAATATATATCAGTATGTATGTAATAAACTTTCAATCTACATTCATTTGTTATATTATTCAGTAATATTGGTTATGATGTTTTTTTTCGATATTATGAGAAATACGAACATTCAGCTAGAAATAAGGATTGTTTTCCGTAATGCGCAAATTATGTTCCGGTCTTCAGAAGGCTTGGGGACCTCAGCGCTTCTCATTTTAGTTTTTGATTGTTTTGAGTTTGACATGGTATTTATTTGTTCTTAAGGAATTGGGAAGAAAAATTCAAATTTTTGAATTTCTGCCACAATTCTTTAAGAAAGATTGCTCAAGCAAAGGGACCGTTGAATTTGAATTAGAAGTATTTTTAAAGAACTTCAAAACTTTAGTGTAAAGATCGAGGGTTGAAAAACCGGCAGCCCCCCTCATATACAGAATAATTTCTGTTTGTTTTAAGTTTTAATGTTGGTCCTTTCTTTCAGTTGGAAAAACTTATTTTTTTATTTGTTGTTTTCAATGAAAAAGATCGATCGGATTAAAGCATATAGCAATTTAATTTATGAAATACCTTTTTCACTTCTGGCTTTCCAAGTCTGTTTATTGCTTGATAAATATTCTCTCCATGGTTTTTTGAAAGGTGACTTGGGTGCTTCAGCTGAACTGTCTGAAATATTTAGAAAACAATTAGCCATCACATGTCCAAAACTTTCAGAGCGTTCGTTCTGTGTCAAAACTCTTAGCCAACGCATACTACAGACGAGACTTTAAAGTTTTGGTAAAATTAAAAAGCTTCAAACAATAGTATAACATAGCGGCATCGAAATGTAGTGCAGAGGCAGCAGATTTGATACGGTCAAATCACATCACCAGGATGGTGACATTGTCAACAGGATGGTGACAGGCCTTGCATTTATACTAAAGAAGTTGATCCAGATCAAAACTTTCCCTGAAGAAGATAATGCACAAATTATGACTTTGAGTTAAAAAAACAAAACATCAAAACATATAATAAAAAATTCATGTTCAAAAATTGCTGATGAACGGTCAATTCTAACTTTAAATTCATTTTAAACTCTATTAATTAAATTTATGCTAATAAGTATTAACAAGTATTATATACTAAGCATTGAGTATTGTATTATACTTAGTTTATCAAACAGTTCGTGGTAACCAACTGTAAGTAAGGAGCGACCCATTTCAATAGTAACCGAAACTCTAAAAAACGGGATTTTGATACCAATAGATACATTAAAAGAATCAGATTTTAATGCTGATTTCAAATATATAAGTTTCATCAAGTTTAGTCCTACCTATCAAAAGCTACGCGCCTGAGAAAATTTGGCTGATTTTCCAAAAAAGGGGGAAGACCCCCTAAAAGTTATAGAACCTTAATGAAAATCACACCATCAGATTGAGCGTCTCAGAGAACCCTACTGTCGAGGTTTCAAGCTCCTATCTGCAAAAATGTTGAATTTTCAGAAATGTTAAACACGGATGCGTGTTTAAGCTATTTTTTTTTGTTTTTTTTTGTTGTTTTTTTTTCCCCAGGGGTGATTGTATCAACCTAGTTGTCCTAAAATATCGTGGAATGGCTCATTGGAATGGAAATCGAAAGTTCTAGCGCCCTTTTCAAGGGACCAAAGAAATGGAGGGCACCTAAGCCCCCTCCTACGCTCATTTTTTTTCCCAAAGTCACCCGATAAAAATTTTGAGATAGCCATTTTGTTTCAACATGGTCGAAAATATGATAAATAAGTCTTTTAGGATGGCTTAATCCCCAAAAGTCCCTGGGGGAGGGCTGAAAGTTATGAACTTTACCCAATGTTAACATATAGTATTGGTTATTGGGAATTATACAGACGTTTTCAGGGGGATTTTTTCTGGTAGTGGGTGGTGGGTGGGCCGGGATTTATGTGGGAGGATCTTTAAATGGAGGAAGTTTTCATGTGGGAAGGACATTGTTATGAAGGGGGCGCCGGATTTCCCAGCATTATTTAAAAAAAAAGATTAGAAATTAAATATAAAAAAACAAGTTTTTCAACTGAAAGTAAGGAGCAACATTAAAACTTAAAACGAACAGATAATATTACGTATATGATTGGGTTCACCCCCTAGTCAATACCTCGCTTTTTAAGCCAAAGATTTTTTAATAATTTCATAAGAGCTATTTATTCTAATTAACGACCTTTGTGATTAAGCGGTCATTTTTAAAGAATTGGAACAAAATTCGAACTTTAGCGTAAAGAGTGAGGCATCGACTAGGGGTCGAACCCCCTGATGTACATATTAAAAATATATGAATATAGAAGTTCGTTACGTAAGATAATTCGTAAGTTACGTATATTTATTACTAATAAAAACGTTTGTAAATAAAATTAAACAACGTTCGAGAAAGCCATTTAACCAAATAAAAGTCAAATTAATATGCAAATTTGGTGTTGATTATTCATGTACGGTGAGCCAAAATCAACACCTGCATTAACTCAAAAACGTTCGAAAATAAAATAAAAAAACAAGGTTTTTTTTTAACTGAAAGTAAGGAGCAACATTAAAACTTAAAACGAACAGAAATTATTCCGTATATGAAAGGGGCTGTCCCTTCCTCAACGCCTCGCTCTTTAAGCTAAAGTTCTTTATTGTTTTAAAAATAGAGTTATGAGAAAGAGCCTAACTTTAGCGTAAAGAGCGAAGCGTTGAGGAGGGGACAGCCCCTTTCATATACGCAATAATTTCTGTTCGTTTTAAGTTTTAATGTTGCTCCTAACTTTCAGTCAAAAACTTGTTTTTTTTATTTAATTGAAAAAAAGAAGTAACAATAACTCATATGATTTAAAATTATCTGTTTAGCCTGCTCTCACCGGAGGGATTTTAAAAAGAACCGTACATAAATCTTTAGCATATTATTTTTTTTCCTCTCAGAACTAACCTTAACTGAACCAATTATGCACTAAGCAGAAATTATCAAAAAGTACAAAAAAAAAGTTTGTAATCGATGATATTGCGAATGATATCTGTTTATGCAGTTTTTGATAAAAACCAAAGTAATGAACAGTAATTAATACAAATACGAGTAAGGCTACCACCCTCTTAAAGCATCTTGAGACCAGAGTGTCATTTGCACTTCACTAAAATAAAGATGTATTTAACACTTATTTTAATCAATCTAATATGGCACTATAAAAAAAACAAGCGTTTTCATCTGAAAGCAAGGAGCAAACATTAAGACTTATAGCAAACAAAAATTATTGCATATATGAGGGAAGCTGCCTGTCGCTCATCCCTTGCTGTTTACGCTAAAAGCTCTTCAAAAATACTTTTCAAACAGATTTACCGGTCTTTGTGTTTCAAGTGATTTTCTTAAAGAATTGGGAAAAAAGTCAAATTTCAGCATAAAGAGAGAGGGATGGGGAAGGGCAAATTTTGAAAATCTTCAACCCTCATTTTGAAAGTTTGTAAGCTCTTCATAAGCTTTTCTACTTGAGTGCTAAAATGAGTGCTAAAAATTGCGATTTAAATTTCACGCAAAATTCGGATATTCAATCAATATTCCGGCTGTAGTTTCGTGTAATACATTTTAAATAGTGTTTTGTTTAGAAATTCAGGGTGAATGAAGCGGGATATTTTCAATTTTGCTTAGGTAATAAAATGTTGGCTTGCGATTAAATTTAAAGCAAAATTCGGATATTCAATCAATAAGTTGTTTTGTGTACTACATTCCAAATAACGTTTAGCTAAGAAACTCAGGGTAAATTGGGAGGGGGAAAGGGGATTTTCACTTCCTTAGATAGGTACCTGCACCCAAAAACACTTTTCAGAGGCGACACAATAGCATTGTCTAAGTAAAGAGTCCAGTATCTTCCCATGTTATTTTTCTTGTTTTCCAGCCCTTTCGTATGGAAGGAGTAGTTGTAGAAGCTTTGGGGAGGTCTCAATTGATTGAAAACATAAAGTTATAGTCACATTTTTTAAATTCAAATGTAATTGAGTGGTAAAAGCCCTCTCCTTTGCTTTATGATAAAATAAAAAAAAACATAGTTTTTTTTAACTGAAAGTAAGGAGCGACATTAAATCCTAAAACGAACAGAAATTATTCCGTATATGAAATGGGTTGTCTCCTCCTCAACGCATCACCTTTTTCGCTAAAGTTTGATTCTTTGTCACAACTCTACCTTTTAAAACAATAAGTACTATTCCTATTCTAATTAAACTGCCCTATTCCTATTCTATTCTAATTGAATGGCCCCGTGTTTCATTAGACGCTCTTGAAAAATTGGGACAAACAGTCAAACTTTAGCTTAAAGAGCAAGCTATTGAGGAGGGGGCAACCCTTCATATATGGAATAATTTCTGTTCGTTTTTCAAATGATGCTGGTAAATCTGATCCACCCTCTATGAAATATATCCCCCCCCCCTCAAGGAAAACTCCTCCGTCGAAATTTCATCCAACGTAAAAAGCACATCCCCCCGTCAAATTCCCTCCAGGCAGTTCCATCCTCGCTGAGAAATCCCCCTCCCTGTAAAATTGCATGCGGACGATTCAGTCTGAAGAATTATACTTAGCATTCTTTTATTTAAATAAGACTTTAGTCTCTGATCGGTTTCTCGATCACTACAGAAATGCCCCCTTCCGTGGAAATTTTTTCCCGGAAATCAAAACACGCGGAAAGAAGCCCCTGGTTAATTCCCCTGGGACCTCTCCACATGAAAAATTTGGCAAAGAGAATGTAAGATAATTAAAAAGAATTTCGTATAGTAATTCTGTCAAATCCCCCTAGTGTAACATTTCCCCTGGAATATTTACACCCCAGAAATGTCCCTCCCCAAGAAAGATTCTCCTTATAGAAATCCACTCAAAGCACAACACCTTCATTTTTTTTTTTTTACTTCCCAATAACAAATACTATACGTAAACAATGGGCGAATTTCATAACTTACAGGCCTCTTCTCACGGACTGTGGGAGGGGGGTCATTTTACACCTTAAGGCATAATTATTTGATCGTTCAAATATACTGAACAAAATGTCTATCTCAAAATTTTGATCAGATAATTTTGGGGAAAAATGGGCATGGGAGGGGGTCCAGTTTCCCTCCAATCTTTTTGGTCCCCTAAAAAGGACTTTTTGGTCCCCTAAAAAGGACTAGGACTTTTAATTTCCGTTCGAATTCACCCTCTCCCGATCTTCTAGGACCATTATCTCGATACAATCCTCCCTGAACAAATAAAAACAAATAAACACGCATCCGTGATCTGTCTTCTGGCAAAAATAGCAAAATCACATTTTTGCAGATAGGAGTTTGAAACACAGTAGGATTCTCTGGTACGCTGAATCTGATGGTGTGATTTTCATTAAGATTCCTTAATTTTAGGGGGTGTTTTCCCCCTATTTCAAAAACTGCGTAATTTTTTTTAGGCTCGTAACTTTTGATTTGTAACACTAAGCTTGATGAATTTTATGTATTTGGAATCAGCATAATAAGCTGATTCTTTTCATGTATCTATTGATATTGAGCCGAGTCGCTCCTTACTTACAGTTCGCTACCACGAACTGTTTGATACCCCTCCACAATAGCCCCTAAAAACACCCGATAGAAAGGTCACTCAGTCAGAAGGTCTAACAAGTATGCCACGCTTCTAAAGTTTACATCACCCCGCAATCCCGGGGACAATGGTGCTGAATTATATATGTTACCCTATTTCCTCGATGAGTTTTAATAGAGAAGGCGGTCACATTTGGCCATGGTTGTCTGATCAACCAAAAACCCTTGAGGTTTGTTAATATATGCTGTGCTTTACCCCCATCCTCAATGTGCAAATATATAGCCGAAATTTGTTTCTAAACTATTATGTACTTATTACTATTATATAAACTTATAAATTTTTTTAAATAACGAAAATCCGTTAGAACCACTAACCGTCCGAACGTCGACAGTCATAACATCGACACGTCATAACATCAATTTTTTTTTTAGATGTTATGACGTGTCGATGTTATGACTGTCGACGTTCTGACGGGTAGTGGTTGTGACTGTCGATGAATTGACGTGTCGATGTTATGGCTGTCGACGTTCTGACGGGTAGCGATTGTGAGTGTCGATGAACTGACATTTCGATGTTATGACTGTCGACGTTCTGACGGGTAGCGATTGTGACTGTCGATGTCCTGACGTGTCGATGCACTGATGGATTTTCCTTGTCGACGAAATGATGTTTAGTGCTTGTGACGGTTAGATGAAA
This sequence comes from Artemia sinica, assembly GCA_027921565.1. Taxonomy (NCBI): domain Eukaryota; kingdom Metazoa; phylum Arthropoda; class Branchiopoda; order Anostraca; family Artemiidae; genus Artemia; species Artemia sinica. The sequence goes on along the minus strand of CM051261.1, from coordinate 39,033,778 downwards.
TGGTAGTACCCCATTAAATTGGCATATCTTCAATACATCTTCAATGGCGTGAGGCACCAAACTGAAACTTTCAGGGAGTGTCAAAAGTGGGAGGGGATGGGCGCTGAACTATTGATTAGGGCAAACACCAGTGCTACATAAAAGTCGCCAATAGGACGTCTACAATGTCGTGAAAACAGTTCGGGGGATGGGGTCAAAACTTGTAAGTAGTGTTGGACAAGGAAGTGAGGAAGGACTTCAAGTTTTGTTTTGAGAGTGGGACTAAATATGTTCTGTCTCTGATTAAATGACCTATTTTTACACTGAAGACCGATATGGGTATTGGAATATATTCACAGATTAGTAGCGAAATACATCAAAAGAATCTATGTAGCACAAGGTTATCGAAACAGCGCATCATCAGGATCTTGGAAATGTTTTCAGTGATCAAGTTGAAACTTACAGGGCGGATTTTTTTTTTTGGGGGGGGATTTGGACCTCAAACTTCAAAAAGAGATAAGCCTAGTTTGTCTGAAATACGTGTAAGGTTTTAACGGTTTAAGCCCTCAAGGGAAAAGAATACATTAGCTGTAAAGTACTATGCCTAATGTAAATCGAAGGACACTATATCTACCCAAGTTAAAAAATCAGAGAATTGACGTTATCTCTAGAGCGGCTTTGGAGATTGAGTTGAAACTTTCTGGGTTTTTGAGGGGGGATCGGGCAAATATACCTGACTTGAGGGAGGGGCAGAGATAAATCTAAAGACACCACGCTTATCCAGGCTATCAAAATGACGTATTTGTAGCGTTTTGGGAACGACTTGAAGAGTTCATTTGAAACTTTCAGGTATTATGAGGAGATACTTTCAGATTGAGCTTGAGGGGGGGGGGGTTGAAAGTCACGTATCCCCTTAAATAGTTTGCAGTATAAGCCCCTGTGGAGATCAGAATGTATTCACCTCTAAGTAACGAGGTAAATTAAAAGACTTTATTTAATACCAGGTTATCGAAATATCGGATCTCCGAAGCCCCAGGAATAGGGAAATCAAGTTAGACTTCCACGAAGTGTTAAGGGACCAAGTGGACCTCAATTTTTGACTTAGGGAAAAAAAGCAACGGATTTTGGTCAATAATACCTCCCTCCGATCCTCTTAAATATTTAGCACTATAAGACCCTATGGAACCTAGAATCTATTCAAAGGTAAGTAGCAAGGTAAATCAAAAGACATTATGCGTTGACAGGTAATCAAAGCGACAAATGTGCGAATATTTCTCCTAAAAAAAAGTTGGTAGCGGGAGAAGGACTAAGGGTTAGACGTCTCAAGGACCTGATTTGTGCCTCCAATCACACAACCTATATTATTTACATGATTCTCGTTTTTATCAAGGTCTGCCCACCTTTTCTACTGAAATATATGTATTTAAAGAATGGTTCAATCGCACAAGTTGGTGCTTCTGCCCATGGTGCTGCGTAGGAAAGTCTCCCGTGAAGCCAAAGTTTTGGACCTTTTGATCATTCTGAATGAAATGATTATCTGGACATTTTTATCCTAGGCCTTGAGGGGTTACAAGGGAGACCAAAAATAAAAAAGTTCGAGAGGAAAGGAGCACTGGTTGCCTTCCAATCAGTTTTGACCGTTAAAAAGGCAACAGAATTTTCAATGCCAGATCTAATGAACACCCTTTCAAATTTATGTTCAATGAATATCCTTTCTCTACAAACTGGTACGAAAACAAATACATAGAAGACATATCAATCTCTATTCAGATATGCTTAAATCTTTATTTATACAATAAAGACTACTTCAGTCACTCTGATTGTCTATGAAACCTCTGTTTTAAGGGGGATTAAATAAAAAAAAGAAGTTTTTTAACTGAAAGTAAGAAGCCACATTAAAACTTAAAACGAGCAGAAATTATTCCGTATATGAAAGAGACTGTCCCCTCCTCAACGCCTCACACTTTACGCTAAAGTTTGACTCTTTGTCACAACTCTACTTTTTAAGCAATAAAAACTTTGGCGTAAAGAGCGAGGTGTTGAGGAGGGGCGGCCCCTTTCCTATACAGAGTAATTTCTGCTCGTTTTAAGTTTTAATGTCGTTCCTTGCTTTTAGTTTAAAAAAAACACTTTGTTTTATTTAATTTCTGAACGATTTTCAACTAATGCAGGTTCGAATTTGGCTCACCGTATATGAAAAAAAAAATCGCATATTAATTTTGGTAGATCTATTCCGTATATGAATTGTTCCCCCTCCTCAATACTTTGCTCTTTACGCTAAAACTGTTAGCACTTTAAAAAAAAAAAACTTCCTATTCCAATTAAACGACCCCCGTGTTTCAGTAGACGCTCTTACAAAATTGGGACAAACAGTCAAACTGTAGCGTAAAAGTAGGGAGCTAGGTATTATTCCAGAAGGGGCATCTCTGCTGCCATCTATAATCGAGTCTAACGGGTCAATGACACCTTTTTCAAGGTCAATCAGGGGATGTTTCTAAGCCTATTGACTCGGAGACGAGATTTGCGCACGCGCACTGAATACTAACGGTACAATTGTATTGATCCACGAAGGGGACAGATTTCTGGGAAATTGATTTGCATAATCGAAGGGGAATTCTAAGTGTATTGATCCACTAAGGGGACAGGATTTCTGGGAAATTGATTTGCATAATCTACAGGGAATTCTATCATAAGGGGATTTCATTTTTAAATACGGCTTCTCTGGTGTTTAGGTATGAGACATAAATTGATATTCTATTTTTAAATATGGCTTCTCTGGTCTTTAGGTCTGAGAGATAAATATTAATATTCTATCAAAGCCATAATAGTGTAACTAGGTTACACCTTAGATTTTTTCAGAAATTCATACGAGATCAAGACAGATTGAATATATTTTACGCGGGAAATGGTTTCCTGGGAATTTCAAATGTGACAGCGCAGGGATGCCGAAACAAAGGAACATGCAGGAATTACTTTTAGCGGATTATTTGGGAGAAACAAATTAATCGGCATTTTAGGGATTTTTTGGGCGAAACAGTTTGAGACATTTTAGAAGATGATTTGGGGTGAAACTCTGTGGTCGTTATATTACACAAGTTCCATTTGAACAGTGTTGTAAGGTCCCCTACCCAAACCCAAAAGGGGCCCCCGTCCAACTTCCCCCCCCCCATTTTTTTACACTTTTTTTGGCGCGCTTGAGACACAGAAGGGTCGCCCTCCCCCCGGGCCTCCAAAGGCCCCCCTCCCCCCGGGCCCACAAAGAACCCCCCTCCCCCGCCCCCTTTTTTTCTAATACTTTTTTTGTGGGCTTGAGACACAGAACCCCCCCCCCCCTCCACCCAAGTTTTTGGATCCCCCCCCACCCCGAATATATCATTTCATATCAAGTTCTCTTCCTAATATTCCTCCTAAACTTATTTTATAAGTTGAAGTCCTCATCTTTTTCACTCCCAACAATACTTCACGATTTTTTGCATACCCCAACATCAAGCAATACTTTTCAAAGGCTTTATTATATCTTTTTAGAACAAATTCTTTACGTAATGTCCCTCCTAAACTTATTTTATAACTTGAAGTACTCATCCTTTTCACTCCCAACAATACTTTACGACTTTTGAATACCTCACCAAGCAATACTTTTCAAATGGCTTTATTACATCTTTTCAGAACAAGTTCTTTACGTAATATCCCTCCTAAATCAATTTTACAACTTGAAGTACTCAACCTTATCACCCACAACTTTACATTATCGCTTTTTGAATACCCCACCAAGCAATATTTTTCAAACGGCTTTATTATATTATTTCAGAACAAGGTCCTTTCTTAATATCCCTCCTAAACCTATTTTACAAGTTGAAATACTCATCCTTTTTCACCCATAACTTTACCTTACGGCTTTTTGTATGCCCCAACACCAAGCAATACTTTTCAAAAGGATTTTTTTTATATTTTTTCAGAACACACTTAGACTTAGATTCAAACATACAAACCGAGAAAGACAAATGCTTCAGATATACAAACCATAGAGTGGTGCGCCACTCTAAGTTAACCTAAATTAGCCTAAGTGTCTGTCTTTCTCGGTTTGTATGTCCGAATCTTTGTATATGTATGTGTCTCTCACTCTTTTTGCTTGTGTGTTTGGGCGTGTGTTTGCTTGTCCCAATGCCTGTCTTCCTCGGTTTGTATGTCTGAATCTATGTATTTGTATGTGTCTCTCACTCTATTTTTCTGTTTGTCAGGGTTGGTGTTTGCAAGTCCCAGTGTTTGTCTTTGATGGTTTGTATATCTGAAGTTTTTGTCTTTCTCGGTTTGTATGTTTGAATCTGTGTTTTTGTATGTGACTCTCACTCTTTTTGCTTGTGTGTCTGGGTGGGTGTTTGCATAATCCACTTTCTGTCTTTGTTGGTTTGTATGTCTAAAGTGCATGTCTTTCTCTGTTTGTATGTCTGAAGTGTTTGTCTTTGTTGGTTTGTATGTCTGAAGTGTCTGTCTTTATGGGTTTGTATGTCTAAAGTGCCTGTCTTTCTCTGTTTGTATGTCTGAAGTGTTTGTCTTTGGTGGTTTGTTTTTTTGAAGTGTCTGTCTTTGTTGGTTTGTCTGTCTTTGTTGGTTTGTCTGTCTAAAGTACCTGTATTTCTCTGTTTGTATGTCTGAAGTGTTTGTCTTTGTTGGTTTGTATGTCTGAAGTGTCTGTCTTTGTTGGTTTGTATGTCTAAAGGGCCTGTCTTTCTCTGTTTGTATGTCTGAAGTGTTTGTCTTTGGTGGTTTGTTTGTTTGAAGTGTCTGTCTTTGTTGGTTTGTCTGTCTTTGTTGGTTTGTCTGTCTAAAGTACCTGTATTTCTCTGTTTGTATGTTTGAAGTGTTTGTTTTTGTTGGTTTGTATGTCTGAAGTGTCTGTCTTTGTTGGTTTGTATGTCTAAAGTGCCTGTCTTTCTCTGTTTGTATGTCTGAAGTGTTTGTCTTTGTTGGTTTTTATGTCTGAAATGTCTGTCTTTTTTGGCTTGTATGTCTAAAGTGCCTGTCTTTCTCTGTTTGTATGTCTGAAGTGTTTGTCTTTGTTGGTTTATATGTCTGAAGTGTCTGTCTTTCTCGGTTTAAATGTCTAAAGTGCCTGTCTTTCTCTGTTTTTATGTCTGAAGTGTTTGTCTTTGCTGTTTTGTATGTCTGAAGTGTCTGTCTTCCTCTGTTTATATGTCTAAAGTGCTTGTCTTTCTCCGTTTGTATGTCTGAAGTGTTTGTCTTTGTTTGTTTGTATGTCTGAAGTGTCTGTCTTTCTCTTTTTGTATGTCTAAAGTGCTTTTCATTGTTGTTTTGTATGTCTGAAGTGTTTGTCTTTGTTGGTTTGTATGTCTAAAGTGCCTGTCTTTCTCTGTTTGTATGTCTGAAGTGTTTGTCTTTGCTGGTTTGTATGTCTGAAGTGTCTGTCTTTGTTGGTTTGTATGTCTATAGTGCCTGTCTTTCTCTGTTTGTATGTCTGAAGTGTTTGTCTTTGTTGGTTTTTATGTCTGAAGTGCCTGTCTTTGTTGGTTTGTATGTCTAAATTGCCTGTCTTTCTCTGTTTTTCTTTGTTGGTTTGTATGTCTGAAGTGTTTGTCTTTGTTGGTTTGTACGTCTAAAGTGCCTGTCTTTCTCTGTTTGTATGTCTGAAGTGTTTGTCTTTGTTGGTTTGTATGTCTGAAGTGTCTGTCTTTGTTGGTTTGTATGTCTATAGTGCCTGTCTTTCTCTGTTTGTATGTCTGAAGTGTTTGTCTTTGTTTGTTTGTATGTCTGAAGTGTCTGATCCCCTCATGATAGAATTCCCCGTCGATTATGCAAATCAATTTCCCATAAATCCTGTCCCCTTAGTGGATCAATACACTTAGAATTCCCCTTCGATTATGCAAATCAATTTCCCAGAAATCTGTCCCCTTCGTGGATCAATCCACTTGTACCGTTAGTATTCAGTGCGCATGCGCAAATCTCATCTCAGAGTCAATAGGCTTAGAAACATCCCCTGATTGACCTTGAAAAGGTTAGACTCGATTACAGATGGCAGCAGAGGTGCCCCTTCTGGAGTAATACCTAGCTCCCTACTCGTAAAGAGCAAGGTATTGAAAAGGAGGCGTCACTTCACATATGGAATAATTTCTGTTGGTTTTAGAAATGATGCCGGTAAATCTGGCTCACCCTCTATGAAATATACCCTCCCCTCAAAGAAAATTCCTTCGTGGAAATTTCATCCAACGTAAAGTGTGCCCCCCCCTGTCAAACTCTCTTCAGACAGTTAAATCCTCACTGAGAATCCCCACTCCCTGTAAAATTGCTTGTGGGTGATTCAGCCTGAAAATTTCTCCTTAGTATTCTTTCATTTGAATAAGACTTTAACTTCTAATCGGTTTCTCGATCAATAAAGAAATACCCCCCTCCGTGGCATTTATTTCCCGGAAATCAAAACACGCGGGAAAAAGCCCCTGGATAATTTTCCTGCAACATCTCCACATGAACACATTATGAACACATTATTTTAATGAGTTAGCCTAGGCGTCCCTATAAGCACTATCAAGATTGTGTTTTTCTCCTCGGAAAGAATTAACCCATTCTCAGGTTTTGTAGGAACAATTTTTCTTAACTTAGTCAAAGTAGGGAATAAAGGCCGAACTATAAAGGCCAGACGTCTATACAGAAGAATATACCAATTTCTAGGCCTTTTTGTGTAATTTTCAATTTGTAGAAATTCTATTTCCACCTCCCTCCCATCAATAAGTTTACACCTATCTGCCTTCGGTTCACGGCTTTCATATCGAATGAAAATAAAAGACAAAGAGGTAAAACAAAAGAAAAAAATTTAAATTTTTGAAGTGGTTTCAAACCTTGTTTAGGTACAGTTCCTGTGTCTGTTCCGGGTGTTCTAGCCTTTTCACATATCAGATGTAAAGTGTCTTCCAATACAATCAGAGTGGGTTCGACAATGAAATCAATAAATCCTGCAAAAAATTCACGGTAATCAAAATTGTCATTATGACAAAATAAACACTCTTTGCTTGTAGTATTTATAGTACTAATCTAAAATTTACTGTTAAAACCATATACCGGGTTTATTTTGAATCTTCCAGTACTTATTGGAAGAATTCTACATTGGCAGGGGGAAATTTAATAAATGTTCCTTCATCATCCATCATCTTTTTCGTCACAGCTACAGTGAGTTTGAAATTTTTGACCTGCTGGGACAATTGAGGATAGCCAAACAGCTTTATCCACAATATTCCACTCTAAAATATTTTATTTTGTCAAGGTATTTCAGCAATATTTTTCAAGATCATTGTTCATTGCCCCGTTAAACTAATCACTTTGATATGATGGCTGGCTGATTCTTCTTTTAGTTTTTATGCACCTCTTTCTTGTCATAAGAAAGTTTCTGGTGGTTTCCCATATAGGCTACTTCTTTCACATTGAAATGCGTCTTCGATTTTTAAGCAGAGGAGAAATAGGGATGACTCCCTGCTTGTAAATGGAATAAATTGACAACTCAAATTTCAGCTCGACAAAACAATAGCTACACCAGTTATAGAAACTGTCCCAGTACATCACCTACTAGTACATCCTAGTACAGCATTTGAGAGAGAAATAATTTATTAAAACAATCATCAGGGAAACCCATTGGGTTGTATATGATGGTTGTTTCCATCCTTATAATCTACTAACATATAATCGACACTTCACCTATAAACCAAAATCACTAAAAAGAAAGTGAAAATATAACAATTTTTAACTATTAGCACACACTATTAAACAATATCGTCGATAAACCATAAACGACGTGGAAAAGAATTACTAGCGAGACAATTTAAATCATTAATAACTTCCCAGAAGGAAACGTTTCAACCACTCTTGAACTAGCTAACATTATCTGTCACCTTTATACCCTTAGGGAGTGAATTCCACAGCTGTGGTCCTGCAAAACGAGGAAATAAAGATCCGCGTTGAGTACTCCAAGCCTCAGACACTATCCCTGAAGAAAGCCTACTTTCACAACAATGATAAAACGAGTTAGACTCAAAAATTTCCCAAAAGCACTCCGGTGAATAACGATTCAAATATTGATAAATAAAAAAAGCTAGTTTATAATCTCTTAACTTGTAAATATTTAGAATTTTCATTTTAGTGAAGCAACTCAAAGTACTATTTTCAAATTTCACATAATCTCCTAAGATACGAAGAACTTTATTTTGTAAAATTTGAACTATTTTGAAAATTTGAAACTTGACACAAAATGTTCAGAGGCAACGCTATAGTGTTGCCTATAGTAAAGACCCTACGGCTCCAATGTTTTATTATTTATATTGACTATTATTTATTTTTTCCCCAGAGGCACTTCATATGGAAAAGTTCGTCATAAAAACTTCAAAGGGGATTCAATCGAGAGTTCAAGTGCCCTTTTTAAGGGTCAAAAGTGATTGGAAGGCAACGAACACCCCTTACACGCCCACCACATCCCAAAACACATCCAATCAAAATTTTTAGATAATCATTTTGTTCTACATAGTTTATTTAAGATAGAAATTATATTTTTGAGGAGGACACTCCCCCACAGACATCAGGGCAAGGGTTGTAAGTTATGCCTTGGGGGCATATAAGCTTTTTATAGAAAGCTTTGTCTTAGAAACTTCAAAAAGGCTCATTCGATTGAAAATTCAAAGGGCTAGTGCCCTTTTAATAGTCGAAAGTGATTTGAGGGCAACTAACCCTCTTACTCCCACTTTTTTTCCCAAACTCATCCAATCAAAATTTTGAGATAGCCATTTTGTTCAACGTAGTTGAAAATTCTATAAGTTAGGTCTTTGAGGATAACAACCCCCTACAGCCCTCAGAGCAGGGTTGTAAGTTATGCCCTGGGGGCATATAAGGTTCTTATAGAAATCGTTGTCGTAGAAACTTCAAAAAGGGCTCATTCGATTGGAAACTGAGAGAGATGGTGCTCTTTTTAATAGTTGAAAGCGATTGGAAGGCAACTAACACCCCTTCCACGCCCACCTTTAACCAAAAACACATCCAATCCAAATTTCATGATAGCCATTTTGTTCAACGTAGTTGGAAGTTCTGGAAATTATATCTTTGAGCATGACTTTACCCCCAAGGTCTTTAGGGCAAGGGTCATAAGTTATGGCCTGGGGCATATATGGTTCTTATGAAAGGAATGCTTGTATAAACTTCAGAGAAGGCTCATTTGATTGGAAATTGAAAGTTCTAGTTCACTTTTTAAGCGTCAAAAGATATTAGAGGGTAACCAGCCCCCCAATGCCCTTTTTTCCCAAATGCATCGGATAAAAATTTTGAGATAGCTATTTTGTTAAAAATAGTTCAAAGATAATATAACAAAACTCCAGTGTCGACAAAACCTACCAGGGTTCGGAGGCAGGTGTTGTAAGTTATGCCCTGGGGGCATATATGGTTCTTATGGAAGGGATGTTCGTATAAACTTCCAAGAGGGCTCATTTGAATTGGAAATTGAAAGTTCTAGTTCACTTTTTAAGAGTTTAACTTTGAGATAGCCATTTTTTTTAAATAGTTCAAAGACCATATAACGAAAACTCCGGGGTCGACACAGCCCCCAGGACCCGAATGGAAATTGAAAGTTGTAATTCAGTTTTTAAGAGTAAAAAGTGATCGAAGGGCAGCTAGCCTCGCCCCCACACTCCATTTATTTTTTTGCGGACGCACTTCATATAGAAGGGGTCGTCGTATAAACTTCAAAAAGGGCTCATTTCAAAGGGGGCAAACTTTTTTCACTTTGATACGAGTTTTGATACTTTGTTGAAGATTGATTTTTTTAAGTTATATTTTGAAATAAGGAATTTTTAAAAACTTTTGCAATCAAAAATGAACAAAAATTAATTAAAAAAAACTTTCCGAAAAACAAGTTTTTCAAAGAAAAGTAAAGGCCATTTTAAACTTTAGCTCAGCAGATAAAAATACTTGTTAAAATTCAAACTCAAAACGACCAGAAATTTCTATTAAAGCATAAATGAAACCCAAAAGGAACAGAAATTAAATAAACAATCATTGGAAAAACATACAATAAGTAATAATATAAATTTATAAATAGATGTTAAAGCGAGTAATGCTTAGATTGAATATGAAAATCAAGCTTAAAACGAAAAAAAATATTTTGCTATTGAAGTATAAATGAAACTTAAAACGAACAGAAATTAAATAAACAATCAATGCAAACAAACATAAATAGATATTAATGTAAATGAATAGATAAATCTTAAAACGAGTTAAGGTTATATTGAATATGCAAATCGAGCTTGAAAAGAACAAAAATCACTACAAACAAGAGTTTGGGTATCGCCTCCTTCTCTCACTGTAAAAGTCTAAAACCTACTGCGTCATTGGCGCTTTACTGAAAACTTTATGCGTCTTAAACAGTCTTGGAAAGTATAAACAACATCAAATTGAATGTTTGATATATAATGATATTAGTTGTTGAAAGATTCATCAGTTCAAGAATTTATTTCAGTCTAATTTTATTTTTATTTTTAAAGCTGTAATAACTGGAAAGGAAAATATTTGTAAAATAATTCGTTTTCAGTGAAGCGCCAATGACGCAGTAAGCTTTTGGTTTTTATTTACAGTTAAGGAAGGGGGCAGTATCCAAACTTTTGTTTGTAGTGAAAATATATTCGTCTTGAGCAACTTTAGAAAGAACTAATAAATTAAACTGAATATTTGATGTATAATGATATTAATTGCTAAAAGCTCATCAGTTCAACATTTTACTGTAATTTTAATATTTATTTTCAATATAACGTACAAAAGAAAACCTTTAAGTAAAGCGCCAATGACGCAGTGGTTTTTAGACTTTTACAGTAAGAGAAGGAGGCGATACCCAAACTCTTGTTTGTTGTTATTTTTGTTAGTTTGAAGCTTGATTTGCATATTGAATATAAGTTTCACTCGTTTTAAGATTTATTTATTCATTCACATTAATATCTACTGTATGTTTGCATTGATTGTTTATTTAATTTCTGTTCGTTTTAAGTTTCATTTATACTTCAATAGCAAAATATTTTTTTTCGTTTTAGGGTTGATTTCCATATTCAATCTAAGCATTAATCGCTTTAAGATCTATTTATTCACTTATATTATTACTTGTTGCGTGTTTTTTCCTATGATTGTTTATTTAATTTCTGTTTTTTTTGGGTTTCATTTATTCTTTAATAGTAATTTCTGGTCGTTTTGAGTTTGAATTTTAACAGGTATTTGTATCTGCTGAGCTTAAATTTTAAATGGCTTTTACTTTTCTTTGAAAAACTTATTTTTCGAATTTTGTTTTTAATTAATCCACAGCAAACAACCATAAGGTAGATACGGCTGATAATAAAATGATAGAGGATCATTAGAACTCTTGATGGGAGCTCATTCCTTAGCCTTCTTATAAGACCCAATCCTCTTGCCACTTTTGCTGCTACTACATCACAGTGTAATTTCCAACTCAAATTGCAATCAATATAAAAACCTACATATTTTAAACTTAAAGGTTGTTTTAAAAATACATCATTCAGACATACTTTATTACTTAAAATAATGGAGTACCATTTCTACAAAAAGTAATGAAATTCGTCTTAAAAACATTAACAGATAGATAGCTTCATCTTGTAAATCTTTCGAGTTCATTTAGGGCCTTATTTACTTTTTAAATCAAAAGATTTTCGCAAGATGATGTTACTGCAAACACAGTGTCATCTGCAATGGACGTAATTAGTGTCCCAGGAATATAAAATCGCTTGGTATCTACATAAATTAGGTAAAGTAGGGGCCCGAGCACTGAACCTTGTGGAACTCCGCAATGGACTCTATAACTTCTTGATTTGCAGCCATAAACATTCACTCTAAATTTTCTGCCTCTAAGATTCAAACCAATTCAAAGATACACCCTGAACACAAAACCAACGTAGTCTGCTGAATAAGATCTTAAAATCAACAGTATCAAAAGCTTTGCTAAAATCTATGAAAATTGAAAGCACCAGCTCCCCACGTTCAAGCGCAGAGTTAACAAAATCTCTGAGATGGCGGACTGCATGTATCGTAGAATGGCCTTTCCTGAATCCAAACTGTGTTTCTGCGGGAAATCCATAAAGATTCAGATGGTTATACAATCTTGTATGCATGACCTTTTCATTGTCTTTCAAAACAAAGACAACATCGAAATCGGTCTCCAGTTCAAAGGATTTGTCTTTCGACTTGTTTTGTACATCCACAATACATAACTTTATAACATTTAACATTAATATATAATAGAATAAGAAAAAACAAAGCAATCCATGGCACTAGACTATAAAACGAACAAAAATATTTCAATGTCTCATAGCACAGTACCACTTCCACTACAACTACAACTCACCACAGCACCAACCCGTTTAGGCCAAAACAGCTACGCAAGCTCGTCCTCCATCCCAATCCATTCAAAGTGTCTCTCTTTATACCCTCCTATGGAGTACCCATTTCCTTTAAATCTTTCTTTGTGAAATCCTCCCACCCCAACCGTGGACGACCTGCTTTCCGTTTATTCCTAGACGGTTGGCCGAAAAGGACAATCTTCAGCAATTTGTCATCCTTCATCCGCAAAACGTTCCCTGGCCATCTGAACCTATCTCTCATTATAGCCCTAGAAAGAGTGATTGAGCCACACTTTTCGTGCACCCTACTGTTTGAAATATGGTCAGTAAGCTGGGTACCCTGAACAATCCGTAGGCAATTTCTCAGGAAAATATCTAGCAAATCTTCATCCGCTTTTCGTTGCGCCTATGCATCTGAGCCAAGTTTGACCACTGTCATCACTATGACTTCCAAAATTCCAATCTTGGTTTGCAGACCTATCTTCCTATTCTTCCAAACTTTTTTTTTAACTGTTGTAAAAGACCCTGACCCTTGGCTATTTTATTTTTAACGTCTTCACTCCTCCCACCGTCTTTACTAATAATACTACCAAGGTAAGTGAAGCTGTCCACCTGATCAATGTTTTCGTTACCCAACGTCACCTTTTCATCTTCATTTATTCCTAGCCTTAGTGACTTAGTCTTCTTAACATTAATTTTTAACCCTATTCTAACACCATGAAGTCACAAAACCCCTAAAAGTTCATTCAGTTTGCTCACCCTTTCATCGAGGATGCTTAAATCATCGTCCTAATCGAAGTGCAGGAGAGTTTTTCCTCCCCTTTTGATTTTGTGGTCTCCCATTGCCTTTCCTGTGCTCCTTAAGACGAAATCCACCAAATTGATCCGTATAAAGGAGGATAGAACACAACCCTGCTTAAGTCCTGATTTAGTACAAAACCAGCTGCTAACCTTATTTCCTACCTTAACCGACGCAATGTTATTCTCGTACATAGTACTAGTCACTTTAATGTATTTGTCTGGTATACCATACAGGGATAAGATCTTCGCTAAAGCTCTTCTATCAACAGAATCGAACCCCTGCTCATAATCTATAAAACTGAGGACCAAAGGTGTTTGATAACTCAGACACTTTTCAGTTATTAACATAAGAGTAAAATTTGGATGACACATCCTCTACCTTTCCTAAAACCGCACAGTTCTTCTACTATAACTTTGTCTACAGCGTCTCTCAGTCTAATAAGTATCATATTACCAAGTAGTTTGATACCTACAGAGACCAGACTAATGTCTCGGTAATTACCAAACTCACTCTTATCACCTTTCTTACAGAGAGGTTTGATTAAGGTTTTCCAAAAATCACTAAGAACTTCCCTTTTTTAAAAATCATATTCATAATTTTCAGTTGCTTATTTCTAACCTCAGAGCCACCATATTTAAGAAACTTAATTACTACACTATCAGCACCTAGAGCCTTATTATTTTTTAATCCTTTTAGTATTGTCGCAGATTCTTCCTCATAAAACAAACCTTCCTTAACATCCAAGGTGTCACAAATGTTTTTCTTTTTCCTCTATATCTTTTCCTGCAACTCTATCTCGGTTCAGCACATTCTCAAAATGTTCTGTCCATCTCTCTTTAAGTCTTTTCTTATAATTAATTATGGCCATCGTGTCTTTACGACTTCACTATCTAAGATACAATTTGTAGTAGCCTTTAAGAGAGAAAAGACCTTGAAGTGGTAAATACAGTAATTTTTCAGGGCATTGTCCCCATTCAACGAGCAAATTTAATCTTCGTTTGTTTTCGGCGCAGTGGTATCTTCACGTTGTTTAACTCCATCAGTGGCTTGAATAGGCGCAACGAAAACAATAAACGTCATTATGCTTAGCTACTGATACTAGTGTTCCTCTTAAATTCAGTTTGTGATTAAAATTAGCTAACTGGATCAGATTAAAACAAAAGCAAAATTATATTTTTCTATCAGTCCACTTTATTTGAAAATTCTCACACTATACTATCACCAGATATGAATACACATAAGATCTATATGCGTATAAATGGAAAATTAGGAACTTAAGTAGCTGCAAAAAATTCTTAGCTTTGGATGTTTCGTCTTTTTCCTTATACCCAGATTTTGTGTATACTTTTTTCTTCTATAGATGCAAATGGAAATTATTTTTAAGAAGAAATAATTTTAATATCAAAAAACAGTTTCTTTTTTTTCGGAACGATAAGAAAGTCATTTAAATGGAATATTTGCTCAGATGTAATGGCAAGTCACTGCTTAAAAAGTACTAACATAACACCAATATATCACCCTTATGGCATCTTTTAACGATGCGCTGGTTCAAAATTCTTGATCCCATGAAGGTGTTTAAAAGCTATTATTGATATGGATACATGCTTAAGATTTTTTAGAAACTGTACCAAAGGGTATGAGGTCCTAGTAAGAGAAGAAACTCGACCACTTTATTTTGGGTTGAATTTAAATAACATTTTCCTTTTTTAACTTTAAAAAAGTTTACTACTACTACTAACAACTCACCGCAGCACCAAGCCGCCTGAGGCCAACACAGCTACGCTTTTAAAAGTTTGGTCATCAAACTTTAAAAAAAAGTTTGATTTGTGATTTGTGGTAGTTTTACGTTTGAAAGATTATTTGATTTTATTTCTGCTCATTTTTGGTTTAATGGAGCTCTTTAATTTTCTTTGAAAAACATAGTTTGTGAAAAAGTTTTTTTTTTAAATAAGTTCTGCTCGTTTTTTATTGACATAGTCTTGTTCATGGATTTTTTTTTTCTATAAGAATTCAGAGTTTGGCTTGCTATTTGTATTTTTTAGAAAATTGTTTAACAATTTTTAACAGCATTCACCCTTTTCAAAATCAGGACACAAATAGTTGGCTTAATCTAGTTCCATACCTCCTAAAGTTGATCTGAAAACAAAACAAGACCATTCCCAAAAAATTGTATTAATTCTATTTGAAAACCTGGATACACTTACAGTCTTTTAAGATAAAAAAAAAGAGATAAAGACTACGGCATTAGACTGTACAGTCCCCACCGGCGGTGCTGATTTCTGTTTTTTGGCCCTTCAGTCAGGAATTGCAATGGGGGGTGGGGGCCAACAATCCTGTGCTTTTGTACACCCTTCCTGTTTACCTTCCCCAGATTTCTCCAGGTACCCATTTGGAGCTGGGTCGACTCTAACAGAGCTTACAGAGTCACGCCACTGACCCCCGTCCCAAACCAAATAATTAGGAACACTAGGATTCGAAACCTCGGCCTCTCGGACATAGGATCCTAAATCCAGCGCACCGATCCACTCGGTATTAAGTAGCCCTGAAAGTTTCAACTTAAAAACCCCTGTCGTTCTTGGGATATTGCTGAGATGTCTTACTTGCAACCAGCATACACACAGTGCCTTTTGATTTAGTTTCAAATCATAACGGGCAAATTACATAAGTTCACCTCCTCCATCAATATTCTCTTAAAAATATCCTTTTCATAACCTTTGGTAAAGTTGTAATAGTAGTAACAGTGGTAGTATTAGTAGTAGTAGTAGTACTAACAGTAATATACATAACTTGTATATTCATATACTTCTGGAAATTTTCAACTTGATACTCTTAGCCTTACAAGTAGTTGCAATAGAAGTAGTAGTTGGATTAGTAGTAGTAGCAGTCATAGAAGCAGTAGTAGTAGTAGTAGTAGTAGTAGTAGTAGTAGTAGTAGTAGTAGTAGTAGTAGTAGTTGAATTAGTAGTAGCAGTAGAAGTAGTAGTAGTAGTAGTATTAATAGTAATAGTAGTAGTAGTAGTAGTAGTAGCAGTAGTAGTAGTAGCAGTAGGAGTAGGAGTAATAGTAGTAGCAGTAGCAAAAGCAACAGTGGTAATAATATTAGTAGTAGCATGCACATATTGTCTTTTAGTCAATTCATCTTTCCCTTTAAGCACTCCCCGAAAGTTCCAACTTAATACCCAGACCCCTTCTTGAGGTACGCTCTTTTGACAACCTGCATTCACATAATATGTTTTGATTTACTTCAAACTTCCCCTCAGTATTCTGTCAAATTTTCACCTCCATACGCTTAGCCTTAATAGTACCAGTATCATAGCAGTAGGGGTAGTAGCAAGAGCAGTAGTAGTAGTAGTAGTAGTGTTGTATTAGTATTAGTAGTAGTAACAGCAGTAGCAGCAGTAATTTTGGCAGTAGTAGCATGTACATGTTGCCTTTTGACCAGTTGAACATTCCCCTCATTTGGAGCTGGGTCGACTCTAACTGAGCTTACAGAGTCACGCCACTGACCCCCGTCCCAAACCAAATAATTAGGAACACTAGGATTCGAAACCTCGGCCTCTCGGACATAGGATCCTAAATCCAGCGCACCGATCCCCTCGGTATTAAGTAGCCCTAAAAGTTTCAACTTTAAACCCCCTGTCGTTCTTGGGATATTGCTGAGATGTCTTACTTGCAACCAGCATACACACAGCGCCTTTTGATTTAGTTTCAAATCATAACGGGCAAATTACATAAGTTCACCTCCTCCATCAATATTCTCTTAAAAATATCCTTTTCATAACCTTTGGTAAAGTTGTAATAGTAGTAACAGTGGTAGTATTAGTAGTAGTAGTAGTACTAGCAGTAATATACATAACCTGTATATTCATATACTTCCGGAAATTTTCAACTTGATACTCTTAGTCTTACAAGTAGTTGCAATAGAAGTAGTAGTTGGATTAGTAGTAGTAGCAGTAATAGAAGCAGTAGTAGTAGTAGTAGTAGTAGTAGTAGAAGTAGTAGTAGTTGAATTAGTAGTAGCGGTAGTAGTAGTAGTAGTATTAATAGTAATAGTAGTAGTAGTAGTAGTAGTAGTAGCAGTAGGAGTAGGAGTAATAGTAGTAGCAGTAGCAAAAGCAACAGGGGTAATAATATTAGTAGTAGCATGCACATATTGTCTTTTAGTCAATTCATCTTTCCCTTTAAGCACTCCCCGAAAGTTCCAACTTAATACCCAGACCCCTTCTTGAGGTACGCTCTTTTGACAACCTGCATTCACATAATATGTTTTAATTCACTTCAAACTTCCCCTCAGTATTCTGTCAAATTTTCACCTCCATACGCTTAGACTTAATAGTACCAGTATCATAGCAGTAGGGGTAGTAGCAAGAGCAGTAGTAGTAGTATTAGTAGTGTTGTATTAGTATTAGTAGTAGTAACAGCAGTAGCAGCAGTAATTTTGGCAGTAGTAGCATGTACATGTTGCCTTTTGACCAGTTGAACATTCCCCTCATGATGTCCCGGAAGTTTCATCTGGATATGGTAAGCCATTCCAAAAATATTGCTGATACGCCTTATTCACAATCTGTATGAACATAATGTCTTTTTATTTAGTTCAACCCTCTGCTTAACATTTCCTCAGATGTTCATTTCAAAATTCTCGGCCTCGGTAGTACTCGCTTCAGAAGCAGTAGTGTTACTTCTAGTGGCAGCAGCAGTTGTGGTAGCAGTAGTAGTAGTAGTGTGCCAAATACAGACTTTTTGGTCAATTGATCATCTCCCCTATCATTTCCTGAAAGTTCCAAACTAATATATTCAGTCGAGTGGCGCTCTTTTGACAGCCAGCATGCACATATCTCTGAAAGGCTCACCTGAATGCCCTTGGTCGTTTTGGAAATTAAAGGTCAAACATGCGCACCTTTATCAATATTATTTGAAAAAAACTACGTTTTCTAAAGAGTTAAAGAGGCTGAGTCACAAGTTCGAACCTTAAAACGTACAGGGATTAGGAGGTACAGTTGGGGGGCTGCCGCCCCCCAAACCCCCCGCTTTTGCAGCCTTTAAATAAAAAAAAAATTTTTTAAACTGAAAGTAAGGAGCGACATTAAAACTTAAAACGAACAGAAATTATTCCGTATATGAATGGGGCTGTGCCCTCCTCAACGCCTCGCTCTTTGCGCTAAAGTTTGACTTTCTCACAACTTTTTTAAACAATAAAAACTTTAGCGTAAAGAGCGAGGCGTTGAGGAGGGCACAGCCCCTTTCATATACGGAATAATTTCTGTTCGTTTTAAGTTTTAATGTCGCTCCTTACTTTCAGTTTAAAAAACTTGTTTTTTTTTATTTAAAGGCTGCAAAAGCGGGTGGTTTGGGGGGCGGCAGCCCCCCAACTGTACCTTCTAATCCCTGTACGTTTTAAGGTTCGAACTTGTGACTCAGCCTCTTTAACTCTTTAGAAAACGTAGTTTTTTTCAAATAATTTCTGCACATTTTTGTACAGTTTATTACTTATTATTGCTTGACTAACTGTTAGCTGATCGTGTCAGGAGTTAAAGTTGGGGGGCTGCCGCCCCCCAAACCCCCTGCTCTTTAAGATTAAGGAGGCACACTTGTGCCTCTTTAAAGAGTTCTTCTGGAGACGCCTGTTGAGCCGAAGGATTTAATAGATTGGATTTAAAAAAGAAACTGAGTTTCTTTTTTAAACTTTAAATTCAATATGTAAAAAAATTTCTCTGACGGGGAATCGAACCCGGGTCTTCCGCCTGACAGTCAGGAGTAGTGACCACTGTACCAAAGAAACGTTACATTATTTTTATTCTGTGCGATGTATTTTTGACGCAAGCAAATCCCCACAAAACTTGATATTTGGTTTTTGGAAAACAGGGAAGGAATGATCGGATTGAGCGGAAATTTCGAGGATAAGCTTCCAGGCCCCAGGAAAGCTTATCCTCTAAATTTCAGCCCAATCGGACAACGTTAAAGGGGGGCTGTGGTGGGAAAATTTAACATGGGCTCTTATAGGAAGACGAGGTTTTTCGTAAATGTAAATTCGGGGGATAATTTTTTCAGTCTGAAAATATCAAAAGGCCCTAACAGGTTGAATTTCGCTTCGAATGAGTCATCATTCACCCGGATCCGTTGCCAACTGTGGCCTGTAGGCGTGGCTGAAAAAAAAAGAGAAATGAACTTTAAGTGGCTATATTTGGTTTTTGGAAAACAGGAGTGATCGGATTGAGCTGAAATTTCGAGGATAAGCTTCCGGGCCCTAGGAAAGCTTAACCTCTAAATTTCAGCCCAATCGGACAACATTAAAGGGGGGCTGTGGTCGGAGGGTCGAAACTTCCGGCCCACTTTTTCCCATGAAGATAAAGTCGGAGGGGGGGGGGGTGAAATTTTGCACGTTTCTTAGTTGGAGCTTGGGCTACAAAATGCAATCACCGCTGTCTCTCTGCGACCGCTAGGACCGGAAATCGCTTAACATTGTGGTGGGTCGCCTCTCTATAGAGGCACAAGTGTGCCTCCTTGAAAATATACTATATGTAAACAATGGGCGAATTGTGTAACTTACAACCCTTTCCCTAAGGGCTGAGGGGAGGGGTACAACACCCCCAAAGACATAATTACTGGACCTTTCAACTACGCTAAGCAAAATAGATTAAAATTTCGTTTGGATGTGTTTTTGGAAATGCTGGGCATGGGGGGGGGAGGCTGGTAGCCCTCGAATCACTTTTGACTCTTAAAAAGGGCACTAGAGCTTTCAATTTCAATAACAACCTCAAATGACCCGGGATAATCTTACAACCCTTGTCCCTGGGCTCTGGGGGTTCTGTAAGCCCTGGAGGCATTGTTAAATGATCTATGGATTATTTTGAGTAATATCGCTATCTCGAAATTTCAATAGGATACATTTGTAGAAATGGGGACCAAGGGGTGGACTAGTGGCCCCCCAATCATCTTTGACTTTGAACAAGGGAGCTAGAACTTTCAATTTCTAATCAAATGAGCTTCCTGCATAGTTTATACGACAACCCCTGCCATAAAAACCTTAAATACCCCCGGGGCATAACTTACAACTCTTGCCCCCAAGCTCTGGGGGGTTGTGTCAACCCCAAAGACTTGAACAAAATGTTTATCTTACAATTTCGATCAGATGCGTCTGGAGAAAAGAGGACGTCGGGGGGGGGGGGGGGGCGGGGGACTAGTTGCACTCCTATCAATTTCAACTCTTAAAAGGGAAATAGTACTTTCAATTTCAAATCAAATGAGTCTCCTCCAAAGGTCATCAGACCACTCTTTCCATATAAACCTTATATGCCCCGGGGCACAACTTGCAACCTTTGATTGGATTTGTCCCGGGAAATGATGGGGTTGGCGGGTGCTGGTTTCCCTCAAATTACTTTTGAATATTAAAAAGGGTACTAGAACTTTCAATTTTAAATCAAATGAGCTCCTTTCGAAGTTTTCACGACTACTCCTTCTATACTATGTGTCTTGGTCAGAAAAAAAACAAAATAAATAAATAAACAATACATTGTGTCCACATCGCTCTTTACTTAGCCAGCGCTATAGCGGTGCCTATTATTAAATGGAATTAACATAGAATTAAAACAACATGCACAACCATCAGTGCAGCATTGTCTTTAGTAGAACCCCCTTATTGAATACGGGGCGCACACCACTGCTGCCATCTACAATTTAGTCTAACACCGACGGGACATAATTTATTCAAGGATTATCGATCGAGTCTAATGGGGTCAAGGTCAACTGATTTGTTGTTGTTCGTCCAGGGGAATTGTCTCCGGGGCGAAGTTTGCACGTGCCCATTAGCGAGGGAGAGATGTATTGATCCACAAAGGGAAGAGGATTTCCGAGAACTTGATTTACATAATCGGTGGGGAATGTATTGATCTAGGGCAAGAGAATTTCCGAGAAATTGATTTACATAATCGGTGGGGATAATGTATTGATTCACGAAAGGGAAATTAGAAATGACATCACTTGTTTCCTGGGAATTATACGGGATTCTAAAGAGATAGAAATTCTATTTTTAAATATGGATTCTCAGGTCATTAGACTTAGCGATAAAATTAATATTCTATCGAAACCATAATAGTGTAGCTAGGAACACCCTAGAGATGAAGAGATTAACGGGGGAAAGGGTTTCCTAGGAATTTCAAATGTGACAGCGTAGGGATGCCAAAACAAAAGGAACACGCAGAAATTACGTTTAGGGATTATTAGGGATTATTACGTATATTGGGTTTGTGTTTGCAAGTCCAAGTCCAAGAATTTTTCTTTGTTGGTTTGAATGTCTAAAGTGTCTGTCTTTCTCTATTTGGGTGTTTGATTCTATTTGTTTGCATGTCTTGGTTGGTGTTTGCAAGTCCAAGAATTTGTCTTTGTTGGTTTGAATGTCTAAAGTGTCTGTCTTTCTCTGTCTGGATGTTTGATTCTAATTATTTGCATGTCTGGGTTGATGTTTGCAAGTCCAAGAATTTGTCTTTGTTGGTTTGAAAGTCTATAGTGTCTGTCATTCTTTGTTTGTGTGTCTGATTCTATTTGTTTGCATGACTGGGTTGGTGTTTGCAAGTCCAAGTCCAAGAATTTGTCTTTGTTGGTTCGAATGTCTAAAGTGTCTGTCTTTCTCTATTTGGGTGTTTGATTCTATTTGTTTGCATGTCTTGGTTGGTGTTTGCAAGTCCACAAATTTTCCTTTGTTGGTTTGAATGTCTAAAATGTCTGTCTTTCTCTGTTTGGATGTTTGATTCTATTTGTTTGCATGTCTGGGTTGGTGTTTGCAAGTCCACGAATTTGTCATTTATGGTTTGGATGTCTAAAGTGTCTGTCTTTCTCTGTTTGTGTGTCTGATTCTATTTGGTTGTATGTCTGGGTTGGTTTTTGCAAGTCCAAGAATTTGTCTTTGATGGTTTGAATGTCTAAAGTGTCTGTCATTCTCTGTTTGTGTGTCTGATTCTATTTGTTTGCATGTCTGGGTTGGTGTTTGCAAGTCCAAGAATCTGTCTTTGTTGGTTTGAATGCCTAAAGTTCTGTCTTTCTCTGTTTGTGAGTTTGATTCAATTTGTTTGCATGTCTGGGTTGGTGTTTGCAAGTCCAAGAATTTGTCTTTGTTGGTTAGAATGTCTAAAGTGTCTGTCTTTCTCTGTTTGGGTGTTTGATTCTATTTGGTTGAATATCTGGGTTGGTATTTGCAAGTCCAAGAATTTGTCTTTGTTGTTTTGAATGCCTAAAGTGTCTGTCTTTCTCTGTTTGTGTGTCTGATTCAATTTGTTTGCATGTCTGGGTGGTGTTTGCAAGTCCAAGAATTTGTCTTTGTTGGTTTGAATGTCTAAAGTGTCTGTCTTTCTCTGTTTGGGTATCTGATTCTATTTGTTTGCATGTCTGGGATTGGTGTTTGCAAGTCCAAGAATTTGTCTTTGTTGTTTTGAATGCCTAAAGTGTCTTTCTTTCTCTGTTTGTGTGTCTGATTCAATTTGTTTGCATGTCTGGGTTGGTGGTTACAAGTCCAAGAATTTGTCTTTGTTGGTTTGAATGCCTAAAGTGTCTGTCTTTCTCTGTTTGTGTGTCTGATTCAATTTGTTTGCATGTCTGGGCTGGTGGTTGCAAGTCCAAGAATTTGTCTTTGTTGGTTTGAATGCCTAAAGTGTTTGTCTTTCTCTGTTTGTGTGTCTGATTCTATTTGTTTGCATGTCTGGGTTGACGTTTGCAAGTCCAAGTATTTGTCTTTGTTGGTTTGAATGTCTAAGGTGTCTGTCTTTCTCTGTTTGTGTGTCTGATTCTATTTGTTTGCATGTCTGTGTTGGTGTTTGCAAGTCCAAGAATTTGTCTTTGTTGGTTTGAATGTCTAAAGTGTCTGTCTTTCTCTGTTTGTGTGTCTGATTCTATTTGTTGGCATGTCTGGGTTGGTGTTTGCAAGTCCAAGAATTTGTCTTAGTTGGTTTGAATACCTAAAGTGTCTGTCTTTCTCTGTTTATGTGTCTAATTCTATTTGTTTGCATGTCTGGGTTGGTGTTTGCAAGTCCAAGAATTTTTCTTTGTTGGTTGGAATGTCTAAAGTGTCTGTCATTCTCTGTTTGTGTGTCTGATTCTATTTGTTTGCATGTCTGGGTTGGTGTTTGCAAGTCCAAGAATTTGTCATTGTTGGTTTGAATGTCTAAAGTGTCTGTCTTTGTCTGTTTGTATGTCTGATTCTATTTGTTTGCATGTCTGGGTTGGTTTTTGCAAGTCCAAGTATTTGTCTTTGTTGGTTTGAATGTCCAAAGTATCTGTCTTTCTCTGTTTATGTGTCTGATTCTATTTGGTTGCATGTCTGGGTTGGTTTTTGCAAGTCCAAGAATTTGTCTTTGTTGGTTTGAATGTCTAAAGTGTCTGTCTTTCTCTGTTTGTGTGTCTGATTCTATTTGTTTGCATGTCTGGGTTGATGTTTGCAAGTCCAAGAATTTGTCTTTGTTGTTGGTTTGAATGTCTAAAGTGTCTGTCTTTCTCTGTTTGTGTATCTGATTCTATTTGTTGGCATGTCTGGGTTGGTGTTTGCAAGTCCAAGAATTTGTCTTTATTGGTTTGAATGTCTAAAGTGTCTGTCTTTGTCTGTTTGTGTATCTGATTCTCTTTGTTGGCATGTCTGGGTTGGTGTTTGCAAGTCCAAGAATTTGTCTTTATTGGTTAAGAATGTCTAAAGTGTCTGTCTTTGTCTGTTTGTGTGTCTGATTCTATTTGTTTGCATGTCTGGGTTGGTGTTTGCAAGTCCAAGAATTTGTCTTTGTTGTTTTGAATGCCTAAAGTGTCTGTCTTTCTCTGTTTGTGTGTCTTATTCAATTTGTTTGCATGTCTGGGTTGGTGTTTGCAAGTCCAAGAATTTGTCTTTGTTGGTTTGAATGTCTAAAGTGTCTGTCTTTCTCTGTTTTTGTGTCTGATTCTATTTGCTTGCATGTCTGAGTTGACGTTTGCAAGTCCAAGTATTTGTCTTTGTTGGTTTGAATGTCTAAGGTGTCTGTCTTTCTCTGTTTGTGTGTCTGTTTCTATTTGTTTGCATGTCTGGGTTGGTGTTTGCAAGTCCAAGAATCTGTCTTTGTTGGTTTGAATACCTAAAGTGTCTGTCTTTCTCTGTTTATGTGTCTAATTCTATTTGTTTGCATGTCTGGGTTGGTGTTTGCAAGTCCAAGAATTTGTCTTTGTTGGTTTGAATATCTAAAGTGTCTGTCCTTCTCTGTTTGTGTGTCTGATTCTATTTGTTTGCATGTTTGGGTTGGTGTTTGCAAGCCCAAGAATTTGTCTTTGTTGGTTTGAATGTCTAAAGTGTCTGTCATTCTCTGTTTGTGTGTCTGATTCTATTTGTTTGCATGTCTGGGTTGGTGTTTGCAAGTCCAAGTATTTGTCTTTGTTGGTTTGAATGTCTAAAGTGTCTGTCTTTCTCTGTTTATTTTCCTGATTCTATTTGGTTGCATGTCTGGGTTGGTTTTTGCAAGTCCAAGAATTTGTCTTTGATGGTTTGAATGTCTAAAGTGTCTGTCATTCTCTGTTTGTGTGTCTGTTTCTATTTGTTTGCATGTCTGGGTTGGTGTTTGCAAGTCCAAGAATCTGTCTTTGTTGGTTTGAATGCCTAAAGTTCTGTCTTTCTCTGTTTGTGTGTCTGATTCAATTTGTTTGCATGTCTGGGTTGGTGTTTGCAAGTCCAAGAATTTGTCTTCGTTGGTTTGAATGCCTAAAGTGTCTGTCTTTCTCTGTTTGTGTGTCTCATTCAATTTGTTTGCATGTCTGGGTTGGTGTTTGCAAGTCCAAGAATTTGTCTTTGTTGGTTTGAATGTCTAAAGTGTCTGTTTTTCTCTGTTTGGGTGTCTGATTCTATTTGTTTGCATGTCTGGGATTGGTGTTTGCAAGTCCAAGAATTTGTCTTTGTTGTTTTGAATGCCTAAAGAGTCTGTCTTTCTCTGTTTGTGTGTCTGATTCAATTTGTTTGCACGTCTGGGTTGGTGTTTGCAAGTCCAAGAATTTGTCTTTGTTGGTTTGAATATCTAAAGTGTCTGTCTTTCTCTGTTTTTGTGTCTGATTCAATTTGTTTGCATGTCTGAGTTGACGTTTGCAAGTCCAAGTATTTGTCTTTGTTGGTTTGAATGTCTAAGGTGTCTGTCTTTCTCTGTTTGTGTGCCTGATTCTATTTGTTTGAATGTCTGGGCTGGTGTTTGCAAGTCCAAGAATTTGTCTTTGTTGGTTTGAATGTCTAAAGTGTCTGTCTTTCTCTGTTTGTGTGTCTGATTCTATTTGTTTGCATGTCTGGGTTGGTGTTTGCAAGTCCAAGAATTCGTCTTTGTTGGTTTGAATGCCTAAAGTGTCTGTCTTTCTCTGTTTATGTGTGTAATTCTATTTGTTTGCATGTCTGGGTTGGTTTTTGCAAGTCCAAGAATTTGTCTTTGTTGGTTTGAATGTCTAAAGTGTCTGTCTTTCTCTGTTTGTGTGTCTGATTCTATTTGTTTGCATGTCTGGGTTGATGTTTGCAAGTCCAAGAATTTGTCTTTGTTGTTGGTTTGAATGTCTAAAGTGTCTGTCTTTCTCTGTTTGTGTGTCTGTTTCTATTTGTTTGCATGTCTGGGTTGGTGTTTGCAAGTCCAAGAATCTGTCTTTGTTGGTTTGAATACCTAAAGTGTCTGTCTTTCTCTGTTTATGTGTCTAATTCTATTTGTTGGCATGTCTGGGTTGGTGTTTGCAAGTCCAAGAATTTGTCTTTAATGGTTAAGAATGTCTAAAGTGTCTGTCTTTGTCTGTTTGTGTGTCTGATTCTATTTGTTTGCATGTCTGGGTTGGTGTTTGCAAGTCCAAGAATTTGTCTTTGTTGTTTTGAATGCCTAAAGTGTCTGTCTTTCTCTGTTTGTGTGTCTGATTCAATTTGTTTGCATGTCTGGGTTGGTGTTTGCAAGTCCAAGAATTTGTCTTTGTTGGTTTGAATGTCTAAAGTGTCTGTCTTTCTCTGTTTTTGTGTCTGATTCTATTTGTTTGCATGTCTGAGTTGACGTTTGCAAGTCCAAGTATTTGTCTTTGTTGGTTTGAATGTCTAAGGTGTCTGTCTTTCTCTGTTTGTGTGTCTGTTTCTATTTGTTTGCATGTCTGGGTTGGTGTTTGCAAGTCCAAGAATCTGTCTTTGTTGGTTTGAATACCTAAAGTGTCTGTCTTTCTCTGTTTGTGTGTCTGATTCTATTTGTTTGCATGTTTGGGTTGGTGTTTGCAAGCCCAAGAATTTGTCTTTGTTGGTTTGAATGTCTAAAGTGTCTGTCATTCTCTGTTTGTGTGTCTGATTCTATTTGTTTGCATGTCTGGGTTGGTGTTTGCAAGTCCAAGTATTTGTCTTTGTTGGTTTGAATGTCTAAAGTGTCTGTCTTTCTCTGTTTATGTGCCTGATTCTATTTGGTTGCATGTCTGGGTTGGTTTTTGCAAGTCCAAGAATTTGTCTTTGATGGTTTGAATGTCTAAAGTGTCTGTCATTCTCTGTTTGTGTGTCTGTTTCTATTTGTTTGCATGTCTGGGTTGGTGTTTGCAAGTCCAAGAATTTGTCTTTGTTGGTTTGAATGCCTAAAGTTCTGTCTTTCTCTGTTTGTGTGTCTGATTCAATTTGTTTGCATGTCTGGGTTGGTGTTTGCAAGTCCAAGAATTTGTCTTCGTTGGTTTGAATGCCTACAGTGTCTGTCTTTCTCTGTTTGTGTGTCTGATTCAATTTGTTTGCATGTCTGGGTTGGTGTTTGCAAGTCCAAGAATTTGTCTTTGTTGGTTTGAATGTCTAAAGTGTCTGTTTTTCTCTGTTTGGGTGTCTGATTCTATTTGTTTGCATGTCTGGGATTGGTGTTTGCAAGTCCAAGAATTTGTCTTTGTTGTTTTGAATGCCTAAAGTGTCTGTCTTTCTCTGTTTGTGTGTCTGATTCAATTTGTTTGCATGTCTGGGTTGGTGTTTGCAAGTCCAAGAATTTGTCTTTGTTGGTTTGAATGTCTAAAGTGTCTGTCTTTCTCTCTTTTTGTGTCTGATTCTATTTGTTTGCATGTCTGAGTTGACGTTTGCAAGTCCAAGTATTTGTCTTTGTTGGTTTGAATGTCTAAGGTGTCTGTCTTTCTCTGTTTGTGTGCCTGATTCTATTTGTTTGAATGTCTGGGCTGGTGTTTGCAAGTCCAAGAATTTGTCTTTGTTGGTTTGAATGTCTAAAGTGTCTGTCTTTCTCTGTTTGTGTGTCTGATTCTATTTGTTGGCATGTCTGGGTTGGTGTTTGCAAGTCCAAGAATTTGTCTTTGTTGGTTTGAATGCCTAAAGTGTCTGTCTTTCTCTGTTTATGTGTCTAATTCTATTTGTTTGCATGTCTGGGTTGGTGTTTGCAAGTCCAACTATTTGTCTTTGTTGGTTTGAATGTCTAAAGTGTCTGTCTTTCTCTGTTTGTGTGTCTGATTCTATTTGTTTGCATGTCTGGGTTGGTGTTTGCAAGTCCAAGTATTTGTCTTTGTTGGTTTGAATGTCTAAAGTGTCTGTCATTCTCTGTTTGTGTGTCTGATTCTATTTGTTTGCATGTCTGGGTTGGTGTTTGCAAGTCCAAGAATTTTTCATTGTTGGTTTGAATGTCTAAATTGTCTGTCTTTCTCTGTTTGTGTGTCTGATTCTATTTGTTTGCATATCTGGGTTGGTTTTTGCAAGTCCAAGTATTTGTCTTTGTTGGTTTGAATGTCTAAAGTGTCTGTCTTTCTCTGTTTATGTGTCTGATTCTATTTGGTTGCATGTCTGGGTTGGTTTTTGCAAGTCCAAGAATTTGTCTTTGTTGGTTTGAATGTCTAAAGTGTCTGTCTTTCTCTGTTTGTGTGTCTGATTCTATTTGTTTGCATGTCTGGGTTGTTGTTTGCAAGTCCAAGTATTTGTCTTTGTTGGTTTGAATGTCTAAAGTGTCTGTCATTCTCTGTTTGTGTGTCTGATTCTATTTGTTTGCATATCTCGGTTGGTGTTTGCAAGTCCGAGAATCTGTCTTTGTTGGTTTGAATGCTTAAAGTTCTGTATTTCTCTGTTTGTGTGTTTGATTCAATTTGTTTGCATGTCTGGGTTGGCGTTTGCAAGTCCAAGAATTGGTCTTTGTTGGTTAGAATGTCTAAAGTGTCTGTCTTTCTCTGTTTGGGTGTTTGATTCTATTTGGTTGCCTGTCTTGGTTGGTGTTTGCAAGTCCAAGAATTTGTCTTTCTTGGTTTGAATGCCTAAAGTGTCTGTCTTTCTCTGTTTGTGTGTCTGATTCAATTTGTGTGCATGTCTGGGTTGGTGTTTGCAAGTCCAAGAATTTGTCTTTGTTGGTTTGAATGTCTAAAGTGTCTGTCTTTCTCTGTTTGTGTGTCTGATTCTATTTGTTTGCATGTCTGGGTTGGTGTTTGCAAGTCCAAGAATTTGTCTTTGTTGGTTTGAATGCCTAAAGTGTCTGTCTTTCTCTGTTTGTGTGTCTGATTCAATTTGTTTGCATGTCTGGAATGGTGGCTGCAAGTCCAAGAATTTGTCTTTGTTGGTTTGAATGTCTAAAGTCTCTGTCTTTCACTGTTTGTGTGTCTGATTCTATTTGTTTGCATGTCTGGGTTGACGTTTGCAAGTCCAAGTATTTGTCTTTGTTGGTTTGAATGTCTAAGGTGTCTGTCTTTCTCTGTTTGTGTGTCTGATTCTATTTGTTTGCATGTCTGTGTTGGTGTTTGCAAGTCCAAGAATTTTCTTTGTTGGTTTGAATGTCTAAAGTGTCTGCCTTTCTCTGTTTGTGTGTCTGATTCTATTTGTTGGCATGTCTGGGTTGGTGTTTGCAAGTCCAAGAATTTGTCTTTGTTGGTTTGAATGCCTAAAGTGTCTGTCTTTCACTGTTTATGTATCTAATTCTATTTGTTTGCATGTCTGGGTTGGTGTTTGCAAGTCCAACTATTTGTCTTTGTTGGTTTGAATGTCTAAAGTGTCTGTCTTTCTCTGTTTGTGTGTCTGATTCTATTTGTTTGCATGTCTGGGTTGGTGTTTGCAAGTCCAAGAATTTGTCTTTGTTGGTTGGAATGTCTAAAGTGTCTGTCATTCTCTGTTTGCGTGTCTGATTCTATGTGTTTGCATGTCTGGGTTGGTGTTTGCAAGTCCAAGTATTTGTCTTTGTTGGTTTGAATGTCTAAAGTGTCTGTCATTCTCTGTTTGTGTGTCTGATTCTATTTGTTTGCATGTCCGGGTTGGTGTTTACAAGTCCAAGAATTTGTCATTGTTGGTTTGAATGTCTAAAGTGTCTGTCTTTGTCTGTTTGTGTGTCTGATTCTATTTGTTTGCATATCTGGGTTGGTTTTTGCAAGTCCAAGTATTTGTCTTTGTTGGTTTGAATGTCTAAAGTGTCTGTCTTTCTCTGTTTATGTGTCTGATTCTATTTGGTTGCATGTCTGGGTTGGTTTTTGCAAGTCCAAGAATTTGTCTTTGTTTGTTTGAATGTCTAAAGTGTCTGTCTTTCTCTGTTTGTGTGTCTGATTCTATTTGTTTGCATGTCTGGGTTGATGTTTGCAAGTCCAAGAATTTGTATTTGTTGTTGGTTTGAATGTCTAAAGTGTCTGTCTTTCTCTGTTTGTGTATCTGATTCTATTTGTTGGCATGTCTGGGTTGGTGTTTGCAAGTCCAAGAATTTGTCTTTATTGGTTTGAATGTCTAAAGTGTCTGTCTTTGTCTGTTTGTGTGTCTGATTCTATTTGTTTGCATGTCTGGGTTGGTGTTTGCAAGTCCAAGAATTTGTCTTTGTTGGTTTGAATATCTAAAGTGTCTGTCCTTCTCTGTTTGTGTGTCTGATTCTATTTGTTTGCATGTCTGGGTTGGTGTTTGCACGCCCAAGAATTTGTCTTTGTTGGTTTGAATGTCTAAAGTGTCTGTCTTTCTCTGTTTTTGTGTCTGATTCTATTTGCTTGCATGTCTGAGTTGACGTTTGCAAGTCCAAGTATTTGTCTTTGTTGGTTTGAATGTCTAAGGTGTCTGTCTTTCTCTGTTTGTGTGTCTGTTTCTATTTGTTTGCATGTCTGGGTTGGTGTTTGCAAGTCCAAGAATCTGTCTTTGTTGGTTTGAATACCTAAAGTGTCTGTCTTTCTCTGTTTATGTGTCTAATTCTATTTGTTTGCATGTCTGGGTTGGTGTTTGCAAGTCCAAGAATTTTCTTTGTTGGTTTGAATATCTAAAGTGTCTGTCCTTCTCTGTTTGTGTGTCTGATTCTATTTGTTTGCATGTTTGGGTTGGTGTTTGCAAGCCCAAGAATTTGTCTTTGTTGGTTTGAATGTCTAAAGTGTCTGTCATTCTCTGTTTGTGTGTCTGATTCTATTTGTTTGCATGTCGGGGTTGGTGTTTGCAAGTCCAAGTATTTGTCTTTGTTGGTTTGAATGTCTAAAGTGTCTGTCTTTCTCTGTTTATGTTCCTGATTCTATTTGGTTGCATGTCTGGGTTGGTTTTTGCAAGTCCAAGAATTTGTCTTTGATGGTTTGAATGTCTAAAGTGTCTGTCATTCTCTGTTTGTGTGTCTGTTTCTATTTGTTTGCATGTCTGGGTTGGTGTTTGCAAGTCCAAGAATCTGTCTTTGTTGGTTTGAATGCCTAAAGTTCTGTCTTTCTCTGTTTGTGTGTCTGATTCAATTTCTTTGCATGTCTGGGTTGGTGTTTGCAAGTCCAAGAATTTGTCTTCGTTGGTTTGAATGCCTAAAGTGTCTGTCTTTCTCTGTTTGTGTGTCTCATTCAATTTGTTTGCATGTCTGGGTTGGTGTTTGCAAGTCCAAGAATTTTCTTTGTTGGTTTGAATGTCTAAAGTGTCTGTTTTTCTCTGTTTGGGTGTCTGATTCTATTTGTTTGCATGTCTGGGATTGGTGTTTGCAAGTCCAAGAATTTGTCTTTGTTGTTTTGAATGCCTAAAGTGTCTGTCTTTCTCTGTTTGTGTGTCTGATTCAATTTGTTTGCATGTCTGGGTTGGTGTTTGCAAGTCCAAGAATTTGTCTTTGTTGGTTTGAATATCTAAAGTGTCTGTCTTTCTCTGTTTTTGTGTCTGATTCAATTTGTTTGCATGTCTGAGTTGACGTTTGCAAGTCCAAGTATTTGTCTTTGTTGGTTTGAATGTCTAAGGTGTCTGTCTTTCTCTGTTTGTGTGCCTGATTCTATTTGTTTGAATGTCTGGGCTGGTGTTTGCAAGTCCAAGAATTTGTCTTTGTTGGTTTGAATGTCTAAAGTGTCTGTCTTTCTCTGTTTGTGTGTCTGATTCTATTTGTTGGCATGTCTGGGTTGGTGTTTGCAAGTCCAAGAATTTGTCTTTGTTGGTTTGAATGCCTAAAGTGTCTGTCTTTCTCTGTTTATGTGTCTAATTCTATTTGTTTGCATGTCTGGGTTGGTGTTTGCAAGTCCAAGAATTTGTCTTTGTTGGTTTGAATGTCTAAAGTGTCTGTCTTTCTCTGTTTGTGTGTCTGATTCTATTTGTTTGCATGTCTGGGTTGATGTTTGCAAGTCCAAGAATTTGTCTTTGTTGTTGGTTTGAATGTCTAAAGTGTCTGTCTTTCTCTGTTTGTGTATCTGATTCTATTTGTTGGCATGTCTGGGTTGGTGTTTGCAAGTCCAAGAATTTGTCTTTATTGGTTTGAATGTCTAAAGTGTCTGTCTTTGTCTGTTTGTGTATCTGATTCTATTTGTTGGCATGTCTGGGTTGGTGTTTGCAAGTCCAAGAATTTGTCTTTAATGGTTAAGAATGTCTAAAGTGTCTGTCTTTGTCTGTTTGTGTGTCTGATTCTATTTGTTTGCATGTCTGGGTTGGTGTTTGCAAGTCCAAGAATTTGTCTTTGTTGTTTTGAATGCCTAAAGTGTCTGTCTTTCTCTGTTTGTGTGTCTGATTCAATTTGTTTGCATGTCTGGGTTGGTGTTTGCAAGTCCAAGAATTTGTCTTTGTTGGTTTGAATGTCTAAAGTGTCTGTCTTTCTCTGTTTTTGTGTCTGATTCTATTTGTTTGCATGTCTGAGTTGACGTTTGCAAGTCCAAGTATTTGTCTTTGTTGGTTTGAATGTCTAAGGTGTCTGTCTTTCTCTGTTTGTGTGTCTGTTTCTATTTGTTTGCATGTCTGGGTTGGTGTTTGCAAGTCCAAGAATCTGTCTTTGTTGGTTTGAATACCTAAAGTGTCTGTCTTTCTCTGTTTATGTGTCTAATTCTATTTGTTTGCATGTCTGGGTTGGTGTTTGCAAGTCCAAGAATTTTTCTTTGTTGGTTTGAATACCTAAAGTGTCTGTCCTTCTCTGTTTGTGTGTCTGATTCTATTTGTTTGCATGTTTGGGTTGGTGTTTGCAAGCCCAAGAATTTGTCTTTGTTGGTTTGAATGTCTAAAGTGTCTGTCATTCTCTGTTTGTGTGTCTGATTCTATTTGTTTGCATGTCTGGGTTGGTGTTTGCAAGTCCAAGTATTTGTCTTTGTTGGTTTGAATGTCTAAAGTGTCTGTCTTTCTCTGTTTATGTGCCTGATTCTATTTGGTTGCATGTCTGGGTTGGTTTTTGCAAGTCCAAGAATTTGTCTTTGATGGTTTGAATGTCTAAAGTGTCTGTCATTCTCTGTTTGTGTGTCTGTTTCTATTTGTTTGCATGTCTGGGTTGGTGTTTGCAAGTCCAAGAATCTGTCTTTGTTGGTTTGAATGCCTAAAGTTCTGTCTTTCTCTGTTTGTGTGTCTGATTCAATTTGTTTGCATGTCTGGGTTGGTGTTTGCAAGTCCAAGAATTTGTCTTCGTTGGTTTGAATGCCTACAGTGTCTGTCTTTCTCTGTTTGTGTGTCTGATTCAATTTGTTTGCATGTCTGGGTTGGTGTTTGCAAGTCCAAGAATTTGTCTTTGTTGGTTTGAATGTCTAAAGTGTCTGTTTTTCTCTGTTTGGGTGTCTGATTCTATTTGTTTGCATGTCTGGGATTGGTGTTTGCAAGTCCAAGAATTTGTCTTTGTTGTTTTGAATGCCTAAAGTGTCTGTCTTTCTCTGTTTGTGTGTCTGATTCAATTTGTTTGCATGTCTGGGTTGGTGTTTGCAAGTCCAAGAATTTGTCTTTGTTGGTTTGAATGTCTAAAGTGTCTGTCTTTCTCAATTTTTGTGTCTGATTCTATTTGTTTGCATGTCTGAGTTGACGTTTGCAAGTCCAAGTATTTGTCTTTGTTGGTTTGAATGTCTAAGGTGTCTGTCTTTCTCTGTTTGTGTGCCTGATTCTATTTGTTTGAATGTCTGGGCTGGTGTTTGCAAGTCCAAGAATTTGTCTTTGTTGGTTTGAATGCCTAAAGTGTCTGTCTTTCTCTGTTTATGTGTCTAATTCTATTTGTTTGCATGTCTGGGTTGGTGTTTGCAAGTCCAAATATTTGTCTTTGTTGGTTTGAATGTCTAAAGTGTCTGTCTTTCTCTTTTTATGTGTCTGATTCTATTTGTTTGCATGTCTGGGTTGGTGTTTGCAAGTCCAAGTATTTGTCTTTGTTGGTTTGAATGTCTAAAGTGTCTGTCATTCTCTGTTTGTGTGTCTGATTCTATTTGTTTGCATGTCTGGGTTGGTGTTTGCAAGTCCAAGAATTTTTCATTGTTGGTTTGAATGTCTAAAGTGTCTGTC
Source organism: Artemia sinica (assembly GCA_027921565.1). Classification (NCBI taxonomy): domain Eukaryota; kingdom Metazoa; phylum Arthropoda; class Branchiopoda; order Anostraca; family Artemiidae; genus Artemia; species Artemia sinica. The sequence continues at coordinate 39,000,042 of CM051261.1, read as the reverse complement.
TTTCTCTGTTTGTGTGTCTGATTCTATTTGTTTGCATATCTGGGTTGGTTTTTGCAAGTCCAAGTATTTGTCTTTGTTGGTTTGAATGTCTAAAGTGTCTGTCTTTCTCTGTTTATGTGTCTGATTCTATTTGGTTGCATGTCTGGGTTGGTTTTTGCAAGTCCAAGAATTTGTCTTTGTTGGTTTGAATGTCTAAAGTGTCTGTCTTTCTCTGTTTGTGTGTCTGATTCTATTTGTTTGCATGTCTGGGTTGATGTTTGCAAGTCCAAGAATTTGTCTTTGATGGTTTGAATGTCTAAAGTGTCTGTCATTCTCTGTTTGTGTGTCTGATTCTATTTGTTTGCATATCTGGGTTGGTGTTTGCAAGTCCGAAAATCTGTCTTTGTTGGTTTGAATGCCTAAAGTTCTGTATTTCTCTGTTTGTGTGTTTGATTCAATTTGTTTGCATGTCTGGGTTGGCGTTTGCAAGTCCAAGAATTGGTCTTTGTTGGTTAGAATGTCTAAAGTGTCTGTCTTTCTCTGTTTGGGTGTTTGATTCTATTTGGTTGCCTGTCTTGGTTGGTGTTTGCAAGTCCAAGAATTTGTCTTTCTTGGTTTGAATGCCTAAAGTGTCTGTCTTTCTCTGTTTGTGTGTCTGATTCAATTTGTTTGCATGTCTGGGTTGGTGTTTGCAAGTCCAAGAATTTGTCTTTGTTGGTTTGAATGTCTAAAGTGTCTGTCTTTCTCTGTTTGTGTGTCTGATTCTATTTGTTTGCATGTCTGGGATTGGTGTTTGCAAGTCCAAGAATTTGTCTTTGTTGGTTTGAATGCCTAAAGTGTCTGTCTTTCTCTGTTTGTGTGTCTGATTCAATTTGTTTGCATGTCTGGAATGGTGGCTGCAAGTCCAAGAATTTGTCTTTGTTGGTTTGAATGTCTAAAGTGTCTGTCTTTCACTGTTTGTGTGTCTGATTCTATTTGTTTGCATGTCTGGGTTGGCGTTTGCAAGTCCAAGTATTTGTCTTTGTTGGTTTGAATGTCTAAAGTGTCTGTCTTTCTCTGTTTATGTGTCTGATTCTATTTGTTTGCATGTCTGGGTTGGTGTTTGCAAGTCCAAGAATTTGTCTTTGTTGGTTTGAATGTCTAAAGTGTCTGTCTTTCTCTGTTTGTGTGTCTGATTCTATTTGTTTGCATGTCTGGGTTGGTGTTTGCAAGTCCAAGAATTTGTCTTTGTTGGTTTGAATGCCTAAAGTGTCTGTCTTTCTCTGTTTATGTATCTAATTCTATTTGTTTGCATGTCTGGGTTGGTGTTTGCAAGTCCAACTATTTGTCTTTGTTGGTTTGAATGTCTAAAGTGTCTGTCTTTCTCTGTTTATGTGTCTGATTCTATTTGTTTGCATGTCTGGGTTGGTGTTTGCAAGTCCAAGAATTTGTCTTTGTTGGTTGGAATGTCTAAAGTGTCTGTCATTCTCTGTTTGCGTGTCTGATTCTATGTGTTTGCATGTCTGGGTTGGTGTTTGCAAGTCCAAGTATTTGTCTTTGTTGGTTTGAATGTCTAAAGTGTCTGTCATTCTCTGTTTGTGTGTCTGATTCTATTTGTTTGCATGTCCGGGTTGGTGTTTACAAGTCCAAGAATTTGTCATTGTTGGTTTGAATGTCTAAAGTGTCTGTCTTTGTCTGTTTGTGTGTCTGATTCTATTTGTTTGCATATCTGGGTTGGTTTTTGCAAGTCCAAGTATTTGTCTTTGTTGGTTTGAATGTCTAAAGTGTCTGTCTTTCTCTGTTTATGTGTCTGATTCTATTTGGTTGCATGTCTGGGTTGGTTTTTGCAAGTCCAAGAATTTGTCTTTGTTGGTTTGAATGTCTAAAGTGTCTGTCTTTCTCTGTTTGTGTGTCTGATTCTATTTGTTTGCATGTCTGGGTTGATGTTTGCAAGTCCAAGAATTTGTATTTGTTGTTGGTTTGAATGTCTAAAGTGTCTGTCTTTCTCTGTTTGTGTATCTGATTCTATTTGTTGGCATGTCTGGGTTGGTGTTTGCAAGTCCAAGAATTTGTCTTTATTGGTTTGAATGTCTAAAGTGTCTGTCTTTGTCTGTTTGTGTGTCTGATTCTATTTGTTTGCATGTCTGGGTTGGTGTTTGCAAGTCCAAGAATTTGTCTTTGTTGGTTTGAATATCTAAAGTGTCTGTCCTTCTCTGTTTGTGTGTCTGATTCTATTTGTTTGCATGTCTGGGTTGGTGTTTGCACGCCCAAGAATTTGTCTTTGTTGGTTTGAATGTCTAAAGTGTCTGTCATTCTCTGTTTGTGTGTCTGATTCTATTTGTTTGCATGTCTGGGTTGGTGTTTGCAAGTCCAAGTATTTGTCTTTGTTGGTTTGAATGTCTAAAGTGTCTGTCTTTCTCTGTTTATGTGCCTGATTCTATTTGGTTGCATGTCTGGGTTGGTTTTTGCATGTCCAAGAATTTCTCTTTGATGGTTTGAATGTCTAAAGTGTCTGTCATTCTCTGTTTGTTTGTCTGATTTTATTTGTTTGCATGTTTGGGTTGGTGTTTGCAAGTCCAAGAATCTGTCTTTGTTGGTTTGAATGCCTAAAGTTCTGTCTTTCTCTGTTTGTGTGTCTGATTCTATTTGGTTGCATGTCTGGGTTGGTGTTTGCAAGTCCAAGAATTTGTCTTTGTTGGTTTGAATGCCTAAAGTGTCTTTCTTTCTCTGTTTGTGTGTCTGATTCAATTTGTTTGCATGTCTGGGTTGGTGTTTGCAAGTCCAAGAATTTGTCTTTGTTGGTTTGAATGTCTAAAGTGTCTGTCTTTCTCTGTTTATGTGTCTGATTCTATTTGGTTGCATGTCTGGGTTGGTGTTTGCAAGTCCAAATATTTGTCTTTGTTGGTTTGAATGTCTAAAGTGTCTGTCTTTCTCTGTTTGTGTGTCTGATTCTATTTGTTTGCATGTCTGGGTTGACGTTTGCAAGTCCAAGTATTTGTCTTTGTTGGTTTGAATGTCTAAGGTTTCTGTCTTTCTCTGTTTGTGTGTCTGATTCTATTTGTTTGCATGTCTGGGTTGGTGTTTGCAAGTCCAAGAATTTGTCTTTGTTGGTTTGAATGTCTAAAGTGTCCGGGTTTCTCTGTTTGTGTGTCTGATTCTATTTGCTGGCATGTCTGGGTTGGTGTTTGCAAGTCCAAGAATTTGTCTTTGTTGGTTTGAATGCCTAAAGTGTCTGTCCTTCTCTGTTTATGTGTCTAATTCTATTTGTTTGCATGTCTGGGTTGGTGTTTGCAAGTCCAACTATTTGTCTTTGTTGGTTTGAATGTCTAAAGCGTCTGTCTTTCTCTGTTTATGTGTCTGGTTCTATTTGTTTGCATGTCTGGGTTGGTGTTTGCAAGTCCAAGAATTTGTCTTTGTTGGTTTGAATGTCTAAAGTGTCTGTCATTCTCTGTTTGTGTGTCTGATTCTATGTGTTTGCATGTCTGGGTTGGTGTTTGCAAGTCCAAGAATTTGTCATTGTTGGTTTGAATGTCTAAAGTGTCTGTCTTTCGCTGTTTGTGTGTCTGATTCTATTTGTTTGCATATCTGGGTTGGTTTTTGCAAGACCAAGAATTTGTATTTGTTGGTTTGAATGTCTAAAGTGTCTGTCTTTCTCTGTTTGTGTGTCTGATTCTATTTGTTTGCATTTCTGGGTTGATGTTTGCAAGTCCAAGGATTTGTCTTTGTTGGTTTGAATGTCTAAAGTGTCTGTATTTCTCTGTTTGTGTATCTGATTCTATTTGTTGGTATGTCTGGGTTGGTGTTTGCAAGTCCAAGAATTTGTCTTTGTTGGTTTGAATGTCTAAAGTGTCTGTCATTCTCTGTTTGTGTGTCTGATTCTATTTGTTTGCATGTCTGGGTTGGTGTTTGCAAGTCCAAGAATTTGTCTTTGTTGGTTTGAATGCATAAAGTGTCTGTCTTTCTCTGTTTGTGTGTCTGATTCAATTTGTTTGCATGTCTGGGTTGGTGTTTGCAAGTCCAAGAATTTGTCTTTGTTGGTTTGAATGTCCAAATCGTCTGTCTTTCTCTGTTTGAATGTTTGATTCTATTTGGTTGCATGTCTGGGTTGGTGTTTGCAAGTCCAAGAATTTGTCTTTGTTGGTTTGAATGCCTAAAGTGTCTGTCTTTCTCTGTTTGTGTGTCTGATTCAATTTGTTTGCATGTCTGGGCTGGTGTTTGCAAGTCCAAGAATTTGACTTTGTTGGTTTGACTGTCTAAAGTGTCTGTCTTTCTCTGTTTGGGTGTCTGATTCTATTTGTTTGCATGTCTGGGTTGGTGTTTGCAAGTCCAAGTATTTGTCTTTGTTGGTTTGAATGTCTAAAGTGTCTGTCTTTCTCTGTTTGTGTGTCTGATTCTATTTGGTTGCATGTCTGGATTGGTTTTTGCAAGTCCAAGAATTTGTCTTTGATGGTTTGAATGTCTAAAGTGTCTGTCCTTCTCTGTTTGTGCGTCTGATTCTATTTGTTTGCATGTCTGGATTGGTGTTTGCAAGTCCAAGAATTTGTCTTTGTTGGTTTGAATGTCTAAAGTGGCTGTCTTTCTCTGTTTGGGTGTTTGATTCTACTTGTTTGCATGTCTGGGTTGATGTTTGCAAGTCCAAGAATTTGTCTCTGATGGTTTGAATGTCTAAAGTGTCTGTCTTTCTCTGTTTGTGTGTCTGATTCTATTTGTTTGCATGTCTGGGTTGGTGTTTGCAAGTCCAAGAATTTGTCTTTGTTGGTTTGAATGTCTAAAGTGTCTGTCTTTCTCTGTTTTTGTGTCTGATTCTATTTGTTTGCTTGTCTGGGTTGGTGTTTGCAAGTCCAACTATTTGTCTTTGTTGGTTTGAATGTCTAAAGTGTCTCTCTTTCTCTGTTTATGTGTCTGATTCTATTTGGCTGCATGGATGTGTTGGTGTTTGCAAGCCCAAGAATTTGTCTTTGTTGGTTTGAATGTCTAAAGTGTCTGTCTTTCTCTGTTTGTGTATCTGATTCTATTTGTTTGCATGTCTGGGTTGGTGTTTGCAAGTCCAACTATTTGTCTTTGTTGGTTTGGATGTCTAAAGTGTCTGTCCTTCTCTGTTTGTGTGTCTGATTCTATTTGTTTGCATGTCTGGGTTGGTGTTTGCAAGTCCAAGAATTTGTCTTTGTTGGTTTGAATGCCTAAAGTGTCTGTCTTTCTCTGTGAATGTGTCTAATTCTATTTGTTTGCATGTCTGGGTTGGTGTTTGTAAGTCCAACTATTTGTCTTTGTTGGTTTGAATGTCTAAAGCGTCTGTCTTTCTCTGTTTGTGTGTCTGATTCAATTTGTTTGCATGTCTGGGTTGGTGTTTGCAAGTCCAAGAATTTGTCTTTGTTGGTTTGAATGTCTAAATTGTCTGTCTTTCTCTGTTTGAATTTTGATTCTATTTGGTTGCATGTCTGGGCTGGTGTTTGCAAGTCCAAGAATTTGTCTTTGTTGGTTTGAATGTCTAAAGTGTCTGTCTTTCTCTGTTTGTGTGTCTGATTCAATTTGTTTGCATGTCTGGGTTGGTGGTTGCAAGTCCAAGAATTTGCCTTTGTTGGTTTGACTGTCTAAAGTGTCTGTCTTTCTCTGTTTGAGTGTCTGATTCTATTCGTTTGCATGTCTGGGTTGGTGTTTGCAAGTCCAAGTATTTGTCTTTGTTGGTTTGAATGTCTAAAGTGTCTGTCTTTCTCTGTTTGTGTGTCTGATTCTATTTGGTTGCATGTCTGGATTGGTTTTTGCAAGTCCAAGAATTTGTCTTTGATGGTTTGAATGTCTAAAGTGTCTGTCTTTCTCTGTTTGTGTGTCTGATTCTATTTGTTTGCATGTCTGGGTTGGTGTTTGCAAGTCCAAGAATTTGTCTTTTTTGGTTTGAATGTCTAAAGTGGCTGTCTTTCTCTGTTTGGGTGTTTGATTCTACTTGTTTGCATGTCTGGGTTGATGTTTGCAAGTCCAAGAAATTGTCTTTGATGGTTTGAATGTCTAAAGTGTCTGTCTTTCTCTGTTTGTGTGTCTGATTCTATTTGTTTGCATGTCTGGGTTGGTGTTTGCAAGTCCAAGAATTTGTCTTTGTTGGTTTGAATGTCTAAAGTGTCTGTCTTTCTCTGTTTTTGTGTCTGATTCTATTTGTTTGCTTGTCTGGGTTGGTGTTTGCAAGTCCAACTATTTGTCTTTGTTGGTTTGAATGTCTAAAGTGTCTCTCTTTCTCTGTTTATGTGTCTGATTCTATTTGGTTGCATGGCTGGGTTGGTGTTTGCAAGCCCAAGAATTTGTCTTTGTTGGTTTGAATGTCTAAAGTGTCTGTCTTTCTCTGTTTGTGTGTCTGATTCTATTTGTTTGCATGTCTGGGTTGGTGTTTGCAAGTCCATGTATTTGTCTTTGTTGGTTTGAATGTCTAAAGTGTCTGTCTTTCTCTGTTTGTGTGTCTGATTCTATTTGTTTGCATGTCTGGGTTGGTGTTTTCAAGTCCGAGAATTTGTCCTTGTTGGTTTGAATGTCTAAAGTGTCTGTCTTTCTCTATTTGTGTGTCTGATTCTATTTGTTTGCATGTCTGGGTTGGTGTTTTCAAGTCCGAGAATTTGTCTTTGTTGGTTTAAATGTCTAAAGTGTCTGTCTTTCTCTGTTTGTGTGTCTGATTCAATTTGTTTGCATGTCTGAGTTGGTGTTTGCAAGTCCAAGAATTTTTTTTTTGGTTTGAATGTCTAAAGTGTCCGTCTTTCTCTGTTTGTGTGTCTGATTCTATTTGTTTGCATGTCTGGGCTGGTGTTTGCAAGTCCAAGAATTTGTCTTTGTTGGTTTGAATGTCTAAAGTGTCTGTCTTTCACTGTTTATGTGTCTGATTCTATTTGTTTGCATGTCTGGGTCGATGTTTGAAAGTCCAAGTATTTGTCTTTGTTGATTTGAATGTCTAAAGTGTCTGTCTTTCTCTGTTTGTGTGTCTGATTCTATTTGTTTGCATGTCTGGGCTGTTGTTTGCAAGTCCAAGTATTTGTCTTTGTTGGTTTGAATGTCTAAAGTGTCTGTCTTTCTCTGTTTGTGTGTCTGATTCTATTTGTTTGCCTGTCTGAGTTGGTGTTTGCAAGTCCAAGAATTTGTCTTTTTTGGTTTGAATGTCTAAAGTGTCCGTCTTTCTCTGTTTGTGTGTCTGATTCTATTTGTTTGCATGTCCGGGCTGGTGTTTGCAAGTCCAAGAATTTGTCTTTGTTGGTTTGAATGTCTAAAGTGTCTGTCTTTCTCTGTTTATGTGTTTGATTCTATTTGTTTACATGTCTGGGTCGATGTTTGAAAGTCCAAGTATTTGTCTTTGTTGATTTGAATGTCTATAGTGTCTGTCTTTCTCTGTTTGTGTGTCTGATTCTATTTGTTTGCATGTCTGGGCTGGTGTTTGCAAGTCCAAGTATTTGTCTTTGTTGGTTTGAATGTCTAAAGTGTCTGTCTTTCTCTGTTTGTGTGTCTGATTCTATTTGTTTGCATGTCTGGGTTGGTGTTTGAAAATACAAGTATTTGTCTTTGTTGATTTGAATGTCTAAAATGTCTGTCTTTCTCTGTTTGTGTATCTGATTCTATTTGTTTGCATGTCTGGGTTGGTGTTTGCAAGTCCAAGTACTTTTCTTTGTCGGTTTGAATGTCTAAAGTGTCTTACGTGCACGCACAAACGGAAACATCAAAACCATGGGGTTCTCCTACGTGCTGAATCTGAAATTGTAATTTTCAAGGAGATTCTTTAACCATTTAGAGGTAACTTACCCTTTTAGGGTCGACCTTTTAGGGTTCTCCGACCTACTGAACCTGAAAGTGTGTTCTCAGAAATGCTGACTCTAAAAGTGTAATTTTCATGGTGATTATTTGACCTTTTAGGGTTAATTTACACTAGGTTACGTGCGGTGGTTAGGTTAGGTTACACTAGGATACAGTATTTGCATTCACGTTAGGTTCATTTAGGTTCACTTAGCATGGCTCGCCATAGTAAGTGAGAACACACTTTCAGGTTCAGTATGTCGGAGAACCCTAAACGGTCAACCCTAAAAGGGTAAGTTAACTCTAAATGGTTAAAGAATCTCCTTGAAAATTACAATTTCAGATTCAGCACGTAGGAGAACCCCATGGTTTTGATGTTTCCGTGTGTGCGTGCACGTAAGACACTTTAGACATTCAAACCGACAAAGACAAATACTTGGACTTGCAAACACCAACCCAGACATGCAAACAAATAGAATCAGACACACAAACAGAGAAAGACAGACACTTTAGATATTTAAATCATCAAAGACAAATATTTGGACTTGCAAACACCAACCCAGACATGCAAACAAATAGAATCAGACACACATACAGAGAAAGAAAGACACTTTAGACATTCAAACCAACAAAGACAAATACTTGGACTTGCAAACACCAACCCAGAAATGCAAACAAATAGAATTAGACACACTAACAGAGAAAGACAGACACTTTAGACATTCAAATCAACAAAGACAAATACTTGGACTTGCAAACATCAACCCAGACATGCAAACAAATAGAATCAGACACATAAACAGAGAAAGACAGACACTTTAGACATTCAAACCAACAAAGACAAATTCTTGGACTTGCAAACACCAACCCAGACATGCAAACAAATAGAATCAGACACACAAACAGAGAAAGACAGACACTTTAGACATTCAAACTAAAAAAGACAAATTCTTGGACTTGCAAACACCAACTCAGACATGCAAACAACTAGAATCAGACAAACAAACAGAGAAAGACAGACACTTTAGACATTTAAACCAAAAAAGACAAATACTTGGACTTGCAAACACCAACCCAGATATGTAAACAAATAGAATCAGACGCACAAACAGAGAAAGACAGACACTTTAGACATTCAAACCAACAAAGACAAATTCTCCGACTTGCAAACACCAACCCAGACATGCGAAGAAATAGAATCAGACACACAAACAGAGAAAGACAGACACTTAACCCAGACATGCAACCAAATAGAATCAGACACATAAACAGAGAAAGACAGACACTTTAGACATTCAATCCAACAAATACAAATAGTTGGACTTGCAAACACCGACCCAGACATGCAAACAAATAGAATCAGACACACAAACAGAGAAAGACAAACACCTTAGACATTCAAACCAACAAAGACAAAATCATGGACTTGCAAACACCAACCCAGACATGCAAACAAATAGAATCAGACACACAAACAGAGAAAGACAGACACATTCAAACCATCAAAGACAAATTCTTGGACTTGCAAACATCAACCCAGATATGCAAACAAATTGAATCAAACACCCAAACAGAGAAAGACAGCCACTTTAGACATTCAAACCAACAAAGACAAATTCTTTGACTTGCAAACACCAACCCAGACATGCGAAGAAATAGAATCAGACACACAAACAGAGAAGGGCAGACACTTTAGACATTCAAACCAACAAAGACAAATTCTTGGACTTAAAAACACCAACCTAGACATGCAAACAAATAGAATCAGACAGACATGCAAACAAATAGAATCAGACACACAAACAGAGAAAGACAGACACTTTAGACATTCAAGCCAACAAAGACAAAATCTTGGACTTGCAAACACCAACTTAGACATGCAAACAAATAGAATCAGACAGACATGCAAACAAATAGAATCAGACACACAAACAGAGAAAGACAGACACTTTAGACATTCAAACCAACAAAGAGAAATTCTTGGACTTGCAAACACCAACCCAGACATGCGAACAAATAGAATCAGACACACAAACAGAGAAAGACAGACACTTTAGACATTCAAACCAACAAAGACAAATTCTTGGACTTGCAAACATCAACCCAGACATGCAAACAAATAGAATCAGACACACAAACAGTGAAAGACAGACACTTTAGACATTCAAACCAACAAAGACAAATTCTTGGACTTGCAAAAACCAACCCAGACATGCAACCAAACATAATCAGACACATAAACAGAGAAAGACAGACACTTTAGACATTCAAACCAACAAAGTCAAATACTTGGACTTGCAAAAACCAACCCAGACATGCAAACAAATAGAATCAGACACACAAAAAGAGAAAGACAGAAACTTTAGACATTCAAACCAACAATGACAAATTCTTGGACTTGCAAACACCTACCCAGACATGCAAACAAATAGAATCAGACACCCAAACAGGGAATGACAGACACTTTAGACATTCAAACCAACAAAGACAAATACTTGGACTTGCAAAAACCAACCCAGACATGCAAACAAATAGAATCAGACACACAAAAAGAGAATGACAGACACTTTAGACATTCAAACCAACAAAGATAAATTCTTGGACTTGCAAACACCAACTCAGACATGCAAACAAATAGAATCAGACACATAAACAGAGAAAGACAGACACTTTAGACATTCAAACCAACAAAGACAAATAGTTGGACTTGCAAACACCAGCCCAGACATGCAAACAAATAGAATTAGACACATAAACAGAGAAACACAGACACTTTAGGCATTCAAACCAACAAAGACAAATTCTTGGAGTTGCAAACACCAACCCAAACATACCAACAAATAGAATCAGACCGACAAACAGAGAAAGACAGACGCTTTAGACGTTCAAACCAACAAAGAAAAATTCTTGGACTTGCAAATACCAGCCCAGACATGCAAACAAATAGAATCAGACACATAAACAGAGAAAGACAGACAATTTAGACATTCAAACCAAGAAAGACAAATACTTGGACTTGCAAACGTCAACCCAGACATGCAAACAAATAGAATCATCACACAAACAGAGAAAGACAGACACTTTAGACATTCAAACCAACAAAGACAAATTCTTGGAATTGCAAACACCAACCCAGACATGCAAACAAATTGAATGAGACACACAAACAGAGAAAGACAGACACTTTAGGCATTCAAACCAACAAAGACAAATTCTTGGACTTGCAAACACCAACCCAGACATGCAAAAAAATTGAATCAGACACACAAACAGAGAAAGAGAGACACTTTTTGCATTCAAACCAACAAAGACAAATTCTTGGACTTGCAAGCACCAACCCAGACATGCAACCAAATAGAATCAAACACCCAAACAGAGAAAGACAGACACTTTAGACATTCAAACCAACAAAGACAAATTCTTGGACTTGCAAACACCAACCCAGACATGCAAACAAATTGAATCAGACACACAAACAGAGAAAGACAGACACTTTAGGCATTCAAACCAACAAAGACAAATTCTTGGACTTGCAAACACCAACCCAAACATGCAAACAAATAGAATCAGACACACAAACAGAGAATGACAGACAATTTAGACATTCAAACCATCAAAGACAAATTCTTGGACTTGCAAAAACCAACCAAGACATGCAACCAAATAGAATCAGACACATAAACAGAGAAAGACAGACACTTTAGACATTCAAACCAACAAAGGCAAATACTTGGACTTGCAAACACCAACCCAGACATGCAAACAAATAGAATCAGACACACAAACAGAGAAAGACAGATACTTTAGACATTCAAACCATAAATGACAAATTCTTGGACTTGCAAACACCAACCCAGACATGCAAACAAATAGAATCAGACACACAAACAGAGAATGACAGACACTATAGACATTCAAACCAACAAAGACAAATTCTTGGACTTGCAAACATCAACCAAGACATGCAAACAAATAGAATCAAACATCCAAACAGAGAAAGACAGACACTTTAGACATTCAAACCAACAAAGACAAATTCTTGGACTTGCAAACACCAACCCAGACATACAAACAAATAGAATCAAACACCCAAATAGAGAAAGACAGACACTTTAGACATTCAAAGCAACAAAGACAAATTCTTGGACTTGGACTTGCAAACACCAACCCAGACATGCCAATAAATACAATCAGACACACAAACAGAGAAAGACAGACACTTTAGACATTCAAACCAACAAAGACAAATTCTTGGACTTGCAAACATCAACCCAGACATGCAAGCAAATAGAATCAGACACACAAACAGTGAAAGACAGACACTTTAGACATTCAAATCAACAAAGACAAATTCTTGGACTTGCAAAAACCAACCCAGACATGCAACCAAATAGAATCAGACACATAAACAGAGAAAGACAGACACTTTAAACATTCAAACCAACAAATACAAATACTTGGACTTGCAAAAACCAACCCCGACATGCAAACAAATAGAATCAGACACACAAACAGAGAAAGACAGACACTTTAGACATTCAAACCAACAATGACAAATTCTTGGACTTGCAAACACCAACCCAGACATGCAAACAAATAGAATCAAAAGTATTTAAAAAAGGTGGGGGCCCGGGGGCACTTGGGGGCCGGGGGGCATTTTGGGGCCCGGGGGCCCTTGGGGGCTCGGGGGCCTTTGGGGGCTCGGGGGACATTTTGGGACCAGGGGGCATTTGGGGGCCCGGGGGCCCTTTGGGGGCTCGGGGGGCCCTTCGGGGATGGGATAGGGGGGTCGGGGCCCTTTGGGGTTTAGGTAGGGGGGTTGTTGGGGTAGGGGACCTCACAACACTGTTCAAATGGAACTTGTGTATTATAACGACCACAGAGTTTCACCCTATAATCCTCTTCTAAATCATCTTCTAAAATCATCTTCTAAAATGCCTCAAACGGTTTCGCTTAAATCATCTTCTAAATGTCTCAAAACGGTTTCGCCCAAATAATCCCTAAACGTAATTTCTGCGTGTTCCTTTTGTTTTGGCATCCCTGCGCTATCACATTTGAAATTCCTAGGAAACCCTTTCCCGCGTTAATCTCTTCATCTCTAAGGTGTTCCTAGCTACACTATTATGGTTTCGATAGAATATTAATTTTATCGCTAAGTCTAATGACCTGAGAAGCCGTATTTAAAAATAGAATTTCTATCTCTTTAGAATCCCGTATAATTCCTAGGAAACAAGTGATGTCATTTCTAATTTCCCTTTCGTGAATCAATACATTCTCCCCACCGATTATATAAATCAATTTCTCGGAAATTCTCTTGCCCTAGATCAATACATTCTCCACCGATTATGTAAATCAAGTTCTCGGAAATCCTCTTCCCTTCGTGGATCAATACATCTCTCCCTCGTTAATGCGCGTGTGCAAACTTCGCCCCGGAGACAATTCCCCTGGACGAACAACAACAAATCAATTGACCTTGACCCCATTAGACTCGATCGATAATCCTTGAATAAATTATGTCCCGTCGGCGTTAGACTAAATTTTAGATGGCAGCAGTGGTGTGCGCCCCGTATTCAATAAGGGGGTTCCACTGTCTTTAAACACTAGAACAATTAAAAATAAAATCATTAAAATTTACAAAAAATTAGATTTACACTAATTATCTTTGTGTTCAACTTGAAATGTTCAAACCATCAGATATTATTTTGTCTGTAAACATTTTCTGGATTATAAAATAATAAATTTTAGGTTATTTTGCAGAACATAGGCTAGCTAAACAAAGATATAGCTAAACAAAGATATAGCTAAACAAAGATATACCTATTGTGTGTACAGGCAGATATACCTACTGTTCCTTTTTGGAAATATTAGTTCTTTTATCTTCGGTACAACGAAAAGGTAAGTGTTAAACAAAGATATAGCTAAACAAAGATATAGCTAAACAAAGATATACCTATTGTGTGTACAGGCGGATATACCTACTGTTCCTTTTTGGAAATATTAGTTCTTTTATCTTCGGTACAACGAAAAGGTAAGTGTTAAACAAAGATCACAAGGAGTGAAACGCAATTATAAATGTCTTCGGCATGTTGTTTTCAACTCAGGAAAGGATTTTGTTACTGAAGCTAGTCAGCGTTGTCCTGTTTTGAATAAAGGACATTCCTTTTATAACAGTGGTTTATAACAGTTTAATAACAGTTTTATATAGTTCAGGAATGCTAAATACCAACAATAATATTGATATTTATATATCACTCTCCTTTTTCAACTGTATACAAAAAACTTGTCTGGAAAATCTCTTGATGTATGTGCGGGGCCAAAACAAAGCAAAGGTTTTAGCATGGGTCAAATGTCCGTGCTACCAATGGTGGCGATGAAAGCGAGGAGAAGGAGGCAAAAAAAAATTCCGCAAGTAGCAACGGCAAAAGGGAAACGTGGTCTCATTCGCGAGGGCAGAAGGCAAAGTTATGTTCTAGGGCTTAGTCTGTTAGCTTTTCTCGGGTCTTCTGTCAAGGCTAAATACGCTTGTCGCTGACCACAGTTAATCGTCAAAACAGTTACCAACTTCTTCAGTAGAATTAAAAAAGAAAAAGAAGAATGGCTTTACTCGCAGTAAACAAGGTGTCAGTTCCACTTGACAGGTCCGATCAATTGTAAACTGAATGCAACCGGTCTATCTGCGGATCAAACCACTGTTTATTTTTTTAAGAGATAGGCATTCAAATCTTTTCTTTGTTTCTTCTTGGATAGAATTCGGACATGCATAAGCAAATTTAAATGTTTTAGCCAGAAATGAAGAAAAACAAAACAGCTCCCTCTGTTTCATGAAAGATCTAGTTTAATACTAAGAATAGCTTTTCTTTTCCGTTTGCGCAAAGGAAACAAAATTGAATTCATCAAGACTGAACAACGCTTTATGAATTATTTAAGTATTGCTAGTATCATTGGTTATGAATGAAAAGAAGTCTTGGAATTTTATATTTACGTGACACAGAATTTATTTTAAATCACAACGTGGAAAATAACATAACACTGTTGACTTGTTTGCATAGTCTCTACAGCCACCTTCTCAGGGTGGCAAGTGTGGTCCTTACCAGCGTTGCCAATGCTTTGAAATAAATTGTACCAGTTTTCTGACTAAAATTAATGCACAAGAGATTAATTTGTACCATTTAAATAGCAGTTTAAAAATTATCGTAACAGGAAGAAAATTTTCGATAAACTAAAACTTCGAACAGATGTCTGGGTAAGAAAGAAGCAAGTGAAACCAAAATGTACCCGAAAACTTGATTGTGCCAAAAAGTTTTCAAATGTACCACATTATACCAGAACGTCATACCGAATAAAACCAAAACTAGCACAACTGTACCGTGTTGGCAAAGCTGGTCCGTGTATCTCAATTGCGAAACCTCCCAGGCTTGTTTTTATAATTATTTTTTTTGTACCAGTGCGCTTCTGCACTATAAGGATTTTAGAAACTACGCCAAACGAGCCAATATTGAAACCAACTGTCTCATGTAGTTAAAATTTTTTGGGTAAATAAGAATACTTATTTTATATTTCTCTTCAAGGTCTTTATAGTTTTCAAATGGGTGACGGAATTTAGATAGCTTGGCTTTTCGTGGATATTTTATTTTTGACTATAAGTTTAGCCATCTCTCTGGTGCTAACGACAGAAAATAAACATGAGAGAATTACGGCTCCGTAATCCATACAGTCTATGGTATGTTTTTTTTATAACAATATATTTTTTAACAGTTGATGCTATGCTACTTTTAACATGCTACACTATAATAAGTATACTTCTAATATATGGATTCTGAACAATAAAGTACCCAGACTGGAAATAGCCAACTTTTGAACATAATTTTTCTTATTTTTTTTTTCCATCAAGTTATTCTTATTTTTCATTTGTATGCCAGAATTTAGATAGAGTGAAAGCTTGGCTTTTCATAAACCTATCAACCTTTACTGTAGGTTGAGCCATTTCCCTCGCACTAACCACCGAGAAAAAACAGTCCTATTTATTTGTAAGGCTTTTCATAAACCTACTAATTTTGACTTTAAGTTGTGCCATTTCTCTGGTATTAACGGCCAAGAACGAAGAGACAATTTATATGTAAGGTAAACAGCAATTTTTTCCTACTTTTCTCTTCAAGTACTCCATAGTTTTTATTGGGTGTCAAGTTTCAGATGATATGAAAGCTTGGATTTTCATAGATATACAATCAAACAGTTCGTGGTAACGAACTGTAAGTAAGGAGCGACCCGGCTCAATGGTAACCGAAACTCTAGAAAACGGTATTTTGATACAAATAGATACATCAAAAGAATCACATTTTAATGCTGATTTCAAATATATAAGTTTCATCAAGTTTAATTCTACCCATCAAAAGTTAGGCGCCTGAGAAAATTTGGCTGATTTTCGAAAAAAGGGGGAAAGACCCTTTAAAAGTTATAGAACCTTAATGAAAATCACACCATCATATTCCGCGTATCAGAGAACCCTACTGTAGAGGTTTCAAGCTCCCATCTACAAAAATGTGGAATTTTGCATTATTTGCCAGAAGAAAGATCACGGGTGCGTGTTTATTTGTTTTTTTTTTTGTTTTTTTTTTTCCCCAGGGGTGATCGTATCGAACCAGTTGTCCTAGGATATCGTGGAAGGGCTCATTGGAATGGAAACTGAAAGTTCTAGTGCCCTTTTTAAGTGACCAAAACAAATGGAGGGCAACTAGGCCCCCTCCCACGCTCATTTTTTTCCCAAAGTCACCTGATCAAAATTTTGAGATAGCCATTTTGTTCAGCATGTTCGAAAATATTATAAGTATGTCTTTTAGGATGACTTAATCCCCCGAAGTTCCCGGGGGGAGGGCTGAAAGTTATGAACTTTACCCAATGTTAACATATAGTATTGGTTATTTGGAAGTACACAGACGTTTTCAGGGGAGATTTTTCCTGGTAGTGGGGGGGGGGGTGGGTTGGTCAGGGGTTACGTTGGAGGATCTTTCCATGAAGAAAGTTTTCATGGGGGAAGGGACATTGCTATGAAGGGGACGCCGGACTTCCCAGCATTATCTAAAAAAAAATCATAAATTTAATATAAAAAAACAAGTATTTCAACTGCAACAGCAGCAACATCGAAACTTTAAACGAACAGAAAATATTACATATATAATTGGGTTCACCCCGTAGTCAATGCCTCGCTCTTTAAGCCAAAGATTTTTTAGTACTTTCATAAGAGCTATTTATTCTAATTAACGGCCTTTGTGATTAAGCGGTCATTTCTAAAGAATTGGAACAAAATTTGAACTTTCGCTTAAAGAGCAAGGTATTGACTAGGGGGCGAACCCCCTAATAAACGTATTAAAAATATATGAATATAGAAGTTCGTTACGTAAGTTAATTCGTAAGTTACGTATATTTATTACTAATAAAAACGTTCGTAAATAAAATTAAACAAGTTTCGAGAAAGCCATTTAACTAAATAAAAGTAAATTAATATGAAAATTTTGTTTTAATTATTCATGTACGGTGAGCCAAGATCAAAACCTGCATTTATTCAAAACGTTCAAAAATTAAATAAAAAAACAAGTTTTTTAAACTGAAAGTAAGGAGCGACATTAAAACTTAAAACGAACAGAAATTATTCTGTATATGAAAGAGACTGTCCCCTCCTCAACGCCTCGCTCTTTACGCTAAAGTTTGACTCTGTCTCACAACTTTATTTTTTAAAACAATAAAAAACTTTAGCGTAAAGAGCGAGGCGTTTAGGAGGGGACAGTCTCTTTCATATACAGAATAATTTCTGTTCGTTTTAAGTTTTAATGTCGCTCCTTACTTTCAGTTTAAAAAACTTGTTTTTTTTATTTAATTTTGACCATAGATTTGGTCCTTTGTGTATTATTAACCTTTCAATAAACAGACATTGGTAATCAAAATATTTGCTATTTTTTTTTAGCGATTTCTCATCAACAGTTCATAATGCCAAATACATTCAGTTTAACAAAAGCAAAAATTTGCAGATAACCTAGGGCCATATTTGGCTCATAAACTTCTCCCTTCTCACCTGATTAAAAAAAATTAAATTAACTTCCATTTTAGCCTTCGAAATGATTCTAAAAAGTACATGAGCGAGAATCGAGCGTTAGCCACCCGCGTAGCAGCCAAGCATTCTACTACTGAACGATGCATGATAGTACAGGCAAATGGAGGTTTGACCCGAAACAAATTGCAACAGAAATGATTCTTACACCATCTTGTAGAGAAAAAAAAACTGAACAACATATCCATTTTCGCATATTCTGAGTCGACGCAAAATAACGGTTTTTTGGCTTTTAATGCGATTTTTTTTACGTTTTCCGGAAAAAAATATAATTTTAGTATCCGACCGTTTTTCTTGAAATGAAGTATGATTCTGATGCAGAATGACAAGCTGAGACAGAAAATGAAGTCCGATTGGGTGTCTGGTGCAAAACAAAAAAGTTTCACTATCATCAATATGCGTTGCGGTAATTTTTGTAAAGACAATCAATCGGCACTTGTTATTCAACAAATGATCGGTTGTTCGTAAAAATACCTGAACTAGGCACTAGTATAAGACACTTCGAAGGCTACGTAATGCAATAAAAATGAAAATCGTCACATTCATCACTCAGTGTTTTAAAGATTTCAAAGTTTATTCCCAAGATTTGACTGAGAAATCAATTAGACGAAGACCTCAAGTAATGCCAGAAAGTCGAGTAGAAAACTAGTTCCGGTCAGTGACAGTCATAACCTTTATTTAAATTCGCCATCTACCCCGAGAAAAAATTTTATTCGAAATTCCGCCATCTAACAGTCGAGTAATACTTTCCGGTGAATCTGCTAGTGTTCTGATGAATGATTAGCGCAGGTAAGAAGTCGGTTTTTATAATGGTGGTTCGGAACTGAATACTTTAAAAGTTTAAAGGATAAATTATTGTACTTTGCTGCTTTGCGTCAAATTCTTTGATGTTTCATGTCAGTTGAAGTTTTTTGTTTTTTTTTTTTGTTTTACAGCGACATCTATTGAGAAGACAATCGTCCCCTGAAATACACCTTGTACCAACAGGTGACCTCATCATCACGACAGGTTAACTTTAAAAGTAGTTGCAATAGAAGTAGTAGTAGTAAATGTTGCACTAACAGTAGCGTTAGCAGTAGTGTGCGCATATTGCCTTTTGATGAGACGATATTTCCCCTTTAAGCATTCTCTGAAAGTTCCAACTTAATACCCCAATTAATTCTTGAGCTAGGCTAGTTTGACGCTGTGCATGCACACAGCGTCTTTGGATTTAGTTCAACTTTCCCCTCAGTATTGTAAATGGAGAAGTATGATAGTAGTAGCTCAAGTAGTATTGGTAGCATGCAAATATTGTCTTTTGATCATATCCCTTATCATTCCCTGAATTTTCCCAATTAATATACTTACTTATTCCTGTGTTTCACCCTTTTGACAATCTGTGTAAACATAACGTGTTTTCATTTAGTTCAACACTTTCCTCAACATTCTCTGTAAGGCTCATTTGAATATCCCTCGTCTTCTTGGAAAGTAAAGTTCAAACAAACATAGCCCTCTCAATAACGTATCCATGTGCAACAATGAAGTAATTGCCTTGCCTATAGCCGTTGTCTTGAAGACTTTGGGGACGTTGACATCCCTAGAGACATTATTACTGGACCTTTCAACAAGGCTGAACAAAAGAAATCTCTTAAAATTTCGATCAGATATGTTTTGCTTAATAACTCTTTTTTTTTTATAGCGAGATGTCTACTCAGTTGGAGCACTGCAGAATCTGCAAAAGAAATGTCGAAGACGACTCACATTACACGATTATTACACAGAAAGGAGCTGCCGGAATTAACCAATCTAGTCAGATGCGAAGGGATACCGTTGTGGTCACTGCCGGACAGAAGGTCCATGAGTTATGCAGAAAAAATTATACACACAGGCGTAACATTGACAATGACACTCAAAGGCGAAAGGATGAGTGGCTAGCTAAAATTTCCACTGCCAAGTGCGAGTTGCGGTCGAGTACTTCACAGTTCAGGTTTAACGAGTGTTGCTTGTTTTGTGGCTGCCCTGTTGACCTCTCAGCTTCACACCGGAAAGGCTCAGATGTTTTCTGCGTTCGGACCATAGACTTTGACAAAACAATTAAAGAAACATGCGAACTGAGAAATGATGACTGGGCAGTCAGTGTTTACCGAAGGATATGCACCGTCCCAGACCTTCATGCCGCTGATGCCGTGTACCATCAGCTTTGCAGCAATAACTTTCGGACAAGCCGAGGGATTCCATTCAAATACGAGAACATGAACTGTGAGCCTGAGAAAAAGAGAAGAAGGTCAGGCAGACCAGAGGACGAGGTGAAAAGGGATGCTTTCATAAAAGCGATGCAGTTTCTTGAAAGGAATGACGAAGAACAGACAACAGTCAGTGATGTAGTTCAAAAGATGCGTGACGCTCTTGAAGTGGATGTTGAACCTTACAGCAATGTTTATATGAAGAAAAAGATTCTCGAGCACTTCGGTACTAGAATTCTCATCTCGACTGTCGACGGAAAGTCGAATGTAGTGACTTTCACGGATACTGCGTCATCAATCTTAAATCAGTATCATGTGGAAGCAAGATCTGCAGATCCCGAGAAGGAAAAAGCACAGTTGCTTTGCGCTGCAGCGAAACTGTTGAAAAACGACATAAAAGGCCTACAGACAAACAAAGACGACTACGACGTTTTAGAAAAACTGTCAACAACTTCAGAAGCTGTGAACTTTGTACCTGACAGCCTCAGACTTTTTCTTCGGGAAATATTTGTTGGGAAGACCGTAGACCTCAAGATTGCTAGTATTGGTCATGCGATCATACAAGCAGCTAGACCACAAGCTGTAATTGCACCTCTGCAAATAGGTCTGGGTGTACAGATGCATCATCACTTTGCGTCGCGATATCTCATCGACACTCTGAACGCAATGGGATTCTGTTCGTCGTACTATGAAGTTCGGCGATTCGAAAGATGTTCAGCCATCAGCGCAGTTGAGGATCTGGATGAAATTCTCCCTGGCGGGTTTATTCACCACGTTGCCGACAACGTGGATCATGATATCTGCACTCTCGATGGCAACAATACTTTCCACGGTATGGGTATCATTGCCTCTGTGACACCAGCGTCAACTTCTGCTAGAATACGCATTCCTAGGATTAATCCCACTGCCGATGACATAAGAAATGCTCAAAAGATACGCATTGTGCACCATAAATCAGACGATTCCATACTCTCGCGAATCAGATATGAAGGTCTGAGAGATTTTCAACCAGTTGTTAACTCTACCCTTGAAATCCTCTGGCATTCCTCCTGGTACCTGAAAACTCCAAGACCGGGTTGGAATGCCACGCAGCAAGCACTTATGGTGGGGAATCACCCAGGGAAATCGTCTATTGTTTTCCTCCCAATGATCGATCTCCCAGCTAGTGACGACACCTGTATTTACTCCACTTTGCTTTTTATTGTAGACCAGGCCATGCGACATGGATTTACTCCCGTCGTAACCTTTGACCAACCCTTGTGGTGGAAAGCCATGAAAATGGTCGAAGCGGCTTCACCAGGAAGTGCACTTTCAAAAGTCGTCCTGAAACTTGGCGGATTCCATATCATGATGAGTTTTCTTGGAGCAGTGGGTTACATCATGGATGGGTCAGGACTCAGAGAGGTTCTTGAACACGTGTATGCGCCCAATACTGTTCCCCACCTTCTCAGCGGAAAAGCGATCGCTAGAGCAGTACGTGGACATTTACTTATTGACGCTGCGCTACACGCCATTCTGCTTTCTGAGGTTTTTGCCGACAACCAAGCTAGTGATGATGAGCCAAGACTACAATCCGAAGAAATTGTGGAACTCAGAAACCTATACGAGAAACTGATGAATAAGGAAGTAGTTACTGAGGTTGCAGAAGGCAATCCTTCCTTAGAAAAAATACAGGAATTCATCAGCAGAAAGAGAAAAGAACTGCTCCAGTGTCGAACATCAAAGCTTTGGTTCCAGTATTTGGACATGGTTGCGATTCTACGAAACTTTGTAAAAGGAGAACGATCTGGGTCATGGGAGCTCCATTTGAAGTCTACCTCAGACATGTTACCTTACCTGGCGGCTGCAGGACACAACCACTATACGAAATCATGCCATCTTTACCTCCAGCGAATGGACAAGCTCCAAGATACCCATCCTACGGTCTACCAGGCTTTCCAGAGTGGCATGCATGTAGTAAGACGTTCTGATAGATTCTGGGCTGGACTCTCCACAGATCTTGTCATTGAACAGGAGCTTATGCGCTCTCT
Source organism: Artemia sinica (assembly GCA_027921565.1). Taxonomy (NCBI): domain Eukaryota; kingdom Metazoa; phylum Arthropoda; class Branchiopoda; order Anostraca; family Artemiidae; genus Artemia; species Artemia sinica. The sequence goes on along the minus strand of CM051261.1, from coordinate 38,977,972 downwards.
TAAAACCTGTGGTGGCCTTACCAACGGCAGCGGCATGACAGAGGCTCAGAGGTCCTTATGGGTTTTGTCGCGACCAGTCTGCTCTACAGTAAACCTTCTGATGGAACGTATCTCACAAATTCTGTACGTTACAAGCGATCAGCACAAGGAGATGTCAGAGCCGATGCAACTGAGAGACTGCAAAGATACGCAGACGATTATCGAGTTTCTGGAAAGGGGTTCACCATTTGAGGGAGATGTTCAGTTAAGAAGCATAGCAAATGGTCTAACTGCCTATCCGTCTGCCAACGTTGATTCTGCCAAAGATGTTGGCCTAAAAGTCATTGACGCCATGTCTGGACAGGTGGTCTCTGACTTTGTGTTTCGACGAAAAGAACAGGCAATCCAGATGACCACCAAGCAAAGTCCAAGCGGAGACTGCAAACGACTAGACCCGACTCTTCTTTTTCAGAGGTTTATCATGATCGCGAAAAGGATCAATCTTACGGAAACTGAGTACTTTCAACACGAACTGTGTTCCTACCCAGCGTCACTTTTTGACAGCTCCTGCATGCTCCGGACTGCAAACAAACCAGAACTTGCGAAGGCCATAGCCCAGGCGTGCAACCTTGAGAAGCATTCATTTCCCCTCCCCGAAGGCACTCGATATATCCTAGACGGAGGAGCTCTGCTGCACAGGATACCATGGACAAAAAATGAAAGATACCTCGAGATTCTAGACCATTATGCAACTTACGTGACAGGAAAGTACCCTTCTGCCACTATCGTTTTCGACGGCTACGATGGTGGGGCTTCCATAAAAGATATGGCTCACTCGTTGAGGAGTCGTACAGTTGGCCGTGAGATCTTCTTCACAGCAGATATGCAGCTCAAGCTGAAGAAAGAAGAGTTCTTATCTTGCAAGAAAAACAAAGCCAGGTTTATCTGCGCTTTGGCTGATCATCTCCGTGCAAAGGGTGTCTCTGTCTCCCAGGCATCAGGTGACGCAGATGTCCCGATTGTGGAAGCTGCTGTTGCCTCTTCACGGTATCACGACACTGCCGTAGTTGGGGACGATACCGATCTATTGGTTCTCTTATGCTACCACTGTGACTTGTCAAGCAAGAAACTATTCTTCGCACCTGAGCCAAAGTCGAATAAAGCTCCCCGAATATGGGACATACACACCCTGAAAGAGAAGCTGGGACAAGATACTTGTCATCTGATCCTTTTTGCTCACGCCCTGTTAGGCTGTGACTCTACTTCGCGAATCCACGGTGTGGGAAAAGGTCTTGCACTGAAGAGGCTGATAGAAGACAATGATTTCCGAACATCAGCTGCAGTGTTCATGCAGAAGTCCGCTTCGAAGGAGGAAATCAAGACCGCTGGTGAAGACGCCCTGCTGATCATATACGGTTCGTCGAAAGGAGGGAACTTGAACAAACTCCGCAGAGAAGTTTTTGAAAAGAAAGTGACAACGGCAAACTCTTTTGTTCACCCAGAACATCTGCCACCAACTTCTGATGCAGCCAAGTTTCATAGCTATAGAGTTTTTTATCAAGTTCAGGTATGGACCGGGGAGCCTGATCCGGAACTGAAAGCCGAGGAATGGGGATGGAAGAATAAAGATGACTTCTTGTACCCATTAACAACTGACCTCCCACCAGCCCCGCGTATGCTCCTAAAGATCGTGAAGTGCTCCTGTCGTGTACAGTGTAGTTCAGCGAGGTGTAGCTGCTTTAAAAACGGCTTAGTTTGTACTTCAGCATGCAGAACCTGCAAGGGAACAATGTGTTCCAACTCCCCAAAAATCGACAGCAACAATGATGAAGAGAACCTAGAACCCTAGTCGTTAATCCATTCCAAATGAAAAAGTTGTGAAACTAGTCGGAATCTGATTCTCTATTTTGTATTTTTTATAAGATTGATTCTATTTAATAGACTGTGAAGATTAGACACTATGGGTTGACCCTAAATTGTATACGAAGAGTGTTTTAAGTGTGATTTACGATACTGACCACTGAAAACCAGTTCGGTTTGTAATTCACTTTCCCTAATTATTTTCTAAAAAAATGTAGATCATTCATTAATGATTACGATTTTTTTTTCTGGTTCAGTGAACAACCTATTTGATTCTATTTTCGATCTCAGCTCGTGATTCTACGTCAGAACCACACTTTCATTCAAGAAAATCGGGCTACAACGAAAATTGTATTTTTTAGGCGAAAAAAGTCGAAAAAATACAGTTACTTTTTTTATGGTGCTTCTTACGCTAAATCCGACTTCGTTTTCGGTCTCGCCATGTTATTTTGGGTTAGAATCATACTTCATTTCAAGAAAAACGGTCGGATACTAAAATTATATTTTTTTCCGGAAAACGTAAAAAAAATCGCATTAAAAGCCAAAAAACGGTTATTTTGCGTCGACTCAGAATATGCGAAAATTTATATGTTGTTCAGGTTTTTTTTCTCTACAAGATGGTGTAAAAATCATTTCTGTTGCAATTTGTTTCGGGTCGACCTCTTTTTGGAGCTCATTTTCCTGTACTATGATGGCCTATGTAATTTTGTAAAAAGTTGATACATATATATTGTGGGAGCAATTGAAATTTTCCTTGATTGTTGCATTTTATTTGTTGTTTTTTTTTATCCATGGAGTGGGTAACCTATTGTAAAAGTTCATGTATCTACGAAAATCGCGTTTACATTCTATCTGAGACCTGACACCCAGTTAAAAGCATAAAGTAATTGAAGAGAAAAGTAAAATGTTTATTAACCTTACATATAAAGATGCCTGTTTAATTTTTGTCATAACTAGTAGATACCCCCACTACATCCCCCACTATGTACCCCCACTACATAAGCCCCATAATCCTTCGCTGTTTGCTGTTAAATAGTATATGTCAATATTTGTAATTCATCGGTAACGTCCTACATTCAGCAAGTAACAACTGGCCCGAGGATTAAAACAATTTCTGCAGCACTTAAGTTATGTAGTAACAAGTGACTAAAGCGAAGAAGTGTATTTGGAAAAAAAAATTAATAGAAGAAGATTAGTTACGATAAATCTGAAACTGAATTCCATTCGTGAATAAAATAACTTATTTGCAAAAGTGTTTCCCCTTTCTTTCGAAAAGGAGCAGATTTTCCAGGCTCGTAACTTTCTTTGGGTAGCTTTAAACTTGAGCATTTTGTTTGCATTAGAAAAAAAAAAAAACATAAAAAGTCAATCCTTTTAATGGGTATGTTCCTGTTGGACTTTTTTTTATAGTTCTGGTTAATGTACGAATAGCTCCTTACTTACAGTTCGTTTCCGTATTACTGTACAATATATGAGTTCAAATATTCAATAACTCGTATATAAAAATAAACAATAATACACAACATTTCCAAATTGCGTTTATTTCTTTTATGTTTCAAAAGAAACATTATTTTGCAGTAAGACGGGAGCTATCACCTCACAGCACCTATATTCAGACAAAATGAGTGGCGATTAGGTGTTAATTTATGCATCCTCACCCTCAACCCCAGACCCCCTTGCTCTTCTACATTTACCCGAACGGTCACGGTTACTTAGAAAATTTGGGTACAAAATGCGCTTTTTGAGGCATCAAGCACCCCACTCCCTACGCAATGACCCACCGACCTATTTCAATGATAGCTGGTGCGAAATAATAAATCACTATACTTAATTTTATCGAGATTCATGTGAATTAACTTAGTCAAAAGAAGCTTTAAAACAAGTGTCTAGGCAACCACCTATAATATATGGACTATTTTATATTGACTGTTTAGGAACAAATGCTCTGCCGTGCGGCATTGATGGCTCTGAGATTGGGAAGCTCAATATATACTTGTCAATAATTTGAAATTGATTGATTATCTCAGGATTTCTAAAGGATTACAACTTTGTCCTCTTTGAGTCAAAATTGTAGTTCGGTGCCACAAAATGACAGAAAACTCCACTTTCCTTTGACATACTCTTTTTGGCTACTTTAAAAGGAAATTAAAAAAAAACTTTGAATTCCACTCAAATTGACTATCTCCTGGTTCTAAGGACCCTTATAGTCCCTCGGAAAAAAAAATAAACCCACATGGGTTTCCTTCTAAAACAAGATGCGAAATTTCCCATTTCTGTTGATGGGAGCTTTAAACCCCTGTAATAGGGCTCTTTCATGAATTTGAATTGCTGGATTTGATACTGTGATTTTCATTCAGATCAATTTCCCCTCAAGGACATTTCCTCCCTTTTCCGAAAATCAGGCAAATTTTCCCAGGCTCGTACCTTTTGATGCAAAACTTTAAAGGGGATGAATTTATACATTTGGAATCATCCCAAAAGTAGATTCTTTTCATGTATGTATTGATATAAAAGCTCCTTTTAATAAAGATTTAACCATTTCCTTAGGTTTCCTGGTGGTTACTATTAATGCTGATCAATCCTTCCTTACAGTTCGTTACCACGAAATGTTAGATATCACTCCACTTCCTTTTGAACAATTGTTTAGAACACATTTCTATGAATTAATATAGAATAAGAGCATTCGATTTTGAAGGAAATCAAGACTGCATAAAAAATTAATAATAACATTATATATTTGAAAAACCTGACTTTTATTCTTAACTTCAATACGTGAAATGCATCAATTTTTCAATACATCTGCAAAAGTTATAAGAGTAAAATTATTTAATTTAGAAAATGATAGGACACGCCCCAAGAAGGAGTGCGACAGGGATGTCTAAGCCTGTCTGAGATCCTTAGACCGAGGTTTCAAACTCTTATCGAAAAAACACAATATTTGTTATTTTTGTCCAGCAGGATGGAAATGCATGCATGTTTATAAATATTATTCCGCCAGGGATGACCGTATTGAATGATCCGTCCTAGAATCTTGGGAGAAGGTTTATTCTAACAGAAATTATGAAATCATGTACCCTTTTTAAGCAACATAAGAAATGTTATTGCAAGACAGTGCCAATCCATACCGTTTAGCACCATAAAACAAAAATTTGACCCAAAAAGGCCATTGAGTAGCACTTTTCAGACGAGTAATGAGTTTAGGACTAATAAAAAGCTGATTTTAGAATTTCCGAATTTTAAAGGACATACTGCTGCGCAGGTGGTGCATTTGTCTCTGAAATTGTATGCAGTCCTAACAAATTTACAAGTCCGTTTATTCAGTAATATTGCCGGAAATACAACATTGCATAGCTGTGCTTCGGCTATTCGAGAACGACCATTAGGTCCTTTTTTACCTGGAGGAATTTATTTGGACCATACTTGCGATACTGACGCAAAGAGAAGGAGGGGGGAAGGGAGGACAATTCCTGTCTTATTGTGATAACAGCTTTTTATTAACAATATATATATATATATATATATATATATATATATATATATATATATATATATATATATATATATATATATATATATAATATATATATATATATATATATATATATATATATATATATATATATATACATATATATATATATATATATATATATATATATATATATATATATATATATATATATATATATATATATATATATATATATATATATATATATATATATATATATATATATATATTATATATATATATATATATATATATATATATATTATATATATATATATATATATATATATATATATATATACATGTATTTTAATATTGAAGTATCAGAGGTAACGCTATAGTGTTGCCTATAGTAAAGCCCATAAGGTTTCAATGTTTTATTATTATTATTGTTATTTTTTCCCAGAGGCACTTCAAATGGAAGGGGTGGACGTATAAACTTTTCACTCTATTGGAAATCTGAAGTGCTAGTGCCCTTTTTAAAAGTAAAAAAGATCGGAGGGCAACTGCCCCCCCCCCCGCCCCACGCCCTTTTTCACTCAAATACACCCGATAACTTTTTAAGATAGTCATTTCGTTAGAAATCGCTCAAAGATCTGATAACAAAAACTCCGGGGTCGAGCCCATCCCCCAGAGCCAGGGGGCAAGTATTGTAAGTTATGCCCTGGGGCATATAAGAATGTTATGGTTAAGGTGGTTGTATAAACTTCAGAGGGGGCTTATTTAATTGGAAATCCGATATTCTAGTACCCATTTTGAGAGCCGAAAGTAATTGGAGGGCAACTAGCCCCCCTCACGCCTTTTTTTCTCCAAGGCATCCGATAAAAATTTTGAGATGACCATTTTGTTAAAAATAGTTCAAAGATCAGATAAAAAAAACCTCGAGGTCAACACAGCCCCCCAGAGCCCGGAGGCAAGTGTTTTAAGTTATGCCACGGGGAATATAAGGAATTTATGAAATGGGTGGTCATATAGACTTCAGAGGAGGCTTATTTGATCGGAAGTTGGAATTTCTAGTTCTCCTTTGAAGAGTCAAAAGTGACTGGAGGGCATCTGGATCCCGCCACGCCCTCTTTTTCGCAAATAAATCTGATTAAAATTTTGAAATAGCCATTTTGTCTTAAAAAGCCTAAAGATCAGACAATGTCCCTGTAAATTATGTCCCAGGTGCATATAAGCCTCTTATGGAAGGGATGGTGGTATAAACTTCAAAGGGGGCTAAAAGATAAGAAATCGAAAGCTCTAGTTCCCTTCTTAAGAGTCAGAAGGGATTAGAGGGTGATTATCCCCCCACATCCTTTTTAACCAAATGCGACCGATTGAATTTTTGAGATAGTCATTTTGTTCAAAACCGACCAAATATCAAATAACGAAAACTCTGGGGTTGAAACAATCCCCCAGAAAACGGGGGCAATTGTTTTAAGTTATGACCCGGGGCATGTATGTTTTTTATGGAAGGGGGTGGTCGTATAAAGTTCTCAGGGGTTCAATTGGTTGGAAATTGACAGTTTTAGTTCCCTTTTTAAGAGTCAAAAGGGACCGGTTGGCTAATAGCCCATCAATCCCACGCTATCTTTTCCCCAAATGCATCCGCTCGAATTTTTTAGATAGCTATTTTGTTCAGAATAGACCAACGAACGCATAGAAAAACTCTGGGGTTGACAATGCCCCTCAGAGCCCAGGGCAAGGGTTGTATGTTATGCATCGGGAGGAATACAAGGTTTTTATTGAGAAGGTGGCTGTATCAACTTTTGAGGGGGCTCAAATGATTAGAAATTGAAAGTTTTAGTTCCCTTTTCAAAATTCAAAAGTGACCGGAGGGCATCTAGCACCCCACTTCCCCAACACCCTTTTATCCAAAATATTGATTCAAAAGTGACCAGAGGGCATCTAGCACCCTACCTCCCCAACACCCTCTTATCCAAAATATTTATTTGATCAAAATTTTGAGATAGACATGTGTCTAATGGGATTGACACAGCCCCCAAAGCGCAGGGTCAAGGGTTGCAAGTTGTTCCACGGGGGCATATAAGATTTTATGGAATAGATGATCATAAAAACTTTGGAGGGGGCTCATTTGATTGGAAATTGAAGTTTCTAGTTCCCCATTTTCAGAGCCAAAGGTGATCAGAAGGGAAAAGGCCCCCCCCACATCCTCTTTTACCAAAATTCACCTGATCAAAAGTTTGAGAAAGGCACTGTGCTCAAAACAGTCCAAAGATTATATAACAGTGCATTCGGGGTTGATACATCTTCCAGAGCCCGGCGGCAAGGGTTGTAATTTATGCCCCGGGGGTATATATTACAACCTTTGGTGATATTCCCTAGTGTGACTTTTCTTTTCTTTTCCTTTGTTATACTCTGTTTTAATTCCCTGTGAATTTTCGGGCAATAAATTTACTTACTTTCTTACTTACTTACTTATATAAGGTTTCTATGGAGACAATGCCGTGTAAACTTTGGAATATGTTCATTTGATTGGAAATTGGAAGATGTATTCCTTTTTAAAGAGTCAAAAGTGATCGGAGGGCAAATAGCTCCCCACCCACGCCCTCTGATCCCCGAATACATCCGATATAACTTTTGAGATAGTCATTTTGTTCAAAATAGTCCAAAAATCAGTCCAAAATCTTGATTTGCCTGTTCAATTTAAATTTTACTCGTTTGAGATTTATTTATTCATTTATTTTAGTATCTGTTGTATGTTTGTTTGCTATGATTGTTTATTTAATTTCTGTTCGTTTTGAGTTTCATTTATTCTTTAAAAGTAAACAATTTTGTGTTCGTTTTATGCTTGATTTGCATATTCAATTAAGTTTTACTCGTTTTAAGATTTATTTATTCATTTATATTAGTATTTAATTGTCGCTATGATTGTTTATTTAATTTATTTTCGTTTTGGGTTTCAATTATTCTTTCTTGTCGTTTTGAGTTTGAATCATTATAGAAATTTATTTCTGCTGATTTTAAGTTTAATATGGCCTTTATTTTTATTTAAAAAACTTCTTTTTCGGAAAGTTTCCTTTTAATTAATTATAGAAAAAGTTGACCATATGTGTAGAGATGTTTCTTACCTGGGATGTAAGAAACTTCAGTCTTGCCGTGTAAACCAAACGCTCATAAATTAACCCTTATTTACAAGGTGTGTTTATACAAAAGTACTTAAGAATACAGAATGGAGTTTAAGGGGATGAAAACCTCCCAGGTATATAAATTACACAGAATAAAATAGTAAAAAAATAATAATTTAATTTAAAAAACACTTTTTTTTCTCAAAGGAAAGTAAAAAGGGACAATAAAACTAAAAAACGAACGAAAATTTTCCTATATATAAGGCAGGATGCTAACGGCTCAGCCCCCTGCTCTTTAGCTGAAAATGTCTCAATTCAGTGCTTCAAGAATGAATGCTCTAACACAAACGCAATGTAAAAAAAGTAAGCAAAAATAATGAAATTTGTGTAACACTACTTCGAGAATTATCTATTTTATAGGCTTGTTTATTTTATAACTTGCTTTCAAAAATAAAGTTTCATTGGGGACGATTTAAAAGGCAAACGGTAAGTAAAATAATTACGAGTACCTGCCGGCTATATATTTAACTTTAAAATTATTTCAGTATAAAAAATAGCAAAATTATGGAGCGAGGAGTGGGGTTGAGGATAGTAGCCCATCTCATATAAGACAGTTTCTATTTATTTTAAGTTTTTACCAGTCTCTTCCCTGCATTTTTTTAGTTTTATAAAAATAAAGATTAAAAAGTTACCTATTTGCGATTCTGCAATAAGGGTTGTATTCCTATCGCAGAGAGGGCTAAATGGCAATCCCAGCTCTTTTTCCTTATCTCCTTGTCGAAAAAATTCTTCCAAAAGAGATTCTGTCCACTTTACGTGCATATCCCACGGCTTACTTGGGTGAGAAATATCACAAGAATGTAGTACCAACGATAAGACTTTTGATTTGTCAAGGCTGTAAAATAAAATTATATTTAAAGCACTATGTTTAGTGCCTTTCCCCTAAATTTGACTGATAGCAATATGAGACCTTTCTTGGCTCAACTGCCGATTTACGGCTTATATGACATTGTTTAAACTATGTACTTTTGCTTAATGGTTCAAAGTGTTTTCCCGTGCATTATTTGGTCCTGAAGATACTTCCAAGTTTCTCCTTTTTCAAAAACTCTTTGCGTGTCTTTCCCATGCTAAAACTTACTTAGACTTAGTTCCTCCAACGCCTAATGGTGCAAAAGGCTGTAGCGGTTGACTTCCACGTCAGAAAATCCTTACCAAAGTCCATAGCTCGTTGAGAGATAAACGTTGAGGGAGGAAAGAACTTTTGCTTCAACTTCAAGGGAACGATCAATCGTGATCCGTTGTCTACCACTATTCTCAAGGCCCAGAGAGGTCCAGCATCAAACTTGGTAGGGATAGGGAAGTCTACCCTTGTTCCATTCGAGTCAAGTAACCCGAGTATAACCGCCTTCTTAGCCTGACGTAATTAGTTATTTGTGGTTGCATAGTTAGAAACTTAACATTAGTGTTTGGTAATCTATCAGCCCAAAATAATCGCAACTGTCCTTCTCAGGGAATTGTTCGCAAATCCAAGCAATTTTTTTCAACAGCTTTAAACAGACTCCGAGATTCGTATCCATGTGTCAACATGGAGAGTACGCTACTGTTGAACAGGAGCAGCTTCAGCGATAAACAAACAATTAAATTTTTAAAATATCCATTTCATTGAAAATAGTGCAAAGGTCAGGTAAGAACTCCTGTGTCGACGCAACCTCCCAGGGCCCGGAGCCAGGCGTTAGGGGGGTTTATATAGTTCTTATGGAAGGGATCCTCGTATAAACTTTGGAGAGGGCTCATTTAATTGAAAGTTGAAAGTTCCTGTTCACTTTTTAAGAGTCGAAAGAGATCGGAGGGCAACTAGCACCCCCCTCCTCCATGCCCAAAATGCATCAGATACAAATTTTGAGATAGAAATTTTTTTAAAAATATTTCAAAGTTCAGATAAAAAAACTCCGGTGTCGACACAGCCCCCCAGGGCCCGGGGGTAGGCGTTGTAATTTATACCCTCTGGGCATATATGGTTGTTATGGAAGGGACGCTCATATGAACTTCATAGAGGGCTCAGATGATTGGAAATTAAAAGTTGTAGTTCACTTTTGAAGAGTCAAAAGTGATCGGAGGGTAGCTAGCCTCTCCCCACACTCCATTTATTTTTTTCCCAGAGACCCCTTCATAGAAGGGGTCGTCGTATAAATTTCAAAGGGGGCTCATTGATTGCAAATCAAGAGTTCTAGTGGTTTTTTTAGAGTCAAAAGTTTTTGGAGGGCAAATATTCCCCCCCCCCCAAGCCCTTTTTCCCTTTACACATCTGATAAAAATTTGACGTAGCCATTTTGTTTAAAATAGTTCAATGATCATATAACAAAAACTCCTTTACGTATGGCCATTTCGTTAAAAATAGTTCAAAAGTCAGATAAGAAAAACTCCTGTTTCGACACAACCCCTCAGGGACCCGGGAAAGGCGTTTTAAGTATTGCTATAGTCGTCTTGAACAACTTTAGAAAGAACTAATAAATTAAACTGAATATCTGATGTATAATGACATTAATTGCTGAAAGCTAATCAGTTCAAAATTTACTATAATTTTAATGTTTATTTTCAATATTAAGTACAAAAAAAATATTTGTCAAAAAATTTGTTTTCAGTAAAGCACCAATGATGCAGTAGGTTATAGACTTTTACAGTGAGAGAAGGAGGCGATACCCAAACTCTTGTTTGTAGTGATTTTTGTTCGTTTCAAGCTTGATTTGTATATTCAGTTTAAGTTTCACTTGTTTTAATATTTGTTTATTCATTTACATTAATATCTATTGTATGTTTGTTTGCATTGATTGTTTATTTGATTTCTGTTCGTTTAAGTTTCATTTATACTTCAATAGCAAAATATTTTTTTTTCGTTTTAAGCTTGATTTTCATATTCAGTCTAAGCATTACTCGCTTTAAGATCTATTTATTCATTTATATTATTACTTTTTGTATGTTTTTTGCTGTTATTGTTTATTTAATTTCTGTTCGTTTTGGGTCTCATTTATTCTTTAATAGTAGTTTCTGGGCGTTTTGAGTTTGAATTTTAACAGGTAATTGTATCTGCTGAGCTTAAGTTTAAAATGGCCTTTACTTTTCTTTGAAAAACCTATTTTTCGGAAAGTTTTTTTTTTAATCAATAACTGCAAAAACCTAAAGCCTACTGCTTCATTGGCGCTTCACTGAAAACAAATTATATTACACATATTTTCTTTTCCGGTTCTTAGAGCATTGAAAATCAAAATCAAAATTACAGTGAGAACAAAACCTTGAACTGATGGGTCTTTCAACAAGATCGGGAGGAAACTAGCCCCCCTCTCCACGCCCCATTTTCCCCAGACCCATCCGATAAGAACTCTGAGAGAGTCATTTTTTCAAAATGGTTCAAAGATCATATAACGAAAACTCCGGGATAGACACAATCCTTCAGGGCCAGGGGTAGGCGTTGTAAGTTATGCCATGGGGGAATATACAGTTGTTGTGGAAGGGATACTCGTAAAAACTTCAGAGAAGGGTCATATGATTGGAAATTGAAAGTTCTAGTTCAGTTTTAAGAGTCCAAAGAGAACAGAGTGCAACTATCCCCCCACACCCCTTTTCCCCCAAATGCAAAGAATATTACAAATCTAAATCACATGAGATTTTTACCTTTGATCAATGCTTCCAAGAGCTGATTTAGCTGCTTTGACCTGTTGAAAATGACAGGACATATCTGTTGCTAGCACCATTTCAATTACTAGGTTACGAAACTCCCGAAACTCTTCCTTCGTTAAGTTGGAACAAATATTGTTTTCCTCTTCCCTCAATAATCTAAAAAGAAACTCTTGCTAAAATAATAGAAGCCTCTCTTTCCCTTCAAATCAGGAAAGGTTTCCCTTCAAATCACAAAGTACCCTAATATCCTACCAGCAATTAATTGAAAATACGCGCAATGGAAGGTTACTAATTTTTTCTAAGGTAAAGAATGGCAGAAAATAGAGTCGTTAAAATAAGTAAATTTTAGACTGGATTAAATGGGAAAAGGGCAAAGGGGGCTAAAATTGTGCATTAAATCATACACTGTAAAAAAAGAAGATACTTCACGCCACTGAGACAACTATTGGAACTGCTGTTTTTTTTCAACTTCCAACTTCCTTGAAATTTACTAATACCATGTAATGCAATTTTCACTTGTTTTGATTATAAACCAATATTTGGTTTAAATCACCCTGTACCTCATAATTTACAGAAATATGAATTACTTTTTCTCAAGAAAGTCAATTTGGCGACAACAGCCGCTAAAAAAAAAAAAAACAAAAAAAAAAAAAAAAAAAAAAAAAAAAAAAAAAAAAAAAAAAAAAAAAAAAAAACCGCTTGATCGGAAGCACGAGAGAAGTCGATTCAAAATACACTGCACTTTTTGTAGTTAAAATGTCTTTCATTGGAATTTTTTTTTCACAATATCAGGAATATGCAAGATGAAAAAATGATACCAAATCGGTCATTTGAAAGAAAGTGACATTTCTGGGATGTAAAATTCTGCCTAGCTGAAATTCTTCAGTAATAAAGATGAGCCCCTGTCAACAAGTATTTATGTAAAAAAAAATTCCTAGATACGATAAAGTTCGCTTCGCTATTGCTATTTTTATTTAGATTGGTGATCCCAGTAATAATGATAAAATGCGCTGGTATTGCTAATTATTTATGAATTACAACATGAAATATTTTCAAAATTCTCTTTTAATGGTTTTAGAGAGGCCATTAGCGGCAGTCACTTCTTATTTAGTGAGGTAAAAATAAAACTTGACTTTGAACAAATTGCAGCACAAACACTTTGGGTTTCCTCCGATGCTGAAAATGGACTGAATAACATTTAAAAATCCAAAATTTCTGCTCTCCCGGCAAGTTTCTTGTTTTGAAAAAAAAAATCTTTTTCATCTTTATCAAACAGTTGAAGAGCGACACGGCTCAAAAGTAACCGAAACCCTAAAATCGGATCTTTGATATAAAAAAAATTATAAAAAGAATTGGATTATTATGCTATTCCAAATATAAGCTTAGTATTAACGATAAAAGGTTACGAGCCTGGGAAAATTTGCCTGATTTACCAAAGGGAGAAACACCCCTAAAATTCAAGGAATCGTAATGAAAAACAAACCGTCGTATTCAGCGTGTCAGAAAACCCTACAGTAGATTAAGCTCCTATCTTCAAAAATGAGGAATTTTGTACTTTTTGCTAGAAGAAAGATCAGGAACGCGTGTTAATTTTTTTCTTTCCCCCAGGGGTGATCGTATCGAAACAATGGTCCTAGAATATCGAGAGAGGGCTCATTTGAACGGGAATTAACAGTTTCAGTGCCCTCTTTAAGTGATCAAAAATATTGGAGAGCCACTACCCCTTCCACGCCCTTTTTTCCTAAAAAACCGTCAAATCAAAATTTCGACATGTACATTTTATTCAATATAGTTGAAAAGTATAACTTATGCCTTTGGAGATAACGTGACCCCCCCCCCCCCCCCCACCCCCTGAGGATAGGTCTTTAAGCTATAAGAATTGCCCGTCGCTTACGTACAGAATTTATTAATGGAAAGTAAGCAGACATTTTTCGGGGGGAGGAGGATTTTACGCTTGGGATTGGTTTCTATGGGGATAATTTTCCGTGCGGAGGGAAATTTCCGAGGTGAACTTTCCAGGAGAATTTTTACATTGGGGAGATTTAACAGAATTCCCATAAGAAATTCTTTTTATTTGTCTTACTTCGTCTCTGCCTATTCACTTTTGCATGTGGAGATGTTCCGGGGAAATCGTTTGAGGGAGATTTTCTGCGTGTTTGGATCTCGAGGAAACAATTTCCCAGGAAGGGACCATTTCTGAAGTGATTGGAAAAGCCATTAGAACTTAAGGTTTTCTTTAAATGAAAGTATGCCAAGGAGAATTTTTCCGGCTGAATCTTCAGCAAGAAATTTTGATGAGGGGCGGGGAGCTTAGAAGTTTCAGCAAGGATAGAATTGTCCGGAAGAGCCTTTAGGGGGGTGGGTGTATCGAACGTGGGACCAACTTTCCAATGAGGAATTTCCCATGAGGGGAGGGAATCTTTCATGGTAGATAAGCCAGATTTACCGGCGTTTTTGGAAAAACGATCAGAAATTAAAAAAAAACTAGTTTTTTCAACTGAAAGTAAGGAGTAATATTAAAACCAAAACGAAAAGAAATTATTCCATATATGAAGATCCTTATACTAAAGTTTGACTGTTTGTCCCAATTTTTAGGAACGACTCTTGAAACACAAGGGTCGTTTAATTAGAATAAAAATCTTTTTTTAAGTGCTAACGACTCTACCATGAAGAGCAAGCTATTGAGGGGGGGGGCAGCCCCTTCCTATACGAAATAGTTTCTGTTCGTCTTAAGTTCTAATGTTTCTCCTTACTTATCCTTTGCTCCTTTTTGCTTTTTTATTTAATTTTGTAAAGGACGCTGGTTGTCCCAAATGGAGACCAAGATTCCGGTTTTTTGGTATCGTTCGACACAGAATGAAAGACTGACCAATATTAAGAAGTTTAAACTAACAAGAAAATTAGTTCATAAAATTAGTCAAGATTGGAAAAAAAATCATAAAAGACGGTTCTTCACGTTTTATTTCGATTATTCCTATATCCAATAACCAATAAATTAAAATTTTCGTTTCATAAGAAATGCAAATTTTCATGTTTTCTGCATGTCCATGAAAAGCCAAAAACACATATCATGAATCACACTGACTGCTCCGGTGGTTTAGAGCTCAGATAAAATGGCACTTTAATTGTAAAATAAAACTTTTAGAAGTTTTCATATATCGACAAATATGCCACTTCTATTGTCTGGAAAATATCATGGATAGTTCTCCTCCTCGAGCGTAGATTGTCAAATTCTGTAGAGAGTCTACCAATCTCTATTATATTCACGAGAAGCTAGTCCATCTAGTAGTTTCCATGTAGGAAGAGACCAAATGTTTTTTTTTAAGACATGTGATGACAACACGTGCTACTTCAAAATGATGACTGACGTCAAGCAAGGCTGTGTCCTGTCACCTCTTCTTTCCATCCTCTTTATCTGTGCACACTTGTACACAAATAAATGAACACGGAATACGGATTGCATGAAAGCTTCGGCAGAAGCTCGGCTTTACCGATGATGTTGGGAATTCCAGAAAAAAAAACTCGTAGAGAAAACTGAACAGTTTGAATTAAGCATTTACGCCTAAAAGACCAAAACTACGTCAAATTGTTTTAGGAATCTAAATAGAAGAAGACATCAAACTCATGACAGTCATCTAGCATTTAGGAAGAACAAGAACTTCTAGTGAAAACTCTGGAATTAAATTTTGCACCGGATACTCCTAGTAAACGCTTCTGCGAGATGAATGAACCGCTTCTGAACCGCAAACGGTTCTGCGAGTGTGGAAGTCCAAAGTATCCTTGGAGAAAGTGCAACATTTGTTCGCTTCAGAGTTCCTCTGTATAAAACGAGACTCTGCACTCAGCAAGTTAACTGAATAAAATAAGAAAGATCTTACTGTCTTTGAGAATCATTATCTTCACTAAATCTGACGAATTAGCTGGGAAGAATATGCTAGCAACAATGAGATTCACACCAGCATGGGCCAGCAAGACGCCACCTCCGTTGTGAGACAGAGAAAATGGCAATATCTTTGACTACCAGATCATAGACTTCAAAAAATTCTCTTCCACTGGCAAACTGAAGGTACCCGTCACTGAGAAAGACCAATAAACACGTTCCGTAGGACGTATGAACGTGACAGAAGAGGCCTTTAGATGAACCTATTCCCATAGTGAGAAGACATCTACGTAGCAACCTAATTTAAGGAAGACTGAAGGCTGCTCGCTGATGCCCTGTGTGTCTCTGAGAAGGAATTTTATAGTACCAGAAAGGATAAAGACTTTTTGACTAGATATGATGCTAGTCTTGTTTTGTACGATGAAAGCCAAAATTCTTAAAAATACCAAGTGAATTAAATCCCCTGGAGATGTTTTGGTTGTAAATAAAAAAAAAAAACAAAAAAAACAACATTTATTCAATTTGCTTTTCTTTTCCAGTCACTTCGTACAGAGGGGTTGATCTTAGAAACTTGGGACTGGGCTCACTCGATGGGAAATAAAATGCTATAGTAATTTTTTTAAGGACCAAAAGTGATTGAAAGGTACCCCTCTCCAGAGCTATTTTTGCCTCTAGGCACCCGTTCTCTCTAAATACTTCTCCATTTTTATCACTTGTGGTAGCATCTCATAAAAGCTTGGCTAGGTTGCGTTTTATTGCCCTTTCACTGCCCTTTTCATTTCTTGATAGTCTTCCTAGGCACCCTCATTTCTTTCTTAAAAATATGAAGGATATCTTGTTGAAAGGATATGAGACAGCTCATAATAGAACAATTTTTCTTTGCTGACATTTAATTGTATCAATTCACTTAATGACAAGTATCAATTCACTTCAACTGAGGCAGCACTGCTGGTATAAATGTAATCAAGATTGTTTGGTAACAATTCTTTAAGAGCATCTTTTCATGTTGTGTCTTGTCATATTTACAAGAATAGTTAGCCTAAGCACATTTGCCCCGTCAACGTTCCCTGATTCAGTTATTGGGATTCCATTTGCTATTTTATTGAACGGAGAAAATGGATAATTTTCAACCAGGTATTAGAAATGATTGGGACTCCCCCAAAATCTTATAACTTCTACCTTTTTTCAAGGTTTTTGTACTATTCTAAATAGTCTGCTCTTTTTAGCTGAGGTACATTCACAGTAATTTACTTTGGGTAAGGGAACCCAAATAAAAAATAAAGAAAACATGGGATGCATACCCGACGCTCTTTCCCTAATTTAATGACTGTCGGTGGGGAAGGAGGAGGGGGTATCTGGAATACGCCAATTTGATGGATTTGCTGGACTTGCCTCTTTTTTTACTATTTTGATAAGCCTTTTTTTGCGTTACATATGCATAACGATGGTCTTGTCAGGTATTGGAAAATATATCCTCGAATGCTGACAAAGAAGGAAAAAAAATCGCTAAATGGCACTTGTTTATCGTATGCCCAGTTCATTCTTGCTCTTTATCTTTCAATTTCTAATTATATTGATAAATTTGCACTCTTTTCTATCACCTTTTGTCTTTTATAGAACCGCTTCATCTTTAAAAATTACAATCAAACAGTTCGTGGTAACGAACTGTAAGTAAGGAACGACCCGGCTCAATAGTAACTGAAACTATAAAAAACGAAATTTTGATACCAATAGATACATCAAAAAAATCAGATTTTAATGCTGATTTCAAATATATAAGTTTCATCAAGTTTAATCCTACTCATCAAAAGTTACGTGCCTGAGAAAATCAACGTGATTTTCGAAAAAAAGGTTACCAGGGGTAATCGTATCGGCTCAGTGGTCCTAGAATATCGTGGGAGGGCTCATTCGAACGGAAATTAAAAGTTCTAGTGCCCTTTTTAAAAGACCCAAAAAATATAGGGCAACTAGGTCCCCTCCCACGCTCATTTTTTTCCCAAAGTCACCCGATCAAAATTTTGAGATAGTCATTTTGTTCAGTATGGTCAAAAATATAATAACTATGTCTTTTAGGATAACGTAATCCCCCAAAGTCCCCGGGGGGAGGGCTGAAAGTTATTAACTTTACGCAATGTTTACATATAGTATTGGTTATTGGGAGGTATACAGACGTTTTCAGGACGGATTTTTTCTGGTAGTGGGGGAGGGGTCAGGGGTTATGTCGGAGGATCTTTCCATGGAGGAAGTTTTCATGGGGGAAGGGACATTGCTGTGAAGGGGGCACCGGAATTCCCAGCACTATTTAAAAAACGATCAAAAATTAAATAAAAAAAAAAGTTTTTCAACTGAAAGTAAGAAGCAACATAAAAACTTAAAACGAACAGAAATTATTACGTATATGAATGGGTTTGCCCCCAAGTCCATACCTCGCTCTTTAAGCCAAATATTTTTTAGTACTTTCATAAGAGCTATTAATTAACGGCTTTTGTGATTAAGGGGTCATTTTTAAAGAATGGGACCAACATTCGAACTTTAGCATAAAGAGCGAGGTATTTACTAGGGGGCAAACCCCCTATTCTACGTATTAAAATATATGAATATAGAAGTTCATTACGTATGTTAATTCGTAAGTTACATATATTTATTACTAATAAAAACGTTCGTAAATAAAATTAAACAACTTTCGGGAAAGTCATTTAACCAAATAAAGTAAAATTCGTATACAAATTTTGTTTTAATTATTCATTTACGATGAGCCAAAATCAAAACCTGTATTAATTCAAAAAAGTTCAAAAATTAAATAAAAAAAATAGTTTTTTTTTAACTGAAAGTAAGGAGCGACATAAAAACTTAAAACGAACAGAAATTATTCCGTATATGAAAGGAGCTGTCCCCTCCTCAATGTCTCACTCTTTACGCTAAAGTTTGACTATTTCTCACAACTCTATTTTTTTTAAACAAAAAAAAACTTTAGCGTAAAGAGCAAGACGTTGAAGAGGGGACAGCCCCTTTCATATGCGGAATAATTTCTGTACCTTTTAAGTTTTAATGTCGCTCCTTGCTTTCAGTTAAAAAAAACTTGTTTTTTTTACCTAAGGAACGCTAAAATATGATGACTACGTGCAAAATACTTTAATCCTGGATGTACACAGCAACTTATTTTTAGAAATGGGACAAAAAAAAAAAAAACCGAAAAGCCAGGTTATATGGAAACTATGAAAAATTTCTAGAAGCAGCTTTAAAGATCTCGGAATTTCAGGGGAGGGGGCTAAAGACCTCCCTGCGTTCATGTCTCTTCTGAGTTAGTTACACTTCAATTACGCTATGATACATATTTTTAATGGGTGTGTTTTGAACAAGAATTTCATAAAAGGCAAGGTGGATTAAATTGGGTGATAATAGAAATGTTGCAGCTGAATATTCTAAAATTCAAAGAATATTTGAAATGAATCTTATGGCACCAGAAATGACAAATATTTCTTGGCTAGATAAAGATACTAGTCTTGTTTTTTATTTTACGAACAAGGCAAAATTCTTAAAAATAGTAAGTCAATCAAATCCGCTGGTAATATGTGGGCTGTAAATAGATTAAAAAAAAAAAAAAAAAAAAAAAAAAAAAAAAAAAAAAAAAAAAAAAAAAAAAAAAAAAAAAAAAACTGTTATTCAATTTGCTTTTCTTTCCCGATTACTTTGTACAGAAAGGTTGGTCATAGAAACTTGGGAGTGAGCTCACTCAACGGGAAATCAAAAGCTGTTGGACTGGTTTAAGGACCAAAGTGATTAGAGGGTACCTATCCCTCTCCAAAGCCCTTTTTATCCCTAGGCACCCTCCCTCCAAATACCACTGTATTCGATCAAATTTAGAGATGGTTATTGTACTCACAATGATGAAAAGGTCCCAAAATGTATCCCTAGGGAGGATATGATCCATTTAGCCCCAAGGGCTTAAAATGATGAAACAGCAGTCTTAGAAGAAATTCAAATATGTATGGTTAGACTGAAAATTGGGCTCGTTACATCTCCAACGCTTCATATTCTCCCATATACCACCGACTGCATCGCATGAAAATTTTTAAATGTCAATTTTGCTCGAAGTGGTCAAAAGGTCTAATAAACATGCGTTTGAAAAATTGACGTTTCCAAATTGTCGATTTTCAAAGATGATATTCATTAAAAAAGATGGACAGGCTCCATCTTATTTAAGCTATAATCAAACACAGATTTTTTCGTCTTGGAATGAGGACACCCTAACTGAGCTTCCCAATAAAGGTGGCGATCAAAAGGAGTCGACGGCCATGTTTTCGTGACGCGGCAAAATAATGTCATGACAGTTGGTCATGAGTATCGAGTGGAGGCCAGCCAAATCAAAAGCAAGTATGAATTTTTTTTTGGTATTTCGTGCAGCAAATATGAACAGGAATTGGTTCACATTGTATTTGTAAGGTTTTAAGAATAAACTTTCGAATCAGAATAGAATGATGGAAATGCACCACCTTGTCAAGATGACAATAAAGAAATGTCTATTCACACAGACAAAAAAAATGGTCAGCTTGTAACAATACTTAAAATGTAAAATTTTTCACATTTCGTTTCGTTTGGTCACCAAACATGGAAACGTCTCATTTTGACACAAAACGCAATCCATTGATAACCTAAGGTGAAACATGTCTTCTTTTTTGTTTTAATATGTCTATAAGATCTTTAATATGGACTATTTGTAGGATTTAGGAAACTCTTTCCTACAACTTAATTTATTTATTTCACAGACTAAACAGGTAGAGTAAATTTGAGGTTCCTTTTCTTCTCGCTCATATCCTCACCCTCTCTCAGCAGTTCGAAGCACTATTTTTTCGTTGAAAATTCAGTTTGAAATTTGTGAAAATTGCTTCACACTTTCGATTCTCTTTCTTTCGTGAATATCAACAAAAGAAGTGATTGGGGGGAAATTTAAAAAAAAAAATAATAATAATAATTAGACCAGGTACCAAAACTACAAATGAGAAGAAAAATGAAAAATTGTGTTTGTGCCATGATATTTTCAAACGTACTTCTTTATATCATGACCTATAAGTTTTACCAAACACGGCAAAATTACACCATGTTGGCAACGCAGATACCTCGAATTACAGGGCACTTATTAAGCCTTGGCTTTAATGTTGATCTAGCTAGATTTTGGCAATCTACTTTCAAGTCACACAATCCCGTAGAAACACGTCTGCTAAGGCATAGAATACGCTTTTCTCAGCAGCTGTGACCATTTGGGTCTCTCGGCTCCTTCAAAAAGATAGTAAAGCCATAGCTTATAGACACTAATCTGTATTTCTTTTGGTTTGTTTATTTCGTTTTAAATTCATGCTTTAATGGACGTGAGCGGAGGGGATGTTGTGCTAAATTTATTGTTACTAAATAGTGATTTGAAATGGATGCTGAAAAAGAGGGGAGACCGTGGTGTAACTGGAATCTGTTATTAATATGAGCTCAAATCTGCATCAATAAACCCAATACACGAGAAAATATGTGAAGTGCTTCGTTAAGTGTTTTTTTTTAATTAAATCCATATTGAACTTGAAAGAAAAGGCGTTACTGGACTTGGAATGTTTCTAATCAGCCCAGAACAAAAGAAGCTACCGGAAGAGTGTGATTCTTCTTGCTTGAATTTTAACCAAATAAAGATTTTAATCTATGTGATTGGACAGCCAAGCCGGGCAGGTGGTTCCTCCAGCATCCCCAGCTTTTTGTCAGAAACGTAGGTGGGCTTCCCTTTGTTCGAACTTCATTCATCCAAAGGTTTCCAGTCGGCTATGCATAATTAGGTGGCCAAAGTGGGTCAGTTGCCCCTCAAAAGCCGCACCTTTCTTATATTTTAATAGTAAGGTAGGCACGATACAGCTTGTTCCAGCAGTAATACTTCAAGCATTATCAACTTGCACGATTTGAGAGCCAAAGTGTGCCTGCAGCCCCATCAGGATTCCCAACCCACAAATGTACAGCAGAGACCCGGGCCTATGTCTTTCTTTTTCCAATTGAGTTAAAACTTACAGGACAAGTACCTTTGGGCCAGTAGAACATCAGGGTAAATATACAAAGGCGTACGCCACTTCTTAAACCATTGAACGAAAGTGTCCCTACTTGCTTGATACTTATTGGAGACAGGGACCCTTAACTTCCTTCAGTAAAGCAGGCACAGATCAGCCAGGTGCGGGGTGCGATTGGAAGTTTTTTTTACGGGCCCCTCTCTATAAATTAAAACTTTTAAGTAAAATTCAAATTCAGGACGTATATATATATATATATATATATATATATATATATATATATATATATATATATATATATATATATATATATATATATATATACATATATATATATATATATATATATATATATAATATATATATATATATATATATATATATATATATATATATATATATATATATATATATATATATATATATAATATATATATATATATATATATATATATATATATATATATATATATATATATATATATATATATATATATATATATATATATATATATATATATATATATATATATATATATATATATATATATATATATATATATATACTACTACTACTACTACTAGCAACTCATTGCAGCACCAAGCCGCCTGAGACCAACACAGCTACGCACGCTCCTCCTCCACCCCAATCTATTCAAAGCCTCCCTTTTTACACCCGCCCACGAAGTTCCCATTTCCTTTAAATCTTTCTTTATGACGTCCTCCCACCCCAGGCGGGGAGGACCTGCTTTCCGTTTAGCCCTAGATGGTTGGCCGAAAAGAACAATCTTCGGCAATCTGTCATCCTTCATCCGCACAACATGCCCTAACCACCTCAACCTTTCTTTCATTATAGACCTAGAAAGCGGTATTGAACCACATTTTTCGTATAGCCTATTGTTTGAAATACGGTCAGTCAGCCGGGTACCCAGAACAATCCTTAAGCAGTTTCTCTGGAAAACATCTAGCAAATCTTCATCCGCTTTTCGCAGCGTCCATGCTTCAGAGCCATATTTGACCACTGTCATCACTGTAGCTTCTAATATTCTAATCTTGGTTTGCAGACTTATCTTCCTATTCTTCCAGACTTTTTTTAACTGTGAAAAAACGCCCTGAGCCTTGGCTATTCTATTTTGAACATCTTCACTGCTCCCACCATCTTTACTAATAATACTACCAAGGTAAGTGAAGCTGCCCACCTGATCAATCTTTTCATTACCCAACGTCACCTTTTCATCTTCACTTATTCCTAGCCTTAGTGACTTAGTCTTCCTAACATTAATTTTCAAACCAATACTAGCACCCTGAACTCGCAAAACCTCTAAAACTTCATTCATTTTGCTCACACTTTCATCTAGGATGCTTAAATCATCAGCATAATCCAAGTCCAGGAGACTTTTTCCTCCCCATTTGATTCCGTGGTCTCCCATTGCCTTTCCTGTGCTCCTTAAAACAAAGTCCTTCAAAATAATCCATATAAAGGGGAATAGAACACAACCCTGCTTAACTCCTGATTTAATACAAAACCAGCTGCTAACCTCATTTCCTACCTTAACCGCAGCAGTGTTATTCTCGTACATAGCACTAATCACTTTAATGTATTTGTCTGGTATACCAGACAAGGATAAAACCTTTACTAAAGCTCCTCTATCAACAGAATCGAACGCTTGCTCATAATCTATAAAACTGAGGACCAAAGGTGTTTGAAAACTTAGGCACTTCTCAATTATTAGCCTAAGAGTGAAAATTTGGTCAACACATCCTCTACCTTTTCTAAAACCGCACTGCTCTTCTCTTAAAACTTTGTCTACGGCATCTCTCAGTCTAAAAAGTATCATATTACTAAGCAATTTGCTACCTACAGAGACCAGACTAATGCCTCGATAATTACCACACTCACTTTTATCACCTTTCTTATAAAGTGGCTTAATTAAGGTTTTCCTAAAATCGTTAGGTACTTCCCCTTTTTCAAAAATCATATTCATAATCTTCAATAACTTATTTCTAACCTCAGAGCCACCATATTTAAGAAACTCATTTACCACCCTATCAGCACCTGGAGCCTTATTATTCTTTAATCCTTTTAGTACTGTTGCTAATTCCTCCTCACAAAACAAATCTTTTTTCACATCCAAGGTATCACAAACTTTTTCATTTTCCTCTATATTTTTTCCTGCAACTCTATCTCGGTTAAGCAAGTTCTCAAAATGTTCGGCCCATCTCGCTTTAGCTTTTTCCTTATCGCTAATTGCCACCCCATTCCTATCTTTAACTGGGACAAGTCCGGATTGACTACTACCTCTCAATTTGTTAACATGCCAGTACAATATTTTACTGTTATGCCGTCAAGCTGCATCTTCTAAATCCTCGGCAATTTTATCCATGGCCTCCACTTCACACCTCCTTAGTTCATATTTCAATGTTTTCTCAACTTTCTTTACATTTCTTTTGTTTTCATACGATCTATCACTCCGATAATTCTTGTACAAGTCCTTTCTCCTTTCTATGAAACATAAAGCTTTTTCACTAATATTCTTAGCTGCAGTTCTAGCTTTCTTCCCTAATACACCTTCAGCAACCTCACAAATTATTTTTCTAAAATTATTCCAACCATCTTCCACATTATCAAATTTTAAACTCTCAAGTTTAGTATTCAACTGTTCCTGGAAAGTTTCTCTCAAATTCTCATCCTGGAGTCTACTAACATCATAACTTCCCGGGAGGTAATTACCCTTCCGATATTTCAGCTTTAAATTAACCCTTGACACTACTAGATGGTGGTCTTTACTTTTAACATCAATAACAGCACTCCTATATACCCTAGTATCTTGTATTGATCCTGCCAGTCTTCGGTTTACTATAACATAATCAATAAGGTTTGCTGTCTTACCATCACGTGAACACCATGTTAGCATATGAGCCATTTTATGACCAAACACCGTATTGGTTATAACTAGATCGTTATACCTACAAAATTGCAAAAGTCTGTATCCATTACTGTTTTCTTTTCCTACACCAAATTTACCTAAGCTGGGATACCATCTATCCTTATTTCTACCAACCTGGGCGTTAAAATCTCCCAGTAATAACATCATATTTCTACCTGGGACCTTGTCAATTTGCTCCTGTAACTGTAAGTAAAATTCATCTGAGTCACTAGTATCTCCGTCAGTCGGTTCTACAGGGGCGTATACTACTATAACTGATACCCTGAACTTTCTAGTCATAAAATGAGCAATTAGTATTCTATTATTAATACCTTCCCAGCCTAAACAAGACTTAGCAGCTTCCTTATTCATCATGAGCCCTACTCCCTGTCTATGTACCCCATCCTTCCTGCCTGAGTAAACAAATTCTATATCACCTAATTTCATGCTTCCTACCCCTGGGATATGAGTTTCTGAAACTCCTAATAAATCCAGTTCGAATCGTCTGAATTCGTCAGTCAAAATTTCGATACGATAGTCATTTATTAATGTCGTAACATTCCAAGTTCCAAATTTCATGTTCTTAAAATCATTGAAATTATTTTCGCCTCAGGAAAAGCAATGATCCCGGATACCAGTGCAGGACGGGGATCACATATCTTCTCAAGTCTACACCGAAGTGCTTAAGCCGGCTTAGAACCGGACAGCAAGAAGTCCCTGGGACCTCCATGAATGGAGGCTTTGTGCAATCCTGGGCCCATCTTGGTCACAACATGGTTGTCAGCACTTGGCGATTCTCTTCTATCAACAAGAGTCGAAATCCTGCACAGACAATCTCAAGCCTATTACCTCCGACTCATTATATATTCATGCCTACAAATATTATGCTACTACGGGGAGGCAACCCGTAATAGATAAATTAGCTAGGACGAGGTTTTTCAGCCCAAAGACGCCCATCAAAACATACCAATCCCAGAAGAATTGTCCATTAGTCAGAATCCCGTGCGAATGCTGTGTCGTTTACTAGGCTATAATTTCCTCGAGGGGCGCCACTCCTCAAGTGGGAATAGAGTTGACCGCAAGGTCCCCAGTCTTGCAGGTACCCCGAGAAGGTCGAGGCAGCCCTTTGCAGAGGTCGTTGTCCATAGATCTGGATCTTACGCCCTGCCACAGTTGTCCTCCTATAGATGATCCTCCCGCGATGGTGTTCTGCATCACCATGCAATTTAACCCATTACTGGGAGAAGGTTTGCAACTTATGGAACTTGTGGACAAACCAATGGGCCCTTTTGAGTGTACATTTGAAGGGCCTTCTTCCTCCTCCGCCTGTATTTATGACCCCGGGCGAGGGTGCCCCAGATTCTATTATGGACCCCCAGGGACAAGGTCCCCCCTTGGTCCGTGCCTCCTATGGAGGTACCCTACATATCTGTAGAGCGTTCCCCTATCGCCACCTGGGGACACGCTGAATGGCCTGGGGGAGGCCAGATAAACGGATCACTTTTGTTTTGCAAAGGCCATAACTCAGTGACATATTTAACCTACTACTTATAAATATATATAACTCACTGACTAGGCCTATATAAGTTATATACAGAGATATATAACTCAGTGACATATTTAACCTACTACTTATAAATATGTGTAACTCACTGACTAGGCCTATATAAGTTATATACAGAAATATATAACTCAGTGACATATTTAGCCTACTACTTAATAAATATGTGTAACTCACTGACTAGGCCTGTATAAGTTAAATACAGAAATATATAACTCAGTGACATATTTAGCCTACTACTTATAAATATGTGTAACTAACTGACTAGGCCTGAATAAGTTATATACAGAAATATATAACTGAGTGACATATTTAGCCTACTACTTATAAATATGTGTAACTCACTGACTAGGCCTATATACAGAAATATATAACTCAGTGACATATTTAGCCTACTACTTAAAATATGTGTAACTCACTGACTAGGCCTATATAAGTTATATACAGAAATATATAACTCAGTGACATATTTAGCCTACTACTTATAAATATGTGTAACTAACTGACTAGGCCTGTATAAGTTAAATACAGAAATATATAACTCAGTGACATATTTAGCCTACTACTTATAAATATGTGTAACTCACTGACTAG